>CM076592.1:16407412-17007412 GCA_038430175.1 Ficus hirta
ATTTGTTCTATAGTTTTAGAGTATAAGTTTACTTGTATGCATTTTGTGTGTGGTTTTTCTTTCTTTCTTTGATTTGTTTGCTTTTATTCATCTTATTCATTTGTGCGGGAAAAGTGTCTAGGGGTGCTAACCTAGTTGGATATCCTATATCACTTTGATGTTAGATGTTATTCTTTCTCGTCATTTACTAACTTGATTAAGTCGGTTAATCATGCACATATATACTAGAGATGACGATGAAATAAAGACTCATATTTATACGTTCACCCCATAATAGTGAGTGATATGTGATCGATCTCATATATGTCATTGATATTAGAATACTAAACTCGAATCTCAATTTTTAATCCAAACTTTTATATCATTGATGTGTATTTATACAAGTTTTCATTAAAAAAATTATCACATCAATTAATATTAAAAAAATACAGTCATATTTCAATATAAAAGATGTGGCTTAATATTTCGTCATGAGCACCATCTTTTTACACAACATTTTACATATAGTACAATAGTCAAGAAAAAATCAAAAGAACTCTTCAGTATAAATTAAGCTTATATGTATATAGGATAAGAATTGCCTCCGGCATCGTAATATTGTTGGATATGTCTAGGATATGGACCGTCGGATTAGAATTGGACGGCACAATTTTCAATGAACGTATAATGAAGGATAAGCTATTATTTTTCTGACATATGTGCAGATAGGTGCAGGCATTGAAATTTTTAAAATACACGGGCTTTGGAGAATAGTGCATGGGAAAAGAATCGCTCTTCACCAAACTTTCCTCTGTTAAAGCAAAAACTCTCTCTCTCACTAGACGTTTTCTTGCCTCCCCCGACACTCTCTCTCTCTTTCTTTTCTTCATGTTACAGCAAGTACACATCAAACTCTTCTTGAGTGTGCAAATTGTTTATCGTCCTTTTTGGATCTGAGTTC
This sequence comes from Ficus hirta, assembly GCA_038430175.1. Classification (NCBI taxonomy): domain Eukaryota; kingdom Viridiplantae; phylum Streptophyta; class Magnoliopsida; order Rosales; family Moraceae; genus Ficus; species Ficus hirta. The sequence continues at coordinate 16,408,353 of CM076592.1, forward strand.
GAAACAAACAAAGACAAAATCCCCAAACTAAATGTTCATATATAAATCATCGAAATTCACATTCTTTTTGAAGAAATGATCGTCGCGTTTATAAATTAAGGAGAAATTTTATATATATAGTAGATCCCATCAATGAATTTTGTATCGACATGGGGAAAGTATTAAAAGGAAAGGAAAGGAAAGGAAAGTCAGATGCAAAGAAAGCCTTGCTCCACTCCACAAGCAAATTTCAATTACATAACTATGGCATCGGTGTCCCCCTCTGTTCCTTTGGACTTGGATGTTCTTGAGAGAAAAAATGAATAAACTGCCTGAGATCTATAAAGAGTCCACATTCTTTGTACATATTTCATTGCATTCCATTTCTCTTAACTTCACTTTTCTATCCTCTAAAAAGCATATACACGTCCAGATTATACATATATACATTTTATTTTCTTTTTTTATACACTAACTTTTACCATCTTGCCCTCATTTGTATTTTAAAAGCAATTTTGTCCTCTACCTGCATGACTGTAATCGCGAGCTTTTTCTCTGTTTTCGTCAGCCCCACTTTCCATGCGGCCGCCACGTGTCCAATTTGTGACACAATTTCATGCCACTACATCACTGCCGGATACAAACTGGTACCACGTTTGAGGCCTTGTGCGCATTATATATTATACTTAGTACGTACGTCTACTATATACACGGAATGGGATGCATGTGATTTAAACATATATACACGTTCAAACAAGATCGGATGATTGAAGATTTTTACATCATTAACGGGGTAAAAAAGCCTTACCCCATTCTAGAATCAGCCTTTTTCTTAAGGAACTTCAACAAAAAGATCAAAACAGAAAAGTTAAAAACAAAAAATAAAAATAAAAAATAAAAGAGAGAGAACAAGCTCTAATCTATCTTGGTTCTACTTTTCTCCACTTTCCTACTTATTACAGTCATTAAAAGAACTTATGGAGCTCTTTTAAAATTGTGGTTTATAAATATATACTTTTTACTTTTCTTCTTCTATACTTAATTAAAAGCAAGTGTAAAAGCTCTACTTTACCCCATGAGAAGCTTAAAAAGAAGCACATGATAGTGGGAGATATATTTAAATCTTATTTCTTTGTTTGATTAGATGGAAGAGATCAGGAAGCAAAGAAGAGATAGAAAGATAAGATCTCTATTACGGCTGACCAACCTAAATCTAAAACTTAATTAAGATTATTTTTCTCTAAAATAATTAGATAATAATTAATAAAATTGATAATGTTGTAGTAAAACTAATCATTTTCATCTATTAGTATCCTTTTAAATCTTCCTTCTTCTAACTAAACAAACTAAAAGATTGTCATAATTGTGTTTATCATTCACTTTCTTTATCTTCCCAACTCTTTTCTTTTTTTTTTTTTTTTCTACTCCCCGTCCTTCAAACTAAACGGAAAATACCAAATAAGGGCTGACCACTACTATACCCCATTATTAGCAACAGATGTAACTCATAATACTTGAACTTTAACCAAAAAAAAAAAAAAAAATGAACAAGATGAGAAATAAATATTAGTTAACATACTTACGTACTTATAATACCAATCTTCAACTAAAATGTTTTATTGAGAAACAAAACTATTAATTACATGGAATTTATCTTCAAGTTGCAATTAATGTTCAGTTCTATTATTCTGTTTACAGTAACATTAAATTGTTTTATATGAAATAATATGAATTCAGAAAGCTCAAAAATTATAGATTAGTTTAAATCACATGCTCCATATGTGTGAGATAGTAGACGTACGTACTATCTCACATGCATAAAATCACATGCATCCCATTCCGTGTATATATACACGGGCTTTTTTACCCCGTTAATGATGTAAAAATCTTCAATCATCCGATATTGTTTGAACGGTTCAGATGCTGTGAGTATACAAAATTTATTATGAACTCAATTACATATGATTTAAAAGCAATTAGTGGAGAGAAAAACAAAAAAACAAAAAAAAAAAAAAAGGAAAAACCAGATTTTGGTCTTGTTCTTCCAATATCCACCGGCCGGTGATGTGAGAATCGCCGGAGGTTGAGCGGCGGAAAGAAAAAAATCCCCGGATCTCTATGGTGGCGGAGGAGAACGCCGGTCTCGCTCACGGGGGCTGTTCTTCCAAAACCCACTGGCCGGCAATTTCAGCGCGGGAAAAAAACCCTCGAATCTTGCCCACAGTGGCTGTTCTTCCGAAAGCCCACCGGCCGGCGAAGTTAGTTGCCGAAGCTTACAGTGGCGGAAGAAAAAAATCACAGATCTGGCGTGAGTTCGGGCCGGCTGGTTCGCTTTCCTTCGCTGCTCATTTACCCAGCGTGAGTTCAAGCCGGCCACTGCCCATCGCGATCTCCACTACTGTCGCCGACCTCTCGCGAATCCAGATCCGGCGTGTGTGGCCCCGTCGCGATTCCCTCGCGCCTCCATCGGAAACCGTCGACTTCATCGCGATTCCTTGCTACCTCAGTCGTAATTGCCCTCGTGGCCCACTGACAGTGGGTCTCACGTCTACACCGTCGGCAATTTTGGGACAAGGTGATGGTGGTTGGTCGGTGGAGGGAACGCTGGATTTTCTTTCTGGTTTCTCCGACGGGAATTTTTATTTTTATTTTTATTTTTTTTGTGTTTTTCAAACATTTTGTAAAATAGAAAAAATTCAGGAAAAAAAAAAAGATTAATCAAGTGTAGTATATCCTATTATTATTTGATGCATTTTTTTAATCTGAATCATTAAAGTCAATCGAACGGTCAGCATTTTTTACCCTATTGATAGGATAAAAAACCTTTACCCTGTGGTAGAAGTCCCCTAAGAAAAAAACACATTGTCTATTGATAGGCGCTTCGAAGGGAATGAATAATTTTTTGTTTTGATCGTGACTGAATTTAATACAATTTAATTGAGCATTAATGTAGTAATATAAAGATCGTTTTGAAGAAATATATTAATAAGGTCAGCTAACCGTTTAAAAAAAATCCAAAATTTTAATATATATATTTTAAAAAATCTAAAAGAACCTTATTCGTTTGAAGGATTTATTTCCTGTTTGACATTGTATAGTTCTACTCTGCTCGTGACTATTGAAATTTATGTGTACAAGATTTTTTTTTTTTTTTTTTCCCCATAAACGTAGTTATGAATTTTTATTTTTTGAAGGTAACAGTTTAAAAGTTGCAATTAGTTACTTTTTTTAAAAAGTTTATATAATTAACTAGTAACCTAAATTAATATGATGTCTTATTTTTAAAATGCAAGGGTAGGGTTGATCCATTCTCATCTCGTAAATTTTGTTTGTTTGTTTGTTTGTTTTTTTGTTTTTTGTTTTTTGTTTTTTGTTTTTTTTTGTCTTTTTTTAACAATTTTACCATTGGTGATGGTTGGTTTTCCTATGAATGGGGTAAAATTCAATGATCCGTGTGTGTTGAATCTGTGTATTCTCTACAATTACAACTAAAAAGGTAATTGTTGTAGGTAATTGTTGTTTTTCCCCATGAAGGGGGTAAAATCCAATGGTCCATATGTGTTGAATCTGTGTACTTCCTGCCATACTAGATTACAACTAAGAAGGTGAGGAATTATTTGGGAAAAATAATAACGAGAAGAAAAATCAGAATATAAATTTATATTTGTTTCCTTTTCTTGTAGTGCCACAAAAAACCCAACTCCCCACGATAGTGACAGAAAATGTGAATCACAAAACAACTTCCTCCCAGACAAGCCATCTCCTCTTACTCCCTCCAACTGAAGGAAATTCTATGGCTTCTCCGTGCGGCCCCCACTCATTCTGACACTTCAATTTTATGGATTACAATTTTTATCCCATAAATATAGAAAAGTTAAGAAAAGTAAGTGTTTTTTAATGTTCAATTGATTTAGAGTTGCATATCATGGAGTATACATAGCAGATGTCAGCCTTTATTTGTTGGGATATTTTCTCATGTTTGAGTCTAATAAGCGACTTTGTCGGTTAAATTTCTCAAAAGTTTTACCATGAGCAAGTAAAAACACTCTAACTTTGAACGATTTCTTTCAGACATATTTTTCTCTCCCAATCTTTGTTTTCCATTTTTGTTGAAAGGACGAATAGTAGAGAGAATAAAACGAAATGGAGATTAAGAAAGTGAACGATTAACAAGATTATGACGATTCTATAAGTTTGGTAAAAGTGAGGAAGTTTTAAACGGATAAATAATTTTTAAATTTGAATGTGATAGATTTAACTTGACGAGTCATAACGGTGAGCTCATGCCTAATCTCTTTTCTCGCTCGTCTCTTCCCACCAACCAAAACAAAGGAATAAGGATTAAATGTCTCCCTCCATGAGCTTCCCATAAAGTAACAAAAGAGCCCCCATACTCGAGGCTAGCACGACCCATCCAAAGCCAATCAAGTTTTCATCTTCAACATATATATCTATATCAATGCTATATTTATCATCAAATTATGTGAAAAACAACAACACCTAATGCACCCTAGAGATGCTCTTAGAAATTAGAACAATCAGATAAGATTATTTTAAAAAAATATTATTCATCAGTTAGACCGTGAATCATATGTGACAGTGCAAAAGACCCTACCTTTTAACACTTATTTTTACCATGAACTAGGGTTTTTTTTTTTTTTTTTTTTATTTTATTGGGCTGAAGAATAACATGAATGTCCATTGATGGTACTAGCAGAAAACAAGCATTTCACATTTAAAACCACCAAAAAGACCACCCAACACTTGTACCAACATTGGAACCTTTGACCACTAATCCACCACGGTAATTCTTTACTGCTAGACCATCACACTACAGGGTTAATTTTCTTTCCTTAACACAGGTACGATAACAATATGAAAGCTGTGATGTATTCCAAACAGCATCTCAACTTGAATGCACACCCCCAAAAACATACCGACATAATACACCTACTTTCTATTGCATTCTTCTAAACATGAAACACAGCGATATCAAAACTTTTTTACACGGTTTAAACAGCCTCTTTGAGTATTGTTTATCGACTCTTCTGGGGCGTTCTTAGTACACCATTCCAGGCTTCACCAACCATGGCATCTGTAAGCTTTCATCACATTGCAAGCTCGCCTTGTAAAAGGATTTCGTAAATGTCCGTCCGCAGATTCAGTTCCTTATCCCGCATAACCTCTTGCAGATCTGACAGCTCTTTTGCAGAAAGTATAGAGTTCAGATTTGTAAAACCATCCATCCACAGCTTTTTCGACCTGAGAATCAAAACTAACACCTCAGAAGAGACTGACAAACATGCTACCAAGATATAATAAAAGAGTTAATATTATAGTTGAAACTGCTTGCTTTCTCATCCGGCAAATAAACAAAAAAATAATGACACAGAAGTTTCAAGACGTCAAGTACGACTTCAACCAAAAAAAAAAAAAAGAGGGAAAGCAAAGGTATTTAAGCAAGTCCATCAACAAACAGACTCAATTTTGCAAATTAATACTAAAGTGAAAAACGTGCCACGCTACACGCATTGCCTATTAATCTTTTGTTTGTTACCAATATCCATGGTCATGCAAACACCTAGAATATATTAGGAGCGACATTCAGCGTGCCACACAACTGAATCGCTAATATCCACAACTGTAAGCATACATGAGATTATTTACTCACTGACAAGAGAACTGAAAAATATGACAGCAACTCGAGCAAGATTTCTCAAGTAATAATCAAGATAAATATGAGGTTCAGAGCATATTCACATGTCATCAGGAAGGGCAGGTTCTTACCATGGGCAGGCATGTATTGCTCGAAAGAAAATCCGCCTCGCTGCAGAAGGATCACATGCTAAGTTAACCTCATAGGCAATGTAAGACCGCCAAAGTAAAACTGAATTACGCGTTGTTTCGTTGCCCAAGGCCCTCTCGAATAATCCACGGATCCTGTACTGGGAGCCTCCTCTATTTATCTCAAATGATAATGCAAAAATCCAGAGAACCACGGACTGATTCCTGAGAATAGAAGCAGTCAAGTCTTAGATGATGTTCACAAAGTCCATGTGCACAAATTTAAACGAGCACAGATGGAATGAAGCAAAATCAACATGAGTGTTGCATATTAGCTGAGTCTGATGTGACCAAATACAAGATCTTGGGATAACAGCCACCACAACAAGAGAGGAGATAAGAGAAAATATCAGTAGATATAAACCCTCTTCTGTACTATCCTCTTTTGAAAAAGTTCTTTACCACCAAAAAAAAAAAAAAAAAAAAAAGCAGCAGCAGAAACCTCCATTTTCAATTGCATGCACATGCACTGATGAATGGAATACAATTGCAAAATACCAACTAATATGTTAGATGCCAAATGTCCCCAACGAAATAATTATAAGATGATGAGTGGGTTTATACCCCTTTGGTTCCTCCCCTTGCAAGCCGGTTTTGCAAGGGTGAGTTCTACCTAATGTGTTCCCGACATAATACGACAGCTCTTACTCCTAAGAGGGGGGAAAAAAAAAAAAAAAAAAGGCAAAACTAAACTAAACTTCGACCATGATAGCTTCAAAGATTCACGCATGACTCAACAAACAAAAATGCCAATGAATAAGAGCAGAGGATAGATAAAAACACCAAAAGGAAACGCTCTCTGAAAATTTTATTATTTACCACGGCAGATTAATTATGAATAAGATAAAACAAAAAAATACTACATGCATCATGATGGTGCACAAGGGAAAATTAGAAGGCTAAAATGCACCACAACCATCCCAGAAGCATAAATTTGGAGGGCGTGTCATCTCGTATTCATGTGCACCCAGATGTATAGTTCTAAATAGAAAACAAAAAGAACGAAGATCTCACTTTTGACAGTATTCATCAAAGAACCTTCGAATATTATTGGATGTTTTATAGAGATGGCCAATCTGCAATAAAGCACTACATAGTTCTGGGCTGAAGGGATATATTTGCAGCCCCTCACAGATGGACTCCCAGCATTTTGAGGGGCTCAACTGATCCAGGTGTCTCTGAAGCATCCTCACATAAAACTCGAACAAGAACTCAATTTGATAAGTACGGCTCCTCCTTTCTGTGGATTACAAATATTGCTTCATCATAAAGCATGTTTTGAAACTTAATACGTTAAAATAATATAACCCATACAAATCGCAAGTACCAAATTTGACAAGACTCAAATCCTTTGAATCTCGTGTCCGCATGTTCCTATATATTGTAATGACATGTGACTAAACCTCATGCTTCAATATTCATTTCATTGTAAAACACCCTACTTAAAAAGGAACTAAAATTGAGAAAATAAATTATGATAAAAGTTTTCCACTTTTATCTGTTTTATTGATGCAGGCCTAAGTATAATACTATTCAAACTACTCCACACACTTGCTAATGAATATGGCGTCACAGTTTTAGGTCTATTTATTTTTATCAAGTTCTTTACCATTTCACATAATAGGGACACGTGAAAAGTTTCTTCTATTGTCCTTTTCAGTAATGTTTCTTAACAACTTTTAGTATCTCTCTAGGAATTCTATATTCAGATATGTAATTCTTAGTATGATCAATGACACCTATTACTCTAGCTTAATCAATTTTGATGAATAAGCAAATTTTGAGATAGTTACATCAACTAATGCGCTCTAATCTGAGAAACAAGCTCTACTCATGCCCATTATGAACTCTCAAAAGATATTTCATTTTCCTCCACTGTTGTGTTTTTCATTCAGAACTCTGTAACATTTTTCAACACCTAAAGAGGCTGTCAGAAAGACTTCACTAGATATGATTTATCAATTACTTTGCCTTAAAACTAAACAGTCACAGGTTTAATGCAATATTTTTAATTCAATGTATAATCTGTTGATCTCAATCAGAGAAATGAAGAAAACTTTCATTAACACGTGAAAAACTACTAGCATTTGAAGTTGAATCTTTAGGTGCAAAGGAAAGATACATGCCTGGAAGCACCATTGCAAAAGCTTGATCCAAAACCTGAATACCAGCTGTCCACCCCGAGGTTAATTCTTCAAATAAAGCTGCTGAGCATACAAGAGAAGCAGATTGGTCATCCACAATGCCACACACCCATGCTGATCTCACTGTTCCTATTTTTTGTGTGAAGCCTTGGTGGGCTCTCAGCAATTGTACACTTGATGGTTGACCTTTAAATGGACCATATGTTTCACCACTCCCTAAACAGGATAATATATGCACTGCTCGAAGTGATGATTCACGACTATTTAGAGGATCATTTGCAAGCTCTGTCTCCGCATACCAGCAATATATTAGAGGAGCAATAGACCGTAATTCCTGTTTGTTGTTACAATGAAGAAACGCATTAGAAACTTGGCACATGCATGCTAGATAAACTGAAATTTTACATAGATAAATTCAATAAAAGGTAAAGAGGAACAGAGATGGCTTTTATAGTGAATTTGTGAAAGGCGTAGCACTATTATTTTTTCAGTAAATAATAATAATAATTCTTTCAGTTTCATTGTGATGAAAATAGAATTACTAGAAATAATTCAAGGTGGTTGATTTGTGTTACTGTTGAAGGAAGATACATGGGATTCTTAAAATCACCCACCAATCATTCGACAATGCAAAAACCACAACAGATTCACGTTAAGAAAGTTGAATTAAAATAAGCATATCATTTTTAAAAACACATCGTCCATTTAGTAGCTAAATCTACAATAGGTAAAACCCTTGTTGTCATGTAGTGAGGGCATTTAGGTCAGCAGCAAATTGGAAGGCATCTAGCAGCAAATTTCAGTGACTGAAAATATAAAGGAAGAAATTTCCAAGAAGACATGTAGATCTTACCAAAGGGAGCCCTTCAATAGATGACAATGCCATATCAAATACTCTTCTTGCATGATCAATATTGCCATAAGAAGCCTCTCTTCGTGCATAAACTCCGCATAACAATACATCCTAAGGCAACAAAGGCATGAATATATATAGTCTTAAAGAAACCATCATGCAAGCAAGATCAGGCCAAATCATCCAAGAATCATACAAGAAATGCAACCAAAAAAGGGAAAAATAAACACACTTTCTATTGTGCCGTTAAAAATAAAACAAAAAAAAATATCCCTTGAGAGCATGATAACAATGAAATTATCATCCGGCCTTTCCATTGTTAACAGATTGATACTTGCAGCCCTTTCAATAAACGTCACGAGTAAATAACTATTAGCAGCAATTTAGAAGAAAATAGAATTTATGCATGCAATCTGGAAATGGAAGCAGTTTATGCTCCCATAGAATATTGTATTCTAACTTCAAAGGCACATGCGGCACATCAGTTAATTCATGAGCCAGCACCCCATAAATTTCAAGCACCCTATTAAGGATATTGCTCAGGATCAGTTTCTGAAAATTTTACAAAGGTATCTATTGAACCCAATGGGTGAGAGCAACATACATCTAAAAACACATATCTCTACTAATATCAGATGTTTGAAGCAGCCATCTTTATTGAATCTCCTCTGGTTGAAAATGCTGAAATGGGTGCAGAAGAGAATATCAAAGAACCTCCCAGGGAAACATTGAGGGTGAGCAAATGAAAAAGAAGAAGAGGCTGTGAAAAATGGGAAAGACAGAAGACTATCCTAATGTGAAAGAAGGCCCAGAGAGGCATGAGAAATTCATAAGGGAGGAGAGAAAAAAGTGGTCCTGCAAAGCACAGTCGTCAAAATGGCGAGGAGAAAAAATAAAATGCCATGTCCCAGTCCCAATAGTGAATGAATTAACCGGATATGATTCCTGGAAAGGTTCCTGCCAAAAGCTATATCCAGTTTTTGCTAGTTTCAAAATAATATGTTGGGTTCTAAACCACATTCCACGAATAACTAACTAAACCAATCCAACAATACTTCGAAAGAGGAAATGTCTAACATTTTGTTTCTAACCCTGAATATTGCGGCTCAAGATGGATGATGTACCCCTTATATATTGCACAAAAGAAACATAACCAAAAATTAATAGTTCTTGGCAACTGAAAAAATAAAACATGCACATATCTGCAATTAGAAAGTGAAATGTAACAGTAAATACCTGGCGATCAGCTTTTAAGAGACGCTTTGCCAGTGTTCGACATGTGGTAACTGAACTATCAGAATTCATTTTTGTAACAGATAGCTCTTCAGCAACTAAAGCAGCTTCCTCTAAGATGTAATTACGCGGAAAAACAGTTAGGCAAAGTAAGGTAGAGTTACGAAGAAATTTCATCATGGAGGTCCTCCTAGAGATGTCACCGGTGCTGCCCAAAAGAAGTTCCAAAGTGGAACTACCTAAATTGTTTTGAAGTTTACTTAAATCATGGCCTTTCATTAAAGTTTGTAGCAAAGAATCTGGCAATCCTTCCAGACTAAGGGTTTTCTCGATCCAGCTTGAATTGTTTGAGCACACCCTGTTAACGAAGGTGGACAATGTTAAACACTAAAAACACATATGTTACACGTTAGTTGAAAATATAAAAGGATATGCACAACATATACATAAAAACATGCATAATATATATTAAAACATGCATATATAGACACATATTTAGCATATTTTGTTTTTGATTTTGCAAGTTTAAACACGAAATAAACATTGCACAAACCTAGTTATCATTAAACTTGTAGTCAGTTGCACTCTACAGTTTTATATTGTTAGAAGATATGACTTTAAATTGTAAAAGTAGAAGAATAGGTTGATGGTCATTACTGCCCATCTCAAATTTACAAATGTAATCAATCCAGCACAATGCAATACTAGTTCAGATAACTACCCATTTATTTATTTTTAATTACCAGTTCTCAAGATCTTAACTAAACAGAAATTGTCATCTTAAAGCTACAAAGGTTTATAGTCTCATGTTTATAATCAAATAAATGATATGAAAAACAAAGTTATATTACAGGTCTCGTATTTATTTAAAGTTTAATGGATAGTTTAATTAGAGAACAATAAAATGGTACAGAAACCTAAAACAAGGCCTACATCAGGTTCTCCCGCTCCAAAGAAATTAGAGAAAAAGTCTTTGACCTCTTTTACTGTCAAAACCCACATGGAAACCCAAGTCTTCATCATTCATGAGCTAGAAGTCAAAACTCTTTTTGTCACGAAATAGGAAGGAAAAATGAGCATTGCATGTTAAAGTACCAATTGTTGTGACAAGACAAGTATAGTAAAGTAGATTAAATGAATACAATGTTGAAGAGTTTCTTACCATCGAGATATCTTACCACCAAAGAAATCAACGAACTGGAACAAAAGTGATAAACGAGCCTCAAATGAGCTCAAGGAAAAGAGGAATTCATTGACATCTTCATACATCACAACTCTCAAAAGGTGTTCATCTGCTTCAGCATCAGGTGTACCATCAGCACGCGAGATGCCAGCTGTATAACAGTCAAGCTAAGTTTAATTTTTCATGGCATATACTAAGGAGATGCATCTAAAATGGATAGTGACAAACAATCTGAAAATGACAAAACAAAACAAGTTGGAAACATAAGAAACGCGTAGAGAGATTGGCGGGGGGGGGGGGGGGGGGGGGGGGAGGGATGAGAAAGAGAACCTCTGGATTTTGCACGTAATGGCATCCATTGATCACCATCTCTTGACAGCTCTTCTTTTGACCATCTAATCCAAGTTGAAGTGTCCTTAACCTCACCACTAGATGCAGCATCAACATCAATCCCTAGCTTCTTCAACAAGGCTTCTATATCATCTTCTCCTCCTTCCATATCTTCATCTTCTAATTCTGGTTGAAGTTCCTCACCTTCCATGTCATTGTTGGCTTCATCATCTAGATTTCCGTCACTAATCTTTTTTTTGGCCAACGGTTCTGACCAACCCGTCCAACCACCTTCGTCACCATCCATTGACTCTTCCTCTTTAATAACCCTTTGCCTATTTTCTTCCTCCTTCTCCAACCATGTCGACCAACCAAAAGCACCTTCTTCTCCTACTCTTGCACCATCACTATTCCAAAAATGCTCGAACAGTCTCTGCTTACTTTGCTCAGTAAGGAGTAAAGAAGGACAAAACAGACTAAATTCAATTTCAGCCTGAAATAAAGCAGTGGCCAACTCTTGATAGCCAGCCTGCCACTCAAACCTGCAAAGACTGAGAAATACATCGACAAGACTGAGTTCTAGTTGAACAAGGGCAGAATCCAGAGGTGAAGATTTAGCTGCATGATGGACCTGCATCAAAATGGAAAACACACAACAATAAGGTTTAGGCTTAATTAACTTGAAAAATGCACACATACAAAATATATCTCTACTGCTAAAATATTTACTTCTACGATCCAGCAGCATCAGAGTAAAGACATACCCAAATACCGTAACACATATGCCTCAAGACCTCAGGCACAAACAAATATGTCAACTTATTGTCAGCACAAATGAAAACAGTCCCCTCAGCACCATAAAGGATATAACGGCAACGTAATGCCTTCCATCCGACACCTCCCTCCCCTAAACCCAAAGTTCAATCTTTTTTTTTTTTTTTTTGGTTAATAAGACCTAAACCTCATATACTTCTTACTAAACAACTTTATACTAGCAAGTTAAGAAGAAGTCTAGAAGGAAGAGAAATAAATCTCAGTCCAAAAATGAAAAACGAAGTAAGCCAATTTCTCCTAAACATGGTACCTCTAAGAGTCTTGATGGAGCCTCAATGGCAGCTATTCTTTGGATGAATTTGGCCTATTTGAATCTTATCTGATTAAATACAGTCTGCAGTTAGTTGTAGTTTTAGGTTGTCTAGTTAGTGCTCTTAAGTACACAAATGAAAAATCAGAGAGTTAACAAGATAAATTTTGGAGAATCTGAATCAGACAACTGGTATTTATTGATCGTAGGCTCCGTTGTTCCTGAACTATATATGTGTGAAATTTTGATTCACTTGGGATAATATAGTAGATCGTATTAACAGACAAATTTGAAAGTGTCATTTGAGAACCTGCCTAGTGTGCCTGCTGCATGCAGCAGAAAGGGCTTGAATTGCATTTGAGTACATTTTTCTTATCTCTGAAACCTTGAACCTGGAGAATTCCCCTTGAACAAAACGCAAGAATTCTCTCCAAAGCTTATGGCTTCCTGAATTCTGCACCAGTATCTTTTCCCACCTTTCAATTAATACATCGGTACTGTCTCTTCTCTGATAAGCCTTGATAAGACATAACAACAATTCTTCATTTTCTGGGTTAAGCTCAGCTGCCTTCTCCAGTATGCTAATCTTCTTTTCAAGAGTCTGTAAGCGGGCACCCTTTTGGGACTGCGTACCAGCAACCTTGTCCTGGAACTCTGCAAATTCTAACCAGACCTTTTCATCCTGTGGTCGCTCCCTAGTCATCTTGTTAAACTCCCGTGTTTTGCGTAGTACTTCATCTTCCCATGACTCTTCAACTACCGAACTTTGAACATCCAACAAAGGAATAAATTCATCTGAAACTGCTTCCGAAAACCTTTGGGGAACAAGAATACGAACACGCTTTAAGTTCTTATGGGACTCCAAAGCCATATATTTTGCCGACCAGTACCGACCTCCAGATTTTAGTTTTCCATCCAATGCATCAACATCACCATCTCTATCCGATGATGACCCTGTTTGATTCCACCGACTCAATCCATGAAAATCAAGCCCGGATATTCCTAGAGGAGCATAGGGTTTGTACCAGGCAACATCCATTCTGCATTATCACCAGCCAAATTAACAGTCGCAGCTTAGAACTACAAGCAATGAACAAAACAGCCACTAAATAAAGTATCCAAACTATAGAAAGCTCCACAAATAATATTGTTCCAAGAATTAGCAGATTCTATTCATGATAGGGAACTGAAATGCTTTCTCAAGATTTCTAATCATCCACTTGATGCTTCATTTTGAAAATTCAAACTGTAAAGAACTTTGTAAATAGACCTAGCTCAATAAAATGTTATGATTCCATGAGGAATTCCAAGTTCCAACTAGTTACAACTACATGAACCTAGTCAAAGAAATCGCTCTAGTTCCAAGAGTTAGTGGACAAGCCAAATGCACTCAATTTGAATTCATTATTTTATCGGCAACCAAACGGTAATTGAAAAGAAAAATAACTAGAAATCCGTCAAAGAAAAACCAATGGAATAAATGTAAAGGAAGCCGAAAGCCAAATGCACTCGATTTGAATTCAATATTTTCCCGGTAACCAATCAAGATCAAGAATAAAAAACCATAGAGAATTCCAAACTTACGAAAGAAAACCAATTTTAGATTCAATACCTGTAGAGGGATCCGAAAGCCAAATTGTCACGGTCGCCTCGGCAATCGAAGTAGTAGTCCTTGGAGGGCTTGGTCTGCGAATCACCTCCCCAAGCCCTAACATTGGACGACCTCCTCAAACCGCCATAATCGCCGAACTCTCTCTCAGTCGACCTCTCTCTCTCCTGCCGCCGTCTCTTCCTCTTGCTTTTCTTCTTCTTCTTCTTACTGTCCGAGTCTCCGTCGGATTCCGGCGACTCCACAGGCTGATACGACCGGGCCGGCGGAGGCTCCGATTGACTGTCATGGTCTCGTTCTTGTTCTTCGTCGCCGTCGCCGTCGCCGTCGCCGTCGGATTGGGGTTGGGAGAGGGAAGAAACGGCGTGGTTGATGAGGGAGAGGTCGGTGGTGAAGCTGGAGTTGCAGAGCCACTGAGTTTGAGAGTTTTGAGTACTAGAAGATGAAGAAGAGGGGACTGGTAAGAGAGGGAAGAGTGTGCCTTTTTCTTCTTCTTCTTCCAGAATTTTCTTCTCCTCTTTCTCTTTCTGTTTCTGTTTCTCCTCCTCCATTCTTATTTTTGCGAAAGAGTGTAAGCTTGTTTCATTTCTTCACTTTTATATCACGCACATGCCACAAAATAGCTTTTTTTTTTTTTTTTTTTAAAGAAAATTTTTAATAAATGACTAAAATTTTAAAAATTAATTAAAATGTCAATTTTTTTAAAGGATGTAAATCATCAAATTTTATAATCAATTATTGATTAATCAATCATTAATTTTCATAATTAATAATTAATTGATATTTTAATTAATTATTGATTGATCAAATCTTAAAAATAACAAATAATCATTTCCTTAAATAAAAAATATTGAATCATTTATTAGATTAAGTAATTAAAAAAGATCACTCAAATTAATTTTTTTAATATATATTTATATTAAATTACAAAATAAATTTAACTATTTTTTTCTTTTCTTTGTTTTTTTTTTTTAACTAGTTGAAAGCATGTAAGCACATTCAGTCGAGATGTACTATAAAAGAAAAAAAAAGATAGGAAGAAAAAAGTTGTTATTGCCAAAAAAAAATGATATCGATAAAAAAATCTTATTTTAACTGAGACAAAGAAAAAGAAACGAAATGTAGAAATAAAATATGAACAAAAAAAAACAAAGGTAGAGAAGAAAGAAAAAAAAAAAGAAAGAAAGTTTAAAAAATAAACGAGAGAGAGACACATTACCCCGGAAAACGATGTATCGAAAGTACTATCGTTCTTATATATATATATGTATATATATATATATATTTAGTAAGTTCTCTTGTCCGGCATCCCATTTTGTCAGACAAGATCTCTCTTTCTTTGTCTGTCAAAGTCTGGCACCGTCGGATAACATATTTATTCTAAATAGGAAGCTCTCTTGTCCGACATCCTACTTTTACCGAACAAGAATGACCGTCCCCTTTCTTATGTACATATTAGGTAACTAGTAGGTGAAAAATAAATAAATAAAGCAAAAGTCACATCATGGTGGATGGACCCACCACATGGCGAGTTCTCGATTTATCACGTGCAGGCAGTCTAGAAGTAAGGACGAAATCACTGTTTATCAATGATTCGTCTTTTTTAAAATAGAGTAAAAATGTGCAGATAATGTTTAAATATAAGAAGATTATATATGTTAAGATAAGATACGATTAAAAGTAAGATAAGAAAATAGTCATAAAGTACAATTGAATTCAAAATAAACTCAAAAATCAAGCATAGGCTAAGAGATTATAACGGCTTCTTTTAGTATTGGTTTGGAAACATTTAGGAAAGTAATCTCATTTTTTCTAATAAAAATATTTTGGAAATGGTTTTAAAATAATGTTTGCTTTGCACAAAGTCAAAAACACATGAACAAGTTGAGTTGAACATTTGGTGTGCAAGTTGAAATTTCAAAATTTTATCTCGAGTTAAGTGTGAAAACACTGTTCAAGGCTTGAACTGAAAGTTGGAACTAAATGGTTCGACCAAATGCACGGTTGCCAATTGGGAATGAATTTTTTGGATTGAAATTGGCCATCCAAACAAACGCAAAAACTTTAAAATTGTTTTCATATTTATTAAGGAATGAGAAACGAAATAAATTGGTGGTGTTTCGTATTGTTTTTATTTGTTTTTGTCATTGATATGAAAATAAAAATGAGAATACTTTGAAAATGATACTAAAATTGTTTTTAAAATTATGTTGGATTATGTGTTTAGAGAGACTCCCAATTACTTTCCCAATCTTCCTTGTACTAAAATAGGGTTAGTGTTCGTAGCATTTTTTTATTTATTTTTATTTTTCAAAGATCTACATCAACATCCTCCGTAAGTGCATTATAAGTAGTGGGATCATTATCACGTGTTTACGAACTCAGCCTCATAGACTTCTCCATTGCATATTTACCTCTTGGGTTGTCAAATAAAACGACTAAGTTATTGTCTTTGATTTTCACGCACTTTCTCAACAACCAAACAGCCAAAAACACTTACTGGACTCACGCCACAAACTAATTCATGTAAATCTTATCATCTGATCAAATAAACACCTCGAAAACAAAAATTTCAAAAAAAAAAAAAAAAAAGAAGGAGAAAACCCGACCAATCATCTTGTGCTTGTGAGGTTTCTCCTTGTCGAGGATCTTGATCGTGATTCGCGACGTTACTTGAAAGAATGAAATTGTGGTGTATGAAAATCACAAAAAAGCAAATCAACATTGGAATGCAAATGGAATCACTCACAAAAATTGGAGAGAACCGGATCTGACCAAGCTCATTCAATCTATCACGCTTGCTCGTGATGGTGAGCTTCTCTCACAATGGTAATAGCCTGACAAGTTTCAGATAACTATAGTAATGGAGGAAAGAGAAAGGAGAAAGAGAGAGTGTAAAGAGAGGGAGGGAAAGAAGTCTTTAGCAATAGGAGGATTGAGGAGAGAGAGAAATGGAGAAACTAGGAAGGGGGAGGGAAGGGGGAGGGAAGGGAAAGAGATATGGGTAGCGAGAGAAAAAGAAAGAAGAGTGCTAAAGATTAAAAGCAAGAATTTATCATAGTGTGACAGAATGATCTTAAGAAACAGAAAATATAAGGTTTTTGGATAATTAGGATATTTTATGGGAGTTCTACCACGAGACTTCCCCATTTTACCTTATCAATGGGGTACAAATTTTTGACTGTCGGATTAGTTTTTGATAGTTGAAATTAAAAAGATACAGAAAAAAAAAATCATTAAATCAACCACACCAATTTTCATTTTACATGACATTTCAAAAAAAAAAAAAGGTACAGGAGGATTGAGGAGAGAGAGAAATGGAGATACTAGGAATGGGAGGGAAGGGAAAGAGATAGGGGTAGCGAGAGAAAAAGAAAGAGGAGTGCTAAAGATTGAAAACAAGAATTTGTCATAGTATGACAAAAAGATCTTAAGAAACAGAAAATATAAGGTTTTTGGATAATTAGGGTTAGGGTTGGCAATACGGGTCGCAACACGACAACATGATTTGAAAACGACATGAATTTCACAGGTTTGGGTTGGGAAAAATAGGGGTCGGGTCAAATTCGGGTGACCCGAAATTGACACAGGAAAAAACGGGTCGTGTTCGGGTTGGACCCGTAGAACCCGAACACGACCCGTTTTTCGTACGGGTCAATTTCGTGTCAATTTCAGGTCTGACCCGAACATGCCCCTGGTCCGACCCCATTTATTTATTTTTTTTAACCCCTAAAGCCCTTTACCTCCTTTATCTTTAGATGATTATATCTAACTTAGAGGTCGACACTCCCCATTTCTACCTCGCCTCCTCCACTCCGCCCAACCTTGTGCTGTGTGCCCTACATTCCGAATCCAAACCAGTGAAACCACATCTTTTCAAGGTAATATTCCATTTCCTTTACTATTATTTTTTTTACTAACTAGTGATTTTTATAAACTAATGCTTGTGGTTTGTTGTGTAGGATGATGATGTCTCCTATGATTCTTTTTCTAGTGCAAATAGCAAATCGGAGTTGGAACTTTTTTTAGATAAGTCCAGGATGAGAAGGAGTGATAATCTAGACATCCTTTCCTATTGGAAGACAAATCAATGTTGCTACCCCATACTTACTGCAATTGCTTGTGACATTTTGAGTATTCCTGTATCAACAGTTGCTTCAGAAGCTGCATTTAGTGTTGGTGGTTGTGTACTTGACCAGTTTCGCAGCTCTCTTAAGCCTGACACTATTAAGGCAATTATATGCTCAAGAGATTGGTTGTATGGGAGTGAAGGTAAATTTTCTCAGGTTCTCTATTATTACTTAGCATTGTTAAATTAATCTCATAATCATAAATTCTTTTTCAATCTTTCTCGTGTAGTTGGAATCAAAACAGTTGACCAAGATATGGATGATGTCATTCAAAATGTTGTGGATCTCAACATTGATGAGGAGAAAACAGTTGACCAAGATTCTAACTCTGGATGTGCCTAAGTTGTACTTGTTGTGTTTGTTTTTTGTTAATGTTGTGTAGCTATTTATTTAGTTATATTTGTCTACTAGAACTCGGTATTTTGTTGGTGTTATGTTGTTTAAATTTAGACTTTTTTATGTTTATATTTGGATTTGTGGACTTTATTAAGATGTTTGTAATAGGACTTTGCCTAACTATGATTGTGAACTTTGCACTTGAATTGAAAGTTTAATTTTATGATTTTCTATTTGAAAACAATCCTTAAAACTTATTGTTTTGTCAATGGTATGTTTTTGTTGAAGGTAAATTATTATTCTTCTCGGTTTTTTATGAATTTAGGATATAATTAGGTTAAATTGAATTAATTTTTATGTCAAATTCAAATTAATTGCGGGTACAATTTGGGTCCAATTCGAGTTGCGGGTTCAATTCAAATCAAATTCGTGTCGCGGGTTTAGTTCATGTCACGGGTTCAGTTCGTGTCGCGGGTCAATTTCGTGTCACGGGTCAAGTTCGGTTCGTGTCGTGTCAACCCGTTACGGGTTCGTGTCGTGTTCTTGTCGCGGTTTGAAGTCATTTTCGTGTCACGGGTCGTGTTCGGGTTGGGGAAGAAAAAAATCGACATGGTTCTAACACGACACGAACCCAACACGTGACACGAATTGCCACCCCTAATTAGGGTATTTTATGGGAGTTCTACCACGAGACCTCCCCATTTACCTTATCAATTGGGTACAAATTTTTGATTGTTGGATTAGTTTTTGATAGTTGAGAATAAAAAGATACAGAAAAAAAAAATCATTAAATCAACCACACCAAATTTCATTTTACATGACATTTCAAAAAAAAAAAAAAAAGGTACATGAGGATTGAGGAGAAAGAGAAATGGAGATACTAGGAATGTGAGGGAAGGGAAAGAGATAGGGGTAGTGAGAGAAAAAGAAATAGGAGTGCTAAAGATTGAAAACAAGAATTTTTCATAGTATGACAGAAAGATCTTAAGAAACAGAAAATATAGGGTTTTTGGATAATTAGGGTATTTTATGGGAGTTCTACCACGAGACCTCCCCATTTTACCTTATCAATGGGGTACAAATTTTTGACTGTCAGATTAGTTTTTGATAGTTGAGATTAAAAAGATACAAAAAAAAAAAAAAAATCATTAAATCAACCACACCAGATTTCATTTTACATGACATTTAAAAAAAAAAAAAAAAAGAAAGGGTACAGGAGGATTGAGGAGAGAGAGACATAGAGATACTAGGAAGGGGAGGGAAGGGAAAGAGATAGGGGTAGCGAGAGAAAAAGAAAGAGGAGTGCTAAAGATTGAAAACAATAATTTGTCATAATATGATAGAAAGATCTTAAGAAACAGAAAATATAGGGTTTTTGGATAATTAGGGTATTTTATGGGAGTTCTACCACGAGACCTCCCTATTTTACCTTATCAATGGGGTACAAATTTTTGACTATCAGATTAGTTTTTGATAGTTGAGATTAAAAAGATACAAAAAAAAAAAAAAAAATCATTAAATCAACCACACCAGATTTCATTTTACATGACATTTCAAAAAAAAAAAAAAAAAAGGTACAGGAGGATTGAGGAGAGAGAGAAATGGAGATACTAGGAAGGAGAGGGAAGGGAAAGAGATAGGGGTAGCGAGAGAAAATGAAAGAGGAGTACTAAAGATTGAAAACAAGAATTTGTCCTAGTATGTCAGAAAGATCTTAAGAAACAGAAAATATAGAATTTTTGTATAATTAGGATATTTTATGGGAGTTCTATCACGAGACCTCCCCATTTTACCTTATCAATGGGGTACAAATTTTTAACTGTCGGATTAGTTTTTGATAGTTAAGATTAAAAAGATACATAAAAAAAATCATAAAATCAACCACACCAGATTTTATTTTACAAAACATTTCAAAAAAAAAAAAAAAAAGGGTACAAGAGAATTATGGAAAGAGAGAAATGGATACATTAGGAAGGGGAGGGAAGGGAAAGAGATTCAGGTAGCGAGAAAAAAAGATAGAGTAGTGCTAAAGATTGAAAGCAAGAATTTGTCATAGTGTGACATAAAGATCTTGAGAAACAGAAAATATAGGATTTTTAAGTAATTTGGATATTTTATGAGAGTTCTATTAAGAGACCTCCCAATTTTACCTTATTAATGGGTATAAATTTTTGACTATCTGATTAATTTTGATAATTGAGATTAAAAAGATATAGAAAAAAATAATAAGATCAACCACACTAAATTTCATTTTACAAAACATTTCAAAAACAAAAAATGGAAAGCCCCTCCACACCGGCGGCCACCAACCTCCACCAAGCCACCGGACCGGGAATCGCGTCGGAGGCCAGGATGGAGGGGGCGACTTTCCGACGGAGACGACGGCGTGGGGAGGCCACGGGCGATCGATCTGCGTAGATCTGGAAAAAATCCCTTCGTCGGATCTGCGCTACCATGGCGGTGCCTCTCGCGAAGTGGTCGACGCCGGTAAGTTTGCGTCATTGGCGAGGAGATCGGAGGTTGCGACGCGAGACAGCTTGCAGATCGGAGGCTGTGAGGCAAGCTCGTCGCCGTTCAAGGTCGCGATTTTGGCGGTGGTGGGTTGGATTCTTGTTTCGCCACCATTCAAGGTCGCGATTTTGGTGGTGGTGGGTTGGATTCTTGTTTCGCAATTGGCTTTGACGACACTGTCGCGAGCGTCCGAAACCGGATTTCCTCTTTCTTCGCCGATGGTGGGGTGGTCGGGAGGGGGTCGCCGGATTTCCTCTTTCTTCGCCGATGGCAGGTGGTCGGGAGGGGTGGTGGGCCGCTGGAGTTCTTCTTTTTCTTTTCTTTTTTTTTTTTTTGGAAAATTTTTTGTGATAATCAAGTGTGATATTTTTTAAAAACATCCGATGGTCAATAACTTTTCCCTCATCCATGGGGTTGAAAAGCTTACCCCATGGTAAAATTGTCCTTTATTTAGCCCCCGTTTGGTATTACGGTTTAAGTTAAGATTTTTAAATTGAGTCGAAGATAAATTAAGTTAAGAGTTAGAGTTGAACATTTGGTAAAAAGTTTGAATTGAAAAGTTTAACTTGAATTGAGTGTTTGGATGTAAAAATTGAGTTGTATTGGGAAATGTAATTGAGTGGAATTATATTATGTATTGGAAATTAGTTTTTTTTTTTTTTTTTTATATCTTAATTTGGTTCCTATGTGTAGAATAGTTGTTACTATAGTCCATTAAATTTTTTTTTTTCTTGGGTTATTTTAAATGGCTCG
The DNA here is from genome assembly GCA_038430175.1 of Ficus hirta. NCBI lineage: Eukaryota > Viridiplantae > Streptophyta > Magnoliopsida > Rosales > Moraceae > Ficus > Ficus hirta. The sequence goes on from CM076592.1 coordinate 16,430,342, forward strand.
GAATTTAGAAAGTTTTTATCTCATTTTATCGTTTTCGCCCCCTCAAATAACATGTCATTGTAGGTTGTGAAGGAAAAAATAGAAAAAATAAAATTGAATAAAATAAAAACACACATCAACAGCATACATCAAATTAATTATAATCTTGTTCACATAGTCATAAAATACAACAATAAGAATTACATAGTTGCTGACTAAAAGTGTTAATAACAAAACATGAAATTATCCCCCTAATCACGTTAAACAGTAAATATGGCCTTAATTTCAAGTGGATTTATACTATGGAAATCGTTGATATCTGTCCCACATATCATCGGCCAAAACTTCTCTCAGCTGATTCATTGCGCCCCTCGTCGATACATCTTGCTGCCTTCCTGTACTTGGACCTGCATCATCGGCCCCGTCGGCCAACACGACATCTGCGTTAACATCAACATGTCCACCTACAGGCACATCATCTCCCGCATACGCTTCAAGAATAGGATCCCCAACCTGTATCATCCTTATGAAATTATGAACGATCGCACACGCCACTGGAATCATGACTTGTTTTTCCATGGGATAATTATTGATGCCTTTAAGTATTTTAAATCTGGCTTTCCATACACCAAAAGTTCGCTCAATGCAATTCCGCAGAGATGAGTGCGTGTAGTTAAATACTTCCCTCCGGGTGCCTAGTCCACCTCGACGTTTCCAATATTCAGGTAAATGATACGTCTCTCGTCGAAACGGACTCAGGAAACAATCCTTATTCGCGTATCCCGAATCGACTACGTAAAATTTTCCTACATAGTAATTTGAGTCATTATAAAAAGTATTTTATAAATTCTTGCTCATTTATAAACAGTCATAATGATATAGAGGATCTTACTAGGGGGCGATATTGGGAATCCGTGAAATGCTATTGCCTCTTCTAACATTATTGCATCATGACAAGATCCCTCATAGCCGGCCAACATATATGTAAACTTCATATCGAATAAGCAGGCGGCCAATACATTTTGTGAGTTCACACATTTTCAATTAATCCAAGCGTCAGAATTCTCCTCGCGTGACACACATGGTACGTGTGTTCCATCTATAGCGCCAATAAAATTTTGCATAAGTAAGGAAAATTGTTGATTATGGCTAATAATGCATGAATACTACGTGTTAAACCACAAAAATTTAAATAATTAATTCTCTATATTTTTGAATATGCACATTGGATGCAATGACGTCGATTACTTACATCAAACCAAGGCTTATATTTGTTGGAATGTTCTTGAATCAAAGGTTGAACATCTGTGTAGTCGGGTAGTCTAATGAACTCGTCTTTCAAAGCACAAATAGCCTTCAACACTTTAAAGAACCAATGCGGAGTTGTCTCTCTAGAATGCTGGAACAAATAAGAAATGTGCTTGTTTGTTGTGTCTTGCGAACAAATTGATAAAAAAATGAACAACTGCTCGTCGACATTCATGTTACAAGTCGGCCTCAATAATTCCCTACTCCCTAATACGTGGCTTAGTGTTTTGAATGTATCTGATTTCATACGGATCAAATCTTGAATAATTTCTTCATGTCCATGTATTATCTCTTCCACACGCATGCTGTCAATTAGTCTAGAATTATGCATTGGTTGTGGAGGTCGTCGTCTGTTATGCGTACTAACAACCACGGCTACGATGGCCGCCGCAAGAAAACTGTCATCGTCGCTTAGCTCATTTTCTGAGGTTCAGTCATCCTCTTCATGTTCGGATGCAGAACTAAATTCACACATTTTGAGAATTGACTAACAACACAAATTTGAATGTGTACCTGTTGTAGATCAATTGTTTTCAAAAAAATATTTAATTAGTCCCTTTATAAATAAACTAAACGTCCAATTATTTGTTTCGAATTCGCCATAAACTAACATTATTGTTGCAAATAGTTAAGACCATAACCTGAAATAAACAAATATTATTCACTAAATCGATAAAATCACATAACCAACGACAAAAATTGATGGAAAAATAAAAAAATAAAAAATCGGTAAATATTGTTTGGAATCCATGTAATGTCTAAAATAAATGAGTAGTAGGAAAAAAAATGACAAATGCAGCTAACTTTAATCGTCAAATGGCGACTGAGATTTCACAACGAACGCAATTATGTCTCGCCTATCTTCATTGGGAAGCTGATGGAAGGTAAGCTGCACTCGTGGATGTGTCTCGAAGTAGTGCCACATATCCGTCTGCTGATTAAGTGGAATACCCATCTCGGTCATAATATTCATGCACGTTAGTAAGTGATCCGGTCGGCTTGATTGGTGGTTGCTGGTACCCGATTGCGAGCGACTATGGAAATGACTTACTATTTCCTGCATAGCCGAGTAAGTCAGCTCGTCTGTTGCCTCTCTTTGCTTTCTCTTCCTAGAACTGCCCCTAGACCATGATGGGCTAGCGTCGTCGCCCGCTCTTTGGTTGATGCCCTGCCGCCCACAGTTGGTCGGAGTTAGATTTTCATCCAGAATCGGTTGGCTGTCAGAGTTGTCCATAGATACTTCGGCCTCCATGTACAGATTACTTCCATCTCGCATTGTAACTGACCCGAATCCCGAGCCTCCTGCAGCATGATTTTTTTCAAAAACGTTGAAATACAACTCCTTGTTGCGAAGTCCCTCGTGACGAAGATGATTACACTCCTTGTGAATCTGCAAACGAAAATTTATCAATATACTCGTCTACTGGTGCCGTACTTAAATAATTAAATTAGATCGTCGCAGATAGATAATGCAATTACTTGGATAAATCTCTGCCAACCATCATCCGAGGAAATGACTCATCGGTCGACGGATCATATCCAAGGTCAGTCCGTACTTGCAACGCCTTACATCCCCTATATATTTTCTTCATCCTCTTTTTTTTTTTGATATAATGTTAATCCATAAGCATGTACTCCACTATATTCAGAATTAAATTGGGAGGCCCATTGTTCAAGAATTTGAATGGAGGGATGTTTACCGCCACTATAAGACAAAAACTCATCCAATTTCTCAAGATTTTTTTTTCCTTCGCGTTATCCCAAAAGTACGTCTCACCCGATGATTTGCGAGGCATTTCCTTAACAAATCCAAAAGCAAAACAGGAAAACATATTTTATAATTGTAACATAAAGAGGAAATTTTGGCTCAGTATGAGTTGATTGTCATCCTTTTATCTGAAATATGTCAAAGACCCGATACAAATGCAGCTACCACGACATATAAACCATAGGTTAGGGATTAACAAAGTTCATGGCTAATAGAACCATCAACTCAACCCCTTATCAACTAAAATGAGGTCATATACCAGTAACTGGCAATATATATCGGATACAAGACTCACCAGTCAGATAAAAGGAGAATACATGTTAATGGGTTTTTACATCATAGCCAAATGAAGGGGAAAAGTGCACATAAACAGCAACATAGAATGGACAAATTGTCCAAAACCTATAAAAGAAAAAAAAAATTCCCTAATTTATCGATCGCAACACAGCTAAGTCAACTAAATTTTACGAGGACAAATGGAACAACTTCATGAAGGTTGCAACGAGCGACAAACTTGTCACAACCTTAAGAGATCAAAAAAATAAAATTGATTGAATCATTGAATTCGGACGGTGCAACAACAAGTAATGGCACGGGTCCATCTTTATCATGCCAAACCGAAAACCATGAAATCAAACATATCGTGTCATCCGGTCAGCAACGAAGGGAACTGACCAAACAAAAAAAAAAAGGAATAGAGTAACCTGTAAAACAAACCGAAGGCTCCAAAAACTGAACTCAATGCAGATGGATATGGAACATACTCACAAAAATTTGATCCAAAAATAGGAAATGAAGAACCCCGAAAATAGTTTACCAATAGAAACAACAATGTCATCGAAAACCAGCCACAGAACATGAATAAAGTACAAAATAGGACCATTATCAACACAGGCGGCCTTACATTAACCACTGTCTCAGCAAACACACCCGAATCTTCACATTCAAACATGACAACACAAATGTCAAGACCAACAATTAAACACACGGCCAACCAACAACCCATAAACACAAACTGGCGAATGCAAATCAGGACGAAAATGTAACACCTAATTCACCCCATCAGCATAACATTAAATAGATTTTTCTACGAAACCAAGACCACAGAAACAAAATAAAACAAAAAAACAAAAACTCCACACAAATCCAGATTGAAATCTACAAACACACATGAGATTGTATCTAATTTATTTGAGTAATAAGTGAAGAAGTTAAACTACGGTTACCGAGTTTGAGCCGGAGGATGAGTATATAGTGGTTGACAGCGGATCAGGGCAACGGCTCGTGGAGTTGATTTCCAAACTCGAAAATAGTGGGTAATGAGCCCTCTAGTTTGAGTTTGCTTCGCGGACCCCAGTCGATGCCACATGTGCCATCGGCGATACTGAATCCAAGAGTCCATTCAACAGACCCGGTGGTATCGCAACTTTCCCGTCTTTCTTAGAGTAAAAGCCCAAACCAGAGAAACCCTAGAAACAAAATTAGGGAGTTCAAGTTTTTGAGAGGGGTTAGTTAATGACCGGTGGGTTCCAATGGGTGAGAGAAAAGGGATGATTTTAGGATTTGCCAATTTAGATATATGGAAGCAAAAACCCCTGATTTCATACACCGTAGAAACCACTGAAGGGAAGAGATGGAGGACAAAATAGTTGAATAATGGAGCTTACATAGGAATTCGTCTCTCCGGAAAATGCAACACACAGTCTAAACCAGAGCATTCAGGGAATCAAAATCGCTCGATTTGAAAACCCAGACCACAGAGAGGAAGAAAGGGGATCGAAACTTAACGAGCCAAATGGGAGAGAGGAGAGAGGAAGACCAACAATAAACAAAGGCATTGTGATGCACCAAATGGGCGAAGGGTTGGAGAACAATAAAATAATGAACTGTGAAGCAGCAGATGAGCGAGGGTTGGGAGCATAGTCTAAACGAAGGATCTGTGAATCAGCAGATGGGGGGCATTCCTCGCATAGTAAACGAAGGAAAGGTGAAGCAGTAGATGGCCAGGGGTTCGGTGCATAGTCAAACAAGGGGCTGTAATCAGAGATGGGGGGGGGGGGGGGGATTTCCTCGCACAGTAAGCGAAGGGACTGTGCATTGAGCAGAGGAGTGGGCATGCCGTGCATAACAAACGACGCACCTGGGAAGAAGCAGGTGTGGGTGGGTGGGAGCACAGTAAACATAGTCTTGCTTACTGTGCAACAGTCCACATTCACGTTGGGAATGAATTAGAAGGACAAATGCAATAAGTTCAGTTTGGACTCAAAAATTTGAGTCCCAACTGATTCACCAAACAAGCCCTTAGCATGCGTTTGGTGCTAATGTTTGGATTGTAAAATTTGAGTTTAAATTGATTGTGCGTTTATCGAGATATTTGAGTTGTTGGAGTTAAAAAGTGTAAAAACCTGAAATGTGTTCGAAAAAAAAATATGAAAATGTAGCTTATTTTGTTCGTCTTTAAATTCTATGTAATTTTAAAAAAATCATTTCATTTGAACTTGTCTATGCAATATTATGGACTTTTAAAGTTTGAATTACAAAATTATGTTAATAGTAAAGCGGAGGGATATGGATGACAAATTTATCCACGGGTGGGGGTACTTGTTTCGTAACACAGTTAGTAGTATGAATTTTATTCAGTTAGTAGTATGAAGTACAAAACTTGAAATATGTGCAAAAAAAAATTAGTAGTATATATTTTATTTCGTTTATTTCAAAATTTTACATAATTTTTTTTTAAAACATCTCATTTTGACTTAAAATGATAAAGTTATGGAAAGTTTGAGTTTTTTAAAAATATTTTAAAAAAAGTAAAATTAAAGGAAAAGAACAAAAAAAACTTTTGAATATATTGTTTTCGAAAGTAGTTCCAAAGGAATAAACTCTGACTCTATATTTTATGATAAAATAAGATACAAAATTACCGATAAAGTGTACTTACAATCACAAAGTAATTTGCGCTAAGAAAATTCACAATCCGTCCAAAATCTCACTTCCAATTGTAATGTATGATCTCTAATGGTCAAAGAAACCATCAAAACACAAAATTCTATCCCTAAAATAAAAAACATCCAGACAAACCAAAGCTTTTTTTTTTTTTAAATTTTTTTCTTCTCTCTTTTCTCAGACTAAATCCTATGCAATGGACTTTATTTTACATTCTTGCACCTGTGATCTTCTACACCATATCGATGCATTGCGATGGTGAAGAATCTAAACACCATCCGTGGGGTAAAGTAACCTTACCCCATGGTAGAAGTCCCAAACAAGGAAAAAAAAAAAAAAAAAAAAAAAAAAAAAAAGGGCCAAAGATCTTCCACTTTAGTCAATTAACACTCCGAGTCCGAGGAAGAAAAGAATGTTTTGCTAAATTCCCTCATTGCCCTTTGTTCTTTCTTTACTTCACTTCTTCTCCTCATCCTTTGTTTCCTTGAATCAAAGACTCCAATGTAAAATGCCAAAACCCCTAGTCAAAACTGCAGCCAAAACCAGCTCCTTTTTTGGGTTGGTCCGTCCGGGGAAACAGTAACTCTGAACGCTAACCCATGTCGCACTCAGAAACCGCCCACTCTCAACCCCATTCCTCTGCCTCTTTCTGTTCAGATCTAAAGCCTTAAAATCCTCAATCAATTTCATTAAAAAAAAAAAAGAAAAAAGAAAAAAGAAAACTGCCCTTTTCTTTTCTTTTCTTTTCTTTTTGGTTGATGTCCTTTTATGAATGATCAAAATGGGTCTTGGTTGGACAACAGTTTCCGAATCGTGGGAGGGGTTTTGCGAAGTGGGGTTTCGGATTTTCCTATGATTTTCAAAATCCAGAACTGATTTTGAGCAAAACGAAGAAATATATATATATATATATATATATATTAAATTTTTAAGTAGAGAGAAAGAAATGATTCAGTTGCTGTTCTTGGTTCTGTTTGCGGAGGGAGTAGTGGCGTTCCTTCTGTTGGTGAAGATAGGGCCGCTGAGGGAGCTGGTGTTAAAGAGTCTGGATCATCTCAAGATGAAAAGGGGAACTGTTTTGACGATTGCTGGGACCATGTTTGCCATTTTTATGTCGAGTTTCTTCAGCATTCTTAAGATCCAGAATAGAGGTGCAAAACTCGGTTCCATGTCCCCCATGGATCAGGTTCTCTGGAGGACCCACTTGCTTGAGGCTTCACTCATGGGTATGTTTTTTTTTTTTTTTTTTTAATATTTAAATTTTTTTTCTTTTCAATTAAATCATTAGAATTGGCTTCTCAGTTGAGCAGTTTTTCATACTATATAGACAATCTTGTTGTTGTTGTCGTCGTCGTCGTCGTCGTCGTTGTTGTTTTTATTTTTATTATTATTATTTTTTTAATTAACGAATGTAATTGATGTGAAATGTGGAATTTAACATTAGAATTGTTGAATTAGGGAAGTTTTTGTTGTTGTTTTTGTTGTTTTTCTTTTAAATTATTTAACGTGAAGGAATTTTGATTGATGTGAAATGGGTAATTTAACATTAGAATACTTGAAATAGGGAAGATGGCTTCTTTTTTTTTGGTGTGTGTGTGTGTTTTCAAATATGGAAAATTGAGGAGTTATTTAATTTAGTGTGCTACTTACTGCCCTTTAAGTCAAGAGCCAGTAGTACTATCTCCAACGGATATCGTAATTATGGCGAATACGTTGGACTTAATAGATCCTTAGCAATTCATACGAGGAGATTAAATCCCGAGTTATTGCGAATTGAAAACATGCGAAACTTCCAAACCTTAATTAAGTACCAAAGGCGGCCTCCGAAATAGTGGAAAAAGAAGTGCTCTGAATCATTGCTATTTGACTTGGACCTGATGTAAAAAAGTCGAGACATTTTGAATTGTTTGTTGACACGGATAAAGTCAAGGAAAACCTTTGAAATTATTTCAATTTTATTAGGGTAGTTCTTACCTTTAATATGTAATCTTAAATTTATGTTTATATTTACCTTGTCAAACAACATGAAGGAGAGCTATTATCCTCTCCATCCCTCCAACTCTTTCCATCCTTCCTCCAGTCCATCCCTCTAACCAAACAGAGTTGAGATTGAAATATCTTGAGGTATTCAATAACTGTAAAATGGGGAACTAGGACTTAAGAAACTTTGTGCAGTTTATTGCTTCAATTATTGAAATATGGGGAATGTGTAAGTTGAGTTAATGAAATTTGACACGATGGTGATTTAAGAAAATCTTGGATTGAAAATGGGGAGCATGACAGTTTTTATATTATGTGGGAAAGGTCTAAAATGGCAAAATTGGGAACCAAGGCGTTTTGTCTGATCGACGTGAGGTGTAACTCAAGGCAGATTGAGGCGTAAGCCTCGAACTAAAAACAAAAATTAAAGACAATTAATAAAAATGCCATAAGCTGTTAATAAATTAACTTAGTTCATGACAAAACCACAAAAACACGTAATCTGAGCCGTTGTTGCTCAGTCACTGGAGTGCTGGAGTCCAAATTATTTGCTTGGTAAGGTCACTTTAATCTGGAGGGCTCGAGGGGACGGCAGAGGGCATGAAGAGGGGAGAGTAATGTTGTTTCTAGGGTTTACTTTTGTTTTAAGTATCAACCAAGACCCTAATAAAAGCCGGGCCATGCTTAAAATAAAAAAATCTCAAAAGTTTTTAAAACATTAGCCCAAATGGCCTTTCTACTTGAGGTGTGCCTCGAGGTGATGTGCCTCAATCACCTCGAGGCATTTGAGGTGCACACCTCATTCCAAAAAGGCGTAAGCCTCGTTTAGGAATGAAAATCCTAAGCCTTGAAGCGCCCAACGGCTGCCTCAGAGTGAGGCACGCCTGTTTTTGTTTTAATGATGGAAATGTATACTATCGAAATAGAATATGAACATAGACTGATGTAATTGGACTGTAATTTTAGTGTTTTCTTTTAGTGGGCATTTTTTGGCCACATATCCAGGCCCATTGATGAATGGTCTTTGATTAGGATTAAGAATATGGATGTTTTTCCTCTTCAACCCAACAATTAGAATTATGTCGACAGATGGTAGGGTTTTTCTTTTCCTAATTACTCTATTACTATCTTTAGAATGAAACATAGAAATTGGAACATGTTGAAGAAAAATAATCTCTGTAAAATTGGGAACTAGGACTTGATAATTACTCCCCCCCCCACCCCACAAGAAATGTTGAATTTATGTATTGGTTTTTTCTCATCTTCAACTCAATCATTAGAATTGGCTCTTCATGTTCTTGTAGAGGGTTTTGAGTAGGATTTAGAATTTTCCTACCAAAATTTTGAATGAAACGCAGATTGGAACTTCTTGAGTTAATGAAATGTTACACGATGGTGATATGACAAACTTGACCCTTGATTCAAATGCATGCTACCTAAGGACATATTAAGATGTAACATATCTGGTGTAATTGGCTTACAAGAAAAAGAAAACATTTTTGGGAAAGGATAGATGAAGTCTTTCATCCAAATATGATCTGTTGAAATATAGATAACACTTTTGATTTTTCTTTTTCGGAAACAGAAGATGAGTTTAACAAAATGAATTCTAATTGGAGAACAAGGGTTTAGGATTTCTGTATCCAACCTTTTGGCATGGCCTAACCGAAATCGGTTTCCCATTAGATTTTTGGAAGAACACAGCTGAAAGTTAATTTTGGGTGTTTAGCCCAACATCAGAACCATTTATGAATATGTGTTTTACACTGAAAATATGTATGGACAAAGCCTTCAGGAACTTTCCCTTTTCACTGATTGTACAGAATTGGACAGATGTGTTGGGGCGCCATAAGGCGATTTAGGTTTGTTAGCGGGTTGTCTTGCCCATTTTTTGTTTTTCTTGGTTGATATCCTCTTTTTTCTCCCTTTTCAGTTTCTTCCCTGAGGATACCTTATCCTCTCCCTTCGTAATTGATTTTACAATCAATAAGAGGAGTTTTACTATTATAAATAAAGAAAAAAAATGTTTTGCATCGACTCCTTAGCCCGTGGAAAGCAACTTGGCTAGTCAATTGAGAACATTGATGAAAATTATATGTTTATCATTCAAAATCGACGAGAATTATGCAGAGGGTACAAAACAAATTACTCTACTGGTAGGTACCAAATCTGCTAATTTGTCTAATTTTTCTAAACGTGAAATTGTTCCTGATAATGATAACTGAAAAATAATAGGAAGTGAGTGGCAATGTTTCACACCAGTGTTTACCAAAGTTTTCCACTAGAATTCCGAGACTGAACTGTACCAATTCAAATGACTTTTAGCTGAAATAGTGCGAGTGTGGTGGGTACTCTTAATTGGCCTTTCATTTCGTAAAAGCAAATTTTATGCCTGGGAAAGATTTGTTTCCAACTCCATAATAATCATGTGAAGTTATAAACCAACGTGGCAACTGTAGGAGGGTTTTTGTTACACGAATGAAACGTTTTTGCATTTCAATGTTTGTCTTTTCCGGAATATTTGCATTATGGTTCATTTTAACTTATACTTGGTTGGCTCTTTAAAACTGACGATCATCTCATAACTGACTTGAGACTGATCTTTCTGAGTTATGCGGTCCATTGTCTCTAATGGCTCAATGTGAAGGTTTAGAATAGTAATCCTTCATTGTGCATTTTTTTTTAGGCCTCCGATAAGGTTGACATATGTGAGGAGAGGTTGTAGGAAGGTTGGAGAGAGCAACGGGAGAAGGGTGATGTCACTAGCGAGTTACGAAATAGTGTTTAGTTAAATAATTGTATGCTGAGGTCAGTAAGCGGAGATGGTTATATTAGTTAGTTAGGGAAGGTAACGAGTCTAAGCAGGAAGCCGAGAGAGAGAGAAAGAGAGTAGGCAGAAATTGGTCGTATGAAAGTCTTGGCTAGTCCAAACAAAGGGAGACCTAATGGAGTCTCAAAATCCGCATTGTACTAGAGCATTGTTCATTTCAATTCCTTTATAAGATTCAGATTTCATTTCATTGTTCTGTGTTTGTTTGTGATTTTGGTTATTGCAGATTCGATTCCTATCATATATATTTTTTTTCATATTTAGGAAAAAGTGAAGTCCTTGGTATTTCAACATTTGCATATTGCCTTTAGGAGTAATATTTTGCTAGTAATGCAGGACCAAGAAAAGAACGAGAGAGGAGAGGAGGGTGAGGGAGAGAAATGAACTAAAGATTTATAATATAAATCTATTTGAAATTTCATCAATCAAACTCCGAAAAGTTTACCATAATCAAGCATATAAATACAAAATTATAACTCTACTAGAAACTAGCTTTGGTAATTTTGGGGAACTAAATCTAAGATTTCCGACTAGAATGAAACTTTATCACTCAGTTAATAGGGAAAGGGAAACATTATTACTTTCTATATTTACGCCTCAAGTAAGTGCGCGATTTCAAACCGATCAAAAAGGAGAACTTGATCTTATAATATAAGAGACTGGTGCTTTTCAGATGGTGTCGTTTATCTTATATGATTGACCGTGGGATATAGTAAAGGGAAATTTTACTATTTTCTTATCCCTTTTGTACGTATGTGTCATTCGTTTGTTCTGATGTTTGATTGATTGTACAGGTTTTACCTTGTTTCTCGGCTTCATAATTGATCGAATGCACCATTATATTCGGAAGCTCATTGGACTGAGGAGTAGCGTGGGATCTAGAAAGGAAGAGCTTGAGAAACTTCAGAAAGAGAAGACGGAGCTCAAAGAAAAGGAAGAGAAATATTCCAAGGAAATAAAATTGCTTAAAGAAGAAGTCTCCACATTGTCAGAAAGTTTGAAGAAGTTGAAAAGTGAGTCTGAAGAGAAGGATAATAAGGTTGAAACTGCTGAGGCTCATGTGGCTGCCCTCCAGAAACAAGCTGCGGATCTGCTACTCGAATACGATCGTCTCTTAGAAGACAATCAAAATCTTCAGAACCAAGCTCAAGGATATAGGAGCTAACAGTAATTTTTTCTGAAAAAAGAGAGCCGTAACTTATGTTTTTGAGGAGCATTTTCGTCCCTGATCTTTTTTTTTTTTTTTTTTTTTTCCTTTCGACGAACGTCTTCCGTTAAAGATGGTCAAGTGCTTTCTGGGTGTTGAAAATTTTGTAATTCTAATGAATGTAGAGAGTATTTTGTCAGTTTGACAATCTTTGTATGGTTATATTGATTGCATGGTCCAAATTATGAATACCAAATTGTTTCCGTCTCTCTTTAGTGTGTTTAGGAGTGTCCCTTGAGTGCACAATTCAATTTCACGGACCATATGTTATGAAAATTCTGATTTTGGAGTTCTATAACGTTTTCAGAAAAATTAAAGCATGATAAAAACAAGCTACTGATCTGCTACCGATGAATAGCTTTTTTTTTTTTTTTTTGGTCAAATGTTTTAAATTTTAAATTTTATTTTATTTTATGTGTTTTGTAGGAATCTAGCTCTGCGAACTTTAGTTTGTGACGAAATTTTATTATTAACTACAAATTCACGTTCTTCATAATGTTTTTTAGCACTTGTTTGTGTACGTCGTTCGATGCTAAACCTTCTTTTGAAATGATACCAAGTATACCTTTGTCGAGCAATAATTAAAAAAATTATGGACCGAGGACGGTTAATGAATGCATTGTCTAGATACAACACAACTGTTATGTGCAATTAGTAGCAATAAAAATGCATAGAATAAATAACTGCAAAGAAACTAATCAAAACGATGATGTTGTTATTTAACGTGGCCAAAAACTCTAAAAAAGTCACGGATGCTGAATATTTCCTCACAAATAGAAGGATTGTATTAAACAACGAATTGCAATTCAAGAGATTAAAATTATGTTTATTTCGAAACTCCACCAAGATAGAACCCACATAGTCTAGGTGAGTCGCGTTCAGTCTAATTGACGTTCTCCGAGCGTGATCCACCTTCGGCTCCTCCTTGTGTGCGAAAGCTATTATTGGTGAACATGCATCTGCCACCGAATTCAAAGTGATCATATACTGAGACAATGGTGAGAAAAAAAGAAAGAAAAAAAAAAAAAAAGAATAGTGGATTAGAAGAAAAAATGGAAGATGATGACTAGTAAAAGTGCTAGTTCGAAACATGTCCAAGGTAAAGTAGTGTTCTTGAAACAACTGATTTTCTCATAGATTTTTGAGTTCATCCACCGTCAAGTAATTCTCTCACACATATACCCTTGAAGAGATTAAGAAATGATCTTGAGAGGGAACGGCCGGGAACATATATGTGTAACGAGCCTATGAGGTCCAAATGATGATATATGGTGTGTGAATACAAGGGGACATGTTGACCACCCAATACCCTTTTTTTTTTTTTTGGTGGGGTGTGGGGTGTTCAGAGAATTGAGTGACATTGATGCAATGATGTAAGCACTGATTAGTAAAGTAACAAGCAAAGACACTGGTCAATAAGATGAGTGTCGGTATTGGTTTGTGAATATTTATTAAAACACTGGTCAATAGGATGTCTTAGAATTTTAATTATTATTAGTTTTATCCATCAATTAAGTAAATATATGGCATTCTTATTCAAATGCTTTGCAGAATAAATTAATAATTAAGTACCAAAAGAATAACAATCTGAACAGAATGATGACAGGAAATAGAAAGATAAGAAAAGTATATTACAAATATCATATAAATGCATAACGGAAAAACGGTAAGAAGACAATAAAGAGTAAGCCTCCATTTCGGGATAGACGTCCACAGTGTTGAAACCTCTATTGTTGTGCACCAGATCATTTCTTCTCTTCCATATATATATATATATATATATATTTATATATACACACACACGCACACATATATATAATCTTAATTGCAGTACTCGATGCAAAAGAAAAGAAAGACATCCGACACAGGGAAGGAGCTATCGCCAATATAATACTATTGATGAGCAATATAACCCTCCTTCAGTTCTTATATGTTATTGCGAGATGAACTAGATCGGTTTCGTGCACCTACCAAAAAAAAAAAAAAAAAAAGTGAGAAAAAGTCTCCGCCTCTTCCCCCACATGAAAGGACAAGCTCGCGTCCCCAACCTGTTAGCGAAAGTATGAAAAATGACAACGAACAAAAAATAAAGTTAAACAAATATGAAATTTAATAGCAACAAAATTACATAAATATACAAGAAAACAAAATTCAGAAATTGTCAATGAATACCGAATCCTATGTATCACATGGTTTCCTTAAAATAGATTCGTCCACTCATTGTAGGAGTTTGAGGATCAAATAGACGTTTGTCTCTCAGGATACAACGGTAGATAAGCAGAGATCATACACCAACCGAAAAACCACTCCGGCGAGCTGAACAACGTCTGAACTCTACCACACGAGAAACTTAAAACTCTAAAACACAAACAACAAAGAGAGGAAGACAACAAGACTTGTGCTAAGTTTTTGCATGTATCTCGACTAGAAGCAAATAGCCTTCTTTTATAGTGTTATTGGTTGAAAGTTGTGACATTAGCTTGGTATTTAGGCTTAATTAGCCATTGAAGTATGGCCATATAACAACTAACGTTTTAGTTGTTTTTCCAAAACGTTTTTGAGGCATCAAAAACCAAAGTAATTGGTGTTAATTTACCAGCAATTAACTTCAGTTTAATTATATTAATTTGATTTCAGTTGGAAAGGAAAATCAAAAGAAATTGTAGCAAAACCAAATTGGTAGACAAATCAGTGTGATATTTGTGCCCACAGGACGCGCGCTCGCACACAAGTCCTTTGATTTCGCCGTGGATTTGCACCCCCCCTGCGCCTGTGCCCTTAAGAGAGCCTCTTTGCTTAGTTGGTTACCAATAAGCAAATGTGCAATTCCTAATAAACCCATTGGAACTTTCATCTCTTTCCCATGTGGGACGAGAGTTTTTCCAATTCATTTTCCAACTTCATAGGTGCATTTTTTAGAGTCACTTTCTCATTCATCTCTCCATCATTTTGAGCGTATAAATATTCGATTTCAACCTCTTTGTGAGTAGAATGTGAATTCACATTGAACAGACATTAACATGAAGTGAGTCCTGCTCAAATTTAAGCCTCAAAATGACAATTTAAAATGGTTTTTTATAAGCCATTTTCCAACAATTCTCCACATGAATGAAATTGACAGAGGACACTAGACAAAGCGACATACACTAAGCTTTGTCTTGGTGATAGAATTCAATGGTGGAAACCTACAAACGATAGGTAGGTGTTACCCTTTGAACCTTCCCTTGTGATAGTTTATTAACTTTATTGACTGACCAGTAGACATGATGTCCTTGAACTGTTCTGTCGTTTGTGTAAATGATGATATACCTCACACAGGAATCTTCATGACATAATTCAGTTCTCACTGTTATGTCCGTTTTGGCCATAGGCATCTTGCCTGGTTCTGCGAGAGCTTCTAAAGAATTGAGCGGCCCGACTTCTCTCTCACATAGGTGATTTCTTAATCAAGAGTAAATCGCATTACTCCGCTCGGATTCCCGACGCTTAAAAATCATTAAAAGCATAGTTTAACCCATCTCGTACGGATATCACTATTTTCATCATAGGATTAGACCAGAGGGTAACCCCTATAGTGATACAGCTTGGTCTCTATAACTAGGTTGTCCCATTAAACCTAGATCTTGAGATCTCTAGTCAACTAGGTTGGGTTTCCATTGTATCGACCGAATCTTTCATGGGTGTTAGTCCCATTCCCCTTGATGACTTATCAACTAACTCTCTATTTAACTCTTTGGTTAGCAGATCCGCAATGTTATCCTTTGACTTTACATAGTTAATAGAGATAACCTCAGTTGAGAGTAGTTATCTAATGGTATTGTGTCTATGACGTATATGTTTAGACTTACCATTATACATATTGCTCTGTGCCCTTCCAATAGCCAATTGACTATCAAAATGTATGTATATTGCTGGCACAGGCTTTGGCCACCTTGGAATATACTCTAAGATATGGCGTAGCCATTCGGTCTCTTCTCCACATTTGTCCAATACAATAAACTCATACTCCATTGTTGATTTGGCTATAACAGTTTGTTTAGACGTTTTCCATGATATAGCTGCTTCTGCTAGTGTGAACACATATCCACTAGTAGATTTAGAATCTTTTATATTAGATATCCAATTTGCATCACTGTACCATTCTAGTATAGCCGGATATCTAGTATAGTGTTGCCCATAACTACGAGTATACCGCAAGTACCTCAGTACTCTTATAATTGCTTTCCAATGGTCAGCTCCCGGATTACTCGTGTATCTACTCAGTTTACTAATGTGTAAGCAATGTCTAGTCTCGTACAGCTCATCAAGTACATTAGACTCCCAATCACCCTTGAGTACTCTATGTGAGAGACACTCTCACCCTTATTATTGGATAGGTGAAGACTTGTATCCAATGGTGGTCTAGCCACACCAACATCAGCCATGTTGAATTTCTCAAGAATCTTGTCCACATAGTGTGACTGACTCAATACAAGTCCATATGATGTTCTTGAGATTTTAATTCCCAATAATACATCAGCTAGACCCATATTTTTCATGTCAAATCCTGATTTCAATGTATCCTTGGTGGATTTGATCATCTTATCATCACTACCAACAATGAGCATGCCATCAACATAAAGACATAGAATGACATAACCATTTTCTGTGCCTTTGACATATACACATTTGTCATACTCATTGATCTTGAATCCGTTAGTTAAAAGGACACTGTTAAATTTTTCATGCCATTGTTTTGGTGCTTGTTTCAAGCCATACAAAAACTTCACCAGTTTACAGACTTTCCCTTCCTGTCCAGGTGTGGAGAAACACTCGGGTTGTTCCATATAGATTTTCTCATCCAAATCTCCATTTAGAAAAGCTATTTTCACATCCATTTGATGTTCTTCAAGATTCTGCAAAACTAAAATTTAAAGTATCATCCTTATGGAATTTATTCTTGTAACAGGTGAATATGTGTCAAAGTAATCAAGACTTTCTCGTTGTCTATATCCTTTGATCACAAGTCTAGCCTTGTACTTGTCAATTGTCTCATCTGCTTTCATTTTCCTCTTGAATATCCATTTGTAACCTAATGGTTTACATCCTGGAGGTAGATCTACCAATTCCCAAGTATGATTCTGTAGAATGGAGTCAATTTCACTCTTTATGGCCTCTTATAAAGGACCATCTGAAGAGTATATAGCTTCTTTAAAGCTTTGAGGTTCACCTTCTAGCAAATATGTTAGAAAATATGGACCAAAAGATTTTTCTACCCTTGCTCGTTTGCTTTGTCTAGGCTGATCCTTAATCTCAACATTTTGTTCTTGGTCCCCACTATTCTCAATAATAGTCTCATATGTTCGTTTGGACGAACTCAGCTCATCTTTAGACCTACACGGAAATAAATGTTCAAAGAACGATGCATTCCTCGATCCCATAATCGTGTTTTTGTGTATATCAGGGATTTTATAATCATACACAAGAAACCGATAAGCACTATTATTATGTGTATAGCTAATGAAAAAGCAATCTATTGTTTTCGGACCTATTTTCACCTTCTTTGGTGTTGATACGGCCACTTTAGCAAGACACCCTCACACTCGTAAATATTTGTAGGAAGCTTTCTTCCTTTCCATAACTCGTATGGGGTCTTATCTCCTTTTTTCTGGGGCACTTTATTTAAAATGTAATTTGCAGACAAAATGTCTTCCCCCCACATGTTCTGAGGTAAGCTAGAACTTATTAACACTGCATTTATCATATCTTTCAAGGTACGATTTTTTCATTCAGCCACACCATTTGACTGAGGTGAATAAGGTGGCGTGACCTCGTGAATGATTGAATATTGCGCACAAAATTCACTAAACAGTACCTCATATTCACTACCATGGTCATTTCTTAACACCTTAATCTTTCTATTGAGTTGATTCTCAACTTCCTTTTTATTGAAAGCAAACTTCTCTACAGCTTCATCCTTGCTTTTTAACAAATACACATAACAGTATTTCATGCAATCATAGACAAAAGTAATAAAATACTTATTGCCACCCCTAGTTTTACGAATTTTAAATAGCAGACATCACTATGAACCAAGTCAAGATGCTCGGTATTCCTTTCAATTCTTAGAAAAGATGACCTTGTCATTTTCGTTTCAACACAAGTTTCGCACTTATGTTTGGAATCAATTTGGAAAGTAGGTATGTGATCCAAGTTAATTAATCTACGCAAAGTATCATAATTAACGTGTCCTAGTCTACCATGCCAAAAATTGGAAGACTCAAGCAAGTAAGCGGAAGAATTATTAACTTTATTAATATTCTTTGGCTTTACGTTCATTACATTGAGCTTCAAAAGCCCATCAGTTGCATAGCCCTTTCTAACATACATTCCATTCTTAGACAAGACAACTTTATCTGACTCAAATACCATGCGGAACCGTGCTTGTTAAGCAGAGACCCAGACACAAGGTTCTTATGGATTTCTGGTACATACAACACATTATTCAGAGTCAGCTATTTCCCAGATGTCAACTTCCGGACTACCTTGCCTTGACCTTCAATCTCTAATGTAGCAGAGTTTCCCATGAACAACTTCTCCTTATTCTCAATTGGTTCGAAAGAAGTGAACAACGCTTTGTCAGAGCAAACGTGCTGTGTAGCACCGGTGTCAATCCACCATTCCTTCGGGCTGGACCCGACCAAATTCACTTCTGAAACTACCGTAGAGAGAATTATACCAGACACATCTTGAGTGATGTCATCTACAGCACTCGCCTCTACTTCTTGTTCTTATTCTTCATTGGCAATCTGCACTCTGAAGATTTGTGACCCACCTTGTCACAGTTGAAGCTCTTTCCTTGGAATTTTTGCTTCTTGGAAATTCCTCTTTTCGGTTCCATCTTGGACTCTTTTCCAGAATTATTCTTCTTGGGCTCAGGATCCTGTTAGTGAACTAACCGTAATCAAAGTAACATAAATACATATATATCTATGTATATCAAGTATAAACGTAATAGAAAACAAAATGATATACAAATATAAAAGCCAAACAATTTTATATGAAAGAACTAACCGAAATCAAACTTAACAATATGAAACCAATGATATACATATAAACTAAATCCGAAACGTAACTAACACAAATACATATATATCTATGTATATCAAGTATAAACGTAATAGAAAACAAAACTACATATCTATGTATATCAAGTATAAACGTAATAGAAAACAAAACGGCAACACAATATAAATATACGTAACATATATCGCAAATCAGAACAAAACTAATATAAACGTAAAACACCTATGTTTAAATGTATAATCTGTAGAACAAAACCGTGAGTAAAGAAAACAATCAATATAAACTGTATATGAAAAGCCAAAAAGACTTAACATAGAACAGAAAACGTATTTAAAAGTTGTAAGGAAAGAAAGCAGAAACGAAATATCTTCTTTCCTATACTGAAATAACAAAACAAAATAAAACGTTAGAAAAAGGAAAAATCTCCTTTCCCAGTTCTTTAGCCTGTTCGTCGTCACTTCGAATCTGTTTTAAGATAGTATGAAAAATGACAACGAACAAATAATGAAGTTAAACAAACATGAAATTCGATATCAACAAAATTACATAAATATACAAGAAAACAAATTCAGAAATTGTCGATGAACACTGAGGCTCGTGTACCACACGGTTTCTTTAAAATAGATTCGTTGCCTCACCGTAGGCGCTTGATGATCAAATGGACATTTGTCTCCCAGGATACAACGATAGATGAGTGGAGATCGTGCACCAACCAAAAAACCACTCCGGCGAACTGAACAACGTCCGAACTCTACCACGCGAACTGAAGTGATCAGGCCTCGACGACTTGGTTGATCATATTGTAATCACCCGGCACACAAGTACGACCTGTACACACATAGGGGTTGCAGCAATCCGTACCTAAAGGATGGCAAGAATAACCTCCCGGCCAGCAACCCTCGGTGGGGACACACTTTTTGCACGCACCAATTATGGGACCCTCGCAATGAAGCCCTTCACAACAAAACTTCTCTTCGAAAGCACTGCAATATTGGCCAGCTGTTTTACAGGCACCACCCAGCTGGTGCCTCGCCAACTTGAAGGCACGAATCACATCCTCATTGTCCATTGTTCAAGAAAAGGCCGTCGACACCACCAAGCACGTCACAACCGCCATTGCAATCGCCTTTGTCGTACCACCCTTCATCTTCTTTCTTTTTTTTTTTTTTTTTTCCTTCTCTCCTAACTCTCAGATTGTTTTCTTTTACGTTTGTTTGTTTGCTGTGTATGTTGAGTGGCATGGGAAGACGCCTATTTATAGGCTAGAGTGTTGATGCATTATCTCCACTCTTTTCTTTTTTAAGTATACATTTTAATGCTCTTTTTTTCATAATTAATTTTTTATTCCTGGCCATGTGACTACACCCCAATTACTTAGAAGAGTACAAAAATTTTATTAGCATCTAGTTATGCATAAAATAAGATTGATGTGTAAGATATTTGTTGGGATCTATATGTGCCATAAGGATAGAAAATCAATTATAGAGATTTTATGTAAATATGACATTTTGATATTAATAAAAAGAGGTTATTCATGTTTAATAAGTTGTGTCCTATTTACTTTCATTTGTTGATTGTATGATTTTTTTGAGCAAACATAAAATACTCCTAGGCTGTTGGTAATATATCGGATTACCATATGTATACAGGGTATACATAGAAGACGTGGTAATTTGATAACAGTCTAAATAAATCTTTACATATTTCCATCGGGTCTCTATACTAGCTCATATAGTTCCACGAAGCGTCTCGGGATTTGTTCCTAATGAGATCGGTAAATAAATTGAGAATTTAAAATTATCTATTGAGACATGGTACTCTTTTACATGCAGTCCCGGAAAAGGATTGGACATGTGAAATTAATGTAGATAAATAATGTGATTTGTCAACATATGATTGGTTGTAAATAATATAATTATTTGTTAATTATTTTGGTTAATTGAATTTTGGAAATAAGATTGTGTTTGAATTATTTAATTTTTCAAAACAAAATTTTTCTCTCCTAATTAATAGTGCACAGTTTTTTAATGGATGGAGGGAAGAAGATTTTGTTTCAAAATTGTTTAAATATATTACAAACATTAAATTATTAATTGATTTAAATAATGGAGCTTATTTGATAGATTTTCTTTTCTTAAAGAATGGTGCACGTTTTTTTTGGTGGAAAGGAAATCTAAAATATTCCATTTATTGAAATTAATTAAATATGGATAATTTTTGTGGAAAATATTTATTTAAATTCAAATAAGAAAATCTTATTTAAATTCAAATGGTTTAAAAGGAGTTTGAATCTGGATAGGATTAGGACTTTTTGACTAGTCTAGATTCTTGATTTAAATTTGAACCACCAATCAATCTCCACAATAGGTGGAGCACGAATTTTTTGAGCCTTCTCCTAGAAAAAAACCGTCCATAAGGTTTAAAGAACCTAGCCCGAAATTTGAATGATCCTTTAGTTCAAAAGATTATCCAAAAAAATAATTATTAATTATTTTTCAAGTAGGAGATATTTTTGAAAAAGGATTGGAGTATTATATAAAGATTAAGAGTTCTTGAAAAAAGCTAACTATCATCATACACTTAAATAGGTGGACGGTTTTTGGGAGAGAGAAAAAAACACCAAAAACTAGTTTTTTGTGATTGAGAAAATTCGTCCTTCTTGAGTGTGAGAAAAAGAGAGAAGTTTTCATTGAATCAAAACTGTGAGGAAGGTTAAGCCGAGTGATATTTTTCATAGAAGGTTAACCGGTTCCTGTTTTATAGTTTTGAAGAACGAACCCGGATCGAATTCTCAACGAGGTACATCGGGATTGAGAAAGTGGGATCTAGACTTCGGAAGAATTATCGGTCGCTTGGATTCATAGCATGTGTGCCCACACACACTCTGAGACTTGGGGACTCAAAAATAGTAGAGAAGATACGTTGGTCGACGCTTTAGCAATTCTGGAATCCGAGAAACCAGGTACATTTGATCATGTATTTAATTTATTATTATATACATCATGAGCTTCTTTTCTGAATCGGCATAAAAATTTTAAAACTTCCGCTGCGCCGTAACTCTGATATCGGATTTGTTTTACAAACAATTGGTATCAGAGCCAACTCATGATCATGTATATAACATAAATTATTTGATCAAATAAATTTCTCTCTATGCATTAAAGAAATATTTTGGAGAGTTGGCACTCTAGGTTTTATTTTGTGTATGTTAAATATATTGTGAATGGTTGTATGGATGAATGAATGCTTTATATTTTTTTAATATATGATGCTTGTTCAATTTTGCCGGTTATGATTTCATAGAGGTTAGAATTTGTATCTAGGTTTTTCATGTGTAATAGATACGGTCTATTATCACCGCTAGGTCGTTCTTTCAATTCTTAGAATTTTTGTAAGCCGGAAATGGCGTAGGAATTTTTGTTGTAAATTCGGGCTACAATGGATTCAAGGAGATTGAAGATGAACGAAGGTTTGGAAATTTTCAAAGATGTGATTTTTTTTTTAAATTTGGAAATTTTAATTAATTCAAATTTCGTATAATAGGCGTTTTTAATGGAACGAAAAACATTAAATCCTTTTAAAAATTTTAATTTTTCAATGATATGTGATCTTGATAATTTGGAAATCAAAATTCAAAATTTAAATTTAATGGACGTTTTTATTTATTAAGAATTTTAAAATTTTGTGATTTTAATTAAATTTGGAAAATCACATTTTTTTTGAAAATTTAAAATTTGAATTTTAAATCAAAAACGTGTTTTATTTAAAATTTTGATATTTTGTAATTTTGATTAAAATTAAAATTCACATAAAATATTTTTAGAAATTAAATTTAATTTAAATTTAAAAGGACGTGATATTGGAGAAGGACGACATATTGAAGAAGGATACAAGGCATGGATCTACAAAAGAAGGCCGATATATGTTTCGGTTAATTTTTTGTAAATTTTGCAATTTTCTTTTCTCTAGGATGGAATCATGATCCACGGCTATTTACATATTTTGCAAACCATGGATGATGCGATGCTAGATAAATATGTTATACTATTCACGATGTATTGATAACATGCCATATAGACTAGGGAGTGCCACTCAATAAATATTGTTTATGCATGAAAAACAAAAACCCTAATTCAAAAGATTGAGTGGGAGAAGGTTTTACACACTAAGACCTACGGCCTCCATCGTTGGTCCAATAGTTACGCATGAGTGCCTACTACTCGGTTTCGACCCGGGAATTCCCTTCGGATAGGTATCTTACCTAGAGCGCACACTGATTTGGATTTCTGAATGGATAACAATTTTGGGCATATTTTATGTTTAGATCACCCCTCGGTGGCGGATGTAAAATATGGATTCAAAATTGAAAATGATGGTTACACACTCATACTACTTTATTTATTAACCCTCCCTCGAGGCTCTGTTATTTAAAGTAGTGGCCAAATAAGCGATAATTAATATATATTTAATGGGGTTATGCTCCATGTACGAATATGTATTAATTGGAGGGGATCCGTGTTCTTGGCTAGTTTTTCCATGACTACCCCTCAATAGCTTGGAAAGCAGAAGCTAGGAATTATCGTTGTAAGGTATATGTTTTTTAAGGGCTTTACACCTAAACATTTAGATTGCATATAGATCTTTTTTTTTCACTACAAAACCAAATTTTTTTTAAAAAATAAAAGGATGTTTACTTATTACTTGTTTTCTTATTATAGATCAAAATGTCGAGCCCATTATCTGTGATACTTACGCAAAACAAATTAACCGGCGAGAATTTTAATGACGGGAAAAGGAACTTGCTTATCGTCCTAAACTTTGAGAAACACAGTTTCATCCTTACCCAACCGCGACTGTCCACGCCTATGATTGATGCTCCTGATAGGGAATTTATAGCGCTTGAGCGCTGGAACAATTCCAATCTTAGTGCTATGTGCTATATTCGGGTGAGCATGTCTAACGTGCTCCAGAAACAGCATGAAGAGCATGAAACTGCTAGGCAGATCATGGACAACCTGGAGGAGATGTTTGGTGAACAAACTATCCAGGCTAAGACCAATGCTATCAAAGGTCTCATGAATTGCAAGTAAAAGGTTGGAACTCCCATCAAGGAGCACATGATGAAAATCATGGCTTATTTGTCTGAGGCTCAGGTAAATGGGGCTGAGATCGATGCTGCAACTCAATTGGTCATGGTTTTCCAAACCTTGTCCAAGGATTTCGATTTGTTTCAGGCATCCTACAACCTTAACCAGAAGGAGATGTCTCTAATGGAATTGATGAAAGAGTTGCAAATCTTTGAGAACATTTTCAAGGGTTCTGGATCTAAGGCTGAGGCAAATGTGGCTGAACCTGGTTCACCTGCACCTAATCCCAAACGGAAGAAGGAAAGGGGAAGAACAAAGGGAACAAGCCAGCGGCGAAGGCACCTGCTCCTAAGAAGTCTACTAAGACTAAGAAGTGGAAGGTGGATCCTAAGAAGGCTATGTGCTTTTTCTGCGGGAAGAAGGGACACTTCAAGAAGGATTCCAGAGACTACCTGACTATGCATAAGCAAAGAGGTAGTTTCGATATCCAGTATCTTGAGGCTTGTTTAGTGGAAGAATCTAAGGATACTTGGGTTATAAATTCTGAAGCCACTAACCATGTTTGTATTTCTCTGCAGGGGTTCAAGGTAACGAGAAGTCTGCGTGAGGAGAACTTCACGTTAAGAACTGGTGATGGGACGTTGGTGCGAGCTGAAGTAGTGGGAGATGTGCATCTTTATTTTGATGAATTTAGATTTATTATTTTGAGACATTGTTATTATGTTCCTAGTTTCAAGAGGAACCTAATTTCGGTAGCTTGCTTGATTAAAGACTCCTATTCGGTTTATTTTAATAATAAAGTTGTTATTGGGAAAAATAATTTTCTTATTTGTAATGGATGGATGCATGGAAATCTTTATTTTATCAAACCTAAGATGCACTCACTGCTTGATACAGAATTGGAAAGGAACTCTAAAAAACATAAGTCTTCTCACTCTAACAAATAATATCTTTGGCATTTACGACTAGGTCACATAGGCCTTAATAGAATTCAAAGGATGGTAAAAGAGGAATGCCTTGACTTGTACAAGGTTGAACCTTGGCCACAATGCGAATCCTGTTTAGAAGGCAAGATGACCAAATGGCAGTTTGCTGCCAAGAATAGTCGTGTCGAGGAACTTTTAGAACTTCAGGATCTGGACGTTTGTGATCCCATGAACATAGAGGCATGTGGTGGGTATGAGAATTATGTCACCTTCATTGACGATTACTCAAGGTATGGATATGTCTATTTGATGACCCACAAAAGCAAACCTTTGACAAGTTCAAAGAATTTCGAGCTGAAGCGGAGAAACAATTAGGCAAGTCCATTAAGTCACTTCGATCGGATCGAGGTAGGGAATACCTATCGATGAGTTCTTAGGACATTTGATAGAGACTGGACCTAAGGTGTTAATTGATTCGGTTTAATAATTCCGTTTATAAGAATCAATGACGCTTTGATTATCATCCTGCATTAATCTTAATCCTGAAATGAATACTTGAATTCACATCCATGACTTATGCACTTTGATCCACTGTAGGTGAGACACTGATAATTGATGGTCAATATACTTGTGTTTTGGGTGTATGACTTATGGATGGAGAAATCAAATTCATAGATACGGAACCCATAGCTATCTTAACGATAGTATATGTTATCTACTTAAAGGAATTATTCGGGAATTGAAAGATAATATAACAAGATCTTGGGCATCGGTTTACTTTGTGTTCTCTGATGGTTTACCGATTGTATGGCTTTACAATTGATGGTTCTTTCAATGGAGAATAATGGAACTTTAAGTTAAAATGATTGAAAAGGTAAAATAGAAAAAGTCCTTAATTCAATCATGGATAACATATGGGGATTAAGCAAGCGATGAATAAATCATGGAAGAAGCACTGCGTTAGAGAGCTTTCATAATATGGTATGTAAACGAGAGTTCAGCTTCAGACTTTTAGTGGAATAGTCCTGAGTTGATAATTGATGAATAATTAATCCGGGATTAATTTTTCATAATTATAGGAGCCTCTTTACATATTTCCATCGGGTCCCTCTACTAGCTCATATAGTTCCACGAAGCGTCTTGGGATTTGTTCCTAATGAGATCGGTAAATTAAATGGGAATTTAATACTGTCTGTTAAGATATGGTACTCTCTAACATGCAATCCCGAAAGGATTGGACATGTGAAATTAATGTAGACAAATAATATGATTTGTCAACATGTGATTGGTTAATTGAATTTTGGAAATAAGATTGTGTTTGAATTATTTAATGTTGGAAAACAAAATTTTTCTCTCCTAATTAAAAGAGGTGCATGTTTTTTAATTGAGTGGAGGGAAGAAAATTTTGTTTCAAAATTGTTCAAATATATTCCTAACATTAATTGTTAATTGATTTAAATAATGGAGATTATTTAATGGATTTTTCTTTCCTTAAAAGAGGTGCACGGTTTTTGTGAGGAAAGAAAATTTGAAATGTTCCATTGATTTAAATTAATTAATATGGTTAATGTTTGTGGAAAATATTTATTTAAATTCAAATAAGAAAATTTTACTTAAATTCAAAGGCGTAAAAGGAGTTTGAATCTAGATAGGATTAGGACTTTTTGACTAGTCTAGATTCTTGATTTAAATTTGAACCACCAATCAATATCCATATAAGGGGAGCACGAATTTTTTTGAGATTCTCCAAGCAAAAAACCGTCCATAAGGTTTAAAGAACCTAGCCCGAAATTCGAATGATCTTTTGGTTCAAAAGATTATCCAGAAAAATAATTATTAATTATTTTTCAAGTAGGAGATATTTTTGAAAAAGGATTGGAGTATTATATAAAGGCTAGGGGTTCTTGAAAAAACCATCTATCATATCATACAATAGGTGGACGTTTTTTTTGAGAGAGAGAAAAACAAAAACTAGGTTTTTCGGACTTGAGAAAATTCGTCCTTCTTGTTTGTGAGAAAAAGAGAGAAATGTTCATTGAATCAAAACTGTGAGGAAGGTTAAACCAAGTGATATTTTTCATAGAAGGTTAACCGGCTCCTATTTTGTAGTTTTGGAGAACGAACCCGGATCGAATTCTCAACGAGGAATATCGGAATTGAGAAGGAAGGATCTAGACTTCGGAAAGCAGTACCGGTCGCTTGGATTCATAGCACGTGTGCCCACATACACTTTGAGACGTGGGGACTCGAGAATAGTAGAGAAGACACGTTGGTCAACGCTCTAGCAATTCCGGAATCCGAGAAACAAGGTACGTTTGATCATATATTTAATTTATTATTATATACATCATGAGCTTCTTTTCCGAATCCGCATAAAAATTTTAAAAACTTCCACTGCGCCGTAACTCTGATATCGGAACCGTTTTTCTAACAAATGGTATCAGAGCCAACTCATGATCATGTATATAACATAAATTATTTGATCGAATAAATTTCTCTCTATGCATTAATGAAATATTTTAGAGAGTTGGCACTCGAGGTTTTATTTTGTGCATGTTAAATATATTATGAATGGATGTATGGATGAAGGAATGCTTTATATTATTTTTATAATGTATGATACTTGTTCAATTTTGTCGGTCATGATTCCATGGAGGTTAGAATTTGTATCTAGGTTTTTCAAGTGTAATAGATGCAGTATATTATCACCGCTAGGTCGTTCTTTCAATTCCTAGAATTTTTGTAAGCCGGAAACGGCATAGGAATTATTTTTTTTTTTGTAAAATTCGAGCTACAATGGATTTAAGGAGATTGAAGGTAAATGAAGGTATGGAAATTTTCAAATGATGTGATTTTTTTTGAAATTTCAAAATTTTAATTCAATTTAAAAAAAAAACTTTTTTTTAAAAAAATAAAAAAAAATCACATAGAATCCTTTTGAAAATTTAATTTTTCAATGATATGTGATCTTGATAATTTGGAAATCAAAATTAAAAATTTAAATTTAAATTTAATGGATATTATTATGAATTTTAAAATTTTGTGATTTAAATTTGAAATTTGGAAATTTCAAATTTTTTGAATTTTAAGATTTAAAAAAAAACCGGATTTTTATTTTTAATTTTGATATTTTGTAATTTTGATAAAAATTAAAAATCACATATAATTTTTTTTGAAATTTAAATTTAAATTTAAATTTAAAAAGATGTGACATTAGAGAATGAAGACACATTGAAGAAGGATACAAGGCATGGATCTACAAATGAAGGCCGATATATGTTTCGGATATTTTTTGTAAATTTTACAATTTTCTTTTCTCTAGGATGGAATCATGATCCATGGCTATTTACATATTTTGCAAACCATGGATGATGTGTTGCTAGATGAATATGTTATACTATTTCGTGATGTATTGATAACATGTCATATAGACAAGGGAGTGCCACTCAATAAATATTGTTTATGCATGAAAAACAAAAACCCTAATTTAAAAGATTGAGTGAGAGAAGGTTTTACACACTAAGACCTACGGCCTCCATCGTTGGTCCAATAGTTACGCATGGTAGTGCCCACTACTCAGTTTTGACCCGGGAATTCCCTTCGGATAGGTATCTTACCTAGAGCGCACACTGATTTGGATTTCCGAAAGGATAACAATTTTGGGCATATTTTATGTTTAGATCACCCCTCGGTGGCGGATGTAAAATATGGATTCAAAATTAGAAACGATGGTTATACACTCATGCTACTTCATTTATTAACCCTCCCTTGAGGCTATGTTATGTAAAGTAGTGGCCAAATAAACGATAGTTAATATATATTTAATGGAGTTTGCTCCATGGAAGAATATGTATTAATCGGAAGGGATCCGTGTTCTTGGCTAGTTCTTCTATGACTGCCCCTCGGTAGCTTGGAAAGCAGAAGCTAGGAATTATCGTTGTAAGGTATGTGTTTTAAGGGTTTTACATGTAAACATTTAGATTGCATATAGATCTTTTTGTTTAATTACAAAACTAAATTTTAAACGAAAAAAAAAGAGAATGTTTGCTCATACTTATTACATGTTTTCTTATTATAGATCAAAATGTCGAGCTCTTTATCTATGATACTTACGCAAAATAAATTAACTGGCGAGAACTTTAATGACTGGAAAAGGAACTTGCTTATTATCCTAAACTTTGAGAAACACAGTTTTGTCCTAACCCAACCTCGACCACCTACGCCTGCGATCGATGCTCCTGATAGGGAATTTGTAGCGCTTGAGCGCTGGGATAATTCCAACCTAAGTGTTATGTGCTATATTCGGACGAGCATGTCTAACGTACTCCAGAAATAGCATGAGGAATATCAAACTGCTAGGTAGATTATGGATAATCTAGAGGATATGTTTGGTGAACAAACTATCCAGGCTAAGACCTATGCTATCAAAGGTCTCATGAACTGTAGGCAGAAGGTTGGAACTCCCATCAAGGAGCACATGATGAAAGTTATGGCTTATTTGTCTGAAGCTCAGGCAAATAGGGCTGAGATCGATTCTGCAACTCAATTGGTCATGGTTTTTCAAACCTTATCCAAGGATTTCGATTTGTTTCAGGCATCCTATAACCTTAACCGGAAGGAGATGTCTATAACGGAATTGATGAAAGAGTTGCAAGCCTTGAAAAACATTTTTAAGGGTTCTGGATCTAAGGCTGAGGTAAATATGGCTGAACCTAGTTCGCCTGCTCCTAATCCTAAAAGGAAGAAGGAAAAGGGGAAGAACAAGGGGAACAAGCCTGGGGTGAATGTACCTGCTTCTAAGAAGTCTAAAAAGACTAAAAAGCAAAAGGTGGATCCCAAAAAGGCGAAGTGCTTTCACTTTGGGAAGAAAGGACATTTCAAGAAGGATTACGGAGAATACCTGTCTATGCAAAAGCAAAAAGGTAATTTCGATGTCCTATATCTTGAGGGTTGTTTAGTGGAAGAATCTAAAGACCATTGGGTTATAGATTCTGGAGCTACTAACCATGTTTGTATTTCTCTGCAGAGGTTCAACGTAACGAGAAGTCTGCTTGAGGGGGACTTCACGTTAAGAATCGGTGATGGGACATTGGTGCGAGCTGAAGCAGTGGGAAAAGTGCATCTTTATTTTGATGGATTTAGATTTATTGTTTTGAGACATTGTTTTTATGTTCCTAGTTTCAAAAGGAACCTAATTTCGGTAGCTTATTTGATTAAAGATTCTTATTCAGTTTCTTTTAAAAATAAAGTTGTTATTAGGAAAAATAATTCTCTTATCTGTAATGGATGGATGCATGGAAATCTTTATTTTATCAAACCTAAGATGCACTCACTACTTGATACAGAATTGGAAAAGAACTCTAAAAGACATAAGTCTTCTCACTCTGACAAATCATATCTTTGGCATTTACGACTTGGTCACGTAAGCCTTAACAGAATTCAAAGGATGGTATAGGATGAATGCCTTGACTTGTACGAGGTTGAACCTTGGCCACAGTGTGAATCCTGTTTGGAGGGCAAGATGACTAAACGGCACTTTGCTGCCAAGGATGGTCGTGCCGAGGAACTTTTAGAACTAATGCATACGGATGTTTGTGGTCCCATGAACATAGAAGCACGTGGTGGGTATGAGTATTATATCACTTTTATTGATGATTACTCCAGGTATGGATATGTCTATTTGATGACCCGCAAAAGTGAAGCCTTTGACAAGTTCAAAGAATTTCGAGCTGAAGCGGAGAAACAATTAAGCAAGTCCATTAAGACACTTTGATCGGATCGAGGTGGGGAATACCTATCGGATGAGTTCTTAGGATATCAATCCCAATTGACTGCACCTAGTACTCATCAACAGAATGGTGTCGCTGAGAGAAGGAATAGGACCCTATTGGATATGGTCCAGTCTATGATGAGTTACTCCACATTACCTTTGTCATTTTGGGGGCACGCCATACAAACTGCATGCTATCTTCTGAATAACGTTCCCTCCAAATCGGTTCCTAAAACTCCTTACGAGTTATGGACGAGTAGGAAACCTAATTTGAATCATATTCGAATTTGGAGTTGTCCGGCGCACATCCTAGATAAGGAAGCGAAGAAGTTGGAGTCACGATCAGATGTGTGCTTGTTTGTTGGCTATCCAAAAGGGACAAAAGGTGGTCTATTCTATAATCCGAAGCAAAATAAATTCTTTGTTTCTACACATGCAACATTCCTGGAGGAAAGTTACATGGAAGACTTTAAACCTCGTAGCAAAGTAGTGCTTGAGGAGATGACTTCGGGTTTGGATATTCCTAAAGTCACAGAAAACCCTATGGAAAAACCGCTAAAGAATCAACAACCACGGGAGCTTCGTCGTAGTGGGAGGATTATCAGGGAACCTGAAAGGTACATATTCAATGGTGAAGTTTTTGAAGCAGAATCCATAGAATATGTTGATGATCCGGCTACGTACAAGGAAGCTTTGGAGGATGTTGATTCTAGTCTTTGGCAAAAAGCTATGAACTCTGAAATGGAATCTATGGATTCCAACGGGGTCTGGAAACTTGTAGACTTACCCCTAGGCATAAAACCGATTGGGTGTAAATGGGTATACAAGAGGAAGAGAGGTGTGGATGGGAAAGTGGAAACTTTCAAGGCAAGACTTGTAGCGAAGGGCTATACGCAGAAAGAAGGAATCGACTATGGTGAAACCTTCTCGCCTGTAGTAATGCTCAAGTCAATCCGCATTCTTTTATCCATTGCGGTTGCTCTCGATTATGAGATCTGGCAAATGGATGTCAAGACAGCTTTCTTGAATGGCTTTCTTGAGGAAGATATCTATATGATACAACCAGACGGGTTCAAGGCAAAGGGCCAAGAAAACAAGGTATGCAAGTTGCTTAAATCCATTTATGGATTAAAGCAAGCATCTCGTTCTTGGAATATTAGGTTTGAGCAAGCGATCAAAACCTATGGATTCCAACAAAATATTGATGAATCATGTGTTTATAAATGTATCAAGAACGAGAAAGTGGTTTTCCTTATACTTTATGTGGATGATATATTACTTATTGGAAACGATGTGGCAACATTATCATCTGTAAAGTTTGGTTAGCCAAACAGTTTGACATGAAGGACTTAGGAGAAGCTAGTTATGTTCTTGGTATTCAACTCTGCAGAGATAGAAAGAACAAAACGATAGCACTCTCCTAAGCTTCATACATTGATAAAGTACTTGAGAAGTTTTCTATGAAGGATTCCAAGAAAGGTGCCCAACTTTTCAGGATTGGAATCAAGCTTTCTAGAGATGACTGTCCCAAGACATCAGAAGAAAGGGAGCGTATGAAAAATGTACCTTATGCATCAGTGGTAGGTAATCTTATGTATGCTATATTATGTACTAGGTCTGACATTTGTTTTACGGTTGGTATGGTAAGTCGATATCAGTCGAATCCGGGACCGAACCATTGGGCTGTGGTCAAGCATATACTCAAGTATCTACGGAGAACGAGGGATTATATGCTAGTGTATTCCGGTCAGGACCTTGTTCTTATAGGATACACAGATTCTGATTTTCAATCAGATCAGGATTCAAGGAAATCGACTTCAGGACCTGTCTTTACCCTTGGAGGTGGTGCCGTTGTGTGGAGGAGTATTAAGCAATCTTGCATTACTGACTCGACCATGGAAGCCGAGTATGTGGCAGCTAGTGAGGCATCAAAGGAAGCAGTATGGCTCCGCAGGTTCCTTGGTGACCTTGAGGTCATTCCTGGTATAGATAAAACTATGGTGCTCTACTGTGACAACAGTGCAGCAGTAGCTAATACTAAGGGTCCAAGGCATCATAAGAGGAGTAAGTACATTGACAGAAATATCACATTATCAGAGGCTTTGTTGAGAGTGGAAATATGACGGTTTGCAAAATCGCATCAGAGGACAATCTTGCCGACCCGTTCACGAAGACTTTGGTGGCCAGAAGATTCGAAGAACACGTCGAAGGCATGGGGATGCGTAATATGTCACATTTACTCGCTTAGGGCAAGTGGGAGATAGTTGGAATCTATATGTGCCATAAGGATAGAAAATCAATATTATGGATTTTCTGTAAATATGACATTTTAATATTAATAAAAAGAGGTTATTCATGTTTAATAAGTTGTGTCCTATTTACTTTCATTTGTTGATTGTATGATTATTTTGAGCAAACAAAAAATA
Organism: Ficus hirta; assembly: GCA_038430175.1. Lineage (NCBI taxonomy): Eukaryota > Viridiplantae > Streptophyta > Magnoliopsida > Rosales > Moraceae > Ficus > Ficus hirta. Next base: position 16,463,634 of record CM076592.1, read on the forward strand.
CTCCTTGGCTGTTGGTAATATATCAGATTACCATATGTATACGGGGTATACATAGAAGACATGATAATTTGATAACAATCTAAATAAATAGTCCGCAATTGATGGAATAAGATTTGGGGATCTTATTCATGATAAGATTGTAAAGGTTGTCAACTTCCTTGGAGGGATGGTTTGTCTTGACCATCGGATAGGTTCCAAGTAGAAACTTTAATGTATACCAGTATTGAGGTATGACATTGGACTGGACCTAAAGTGTTAATTGATTCGGTTTAATAATTCCGTTTATAAGAATCAATGACGCTTTGATTATCATCCTACATTAATCTTAATCCTGAAATGATTACTTGAGTTCGTATTCATGACTTATGTACTTTAATGCACTACAGGTGAGACACTGTTAATTCATGGTCAATATACTTATGTTTTGGGTGCATGACTTATGGATGGAGAAATCAAGATTCATAGATATGGAATCCATAGCTATCTTAACGATAGTACATGTTATCTACTTAAAGGTATTATTCGGGGATTAAAAGATGTTATAACAAGATCTTGGCCATCGGTTTACTTTGTGTTATCTGATGGTTTACCAATTGTATGGTTTTACAATTGGTGGTTCTTTCAATGGAGAATAATAGAACTTTAAGTTAAAATGATTGAAAAGGTAAACGGAAAAAGTCCTTAATTCAATCATGGATAACATATGGGGATTAAGCAAGCGATGAATAAATCATGGAAGAATCACTGCGTTAGAGAGCTTTCGTAATACGGTATTTAAACAGGAGTTCAGCTTCAGACTTTTAGTGGAATAGTTCTGAAGTTGATAATTGATGAATAATTAATCCGGGATTAATTTTTCACAATTATAGGAGCCTCTTTACATATTTCCATTGGGTCCCTCTACTAGCTCATATAGTTCCACGAAGCGTCTCGGGATTTGTTCCTAATGAGATCGGTAAATTAAATGGGAATTTAATAATGTCTATTAAGACATGGTACTCTCTAACATGCAATCCCAAAAGGATTGGACATGTGAAATTAATGTAGACAAATAATATGATTTGTCAATATGTGATTGGTTAATTGAATTTTGGAAATAAGATTGTGTTTGAATTACTTAATTTTGGAAAACAAAATTTTTCTCTCCTAATTAAAAGAGGTGAACGTTTTTTAATTGAGTGGAAGGAAGAAAATTTTGTTTCAAAATTGTTCAAATATATTCCTAACATTAAATTATTAATTGATTTAAATAATGGAGATTATTTAATGGATTTTTCTTTCCTTAAAAGAGGTGCACGGTTTTTGTGAGGAAAGAAAATTTGAAATATTCCATTGATTTAAATTAATTAATATGGTTAATGTTTGTGGAAAATATTTATTTAAATTTAAATAAGAAAATCTTATTTAAATTCAAAGGTTTAAAAGGAGTTTGAATATAGATAGGATTAGGACTTTTTGACTAGTCTAGATTCTTGATTTAAATTTGAACCACCAATCAATTTCCATATAAGGGGAGCACGAATTTTTTTGAGATTCTCCAAGCAAAAAACCATCCATAAGGTTTAAAGAACCTAGCCCGAAATTCGAATGATCATTTGGTTCAAAAGATTATCCAGAAAAATAATTATTAATTATTTTTTAAGAAGGAGATATTTTTGAAAAAGGATTGGAGTATTATATAAAGGCTAGGGGTTCTTGAAAAAACCATCTATCATATCATACAATTGGTGGACGTTTTTTTTGAGAGAGAGAAAAACAAAAACTAGGTTTTTCGGGCTTGAGAAAATTCGTCCTTCTTGGTTGTGAGAAAAAGAGAGAAATGTTCATTGAATCAAAACTGTGAGGAAGGTTAAGTCAAGTGATATTTTTCATAGAAGGTTAACAGGTTCCTGTTTTGTAGTTTTGGAGAACGAACCCGGATCGAATTCTCAACGAGGAATATCGGATTGAGAAGGAAGGATCTAGACTTCGGAAAGCAGTACCGGTCGCTTGGTTTCATAGCACGTGTGCCCACATACATTCTGAGATGTGGGGACTCGAGAATAGTAGAGAAGACACGTTGGTCAACGCTCTAGCAATTCCGGAATCCGAGAAACAAGGTACGTTTGATCATGTATTTAATTTATTGTTATATACATCATGAGCTTCTTTTCCGAATCGGCATAAAAATTTTAAAAACTTCCGCTGCGCCATAACTCTGATATCGGAATCGTTTTTCCAACAAATGGTATCAGAGCCAACTCATGATCATGTATATAACATAAATTATTTGATCGAATAAATTTCTCTCTATGCATTAATGAAATATTTTAGAGAGTTGGCACTCTAGGTTTTATTTTGTGTATGTTAAATATATTATGAATGGATGTATGGATGAATGAATGCTTTATATTATTTTTATAATGTATGATGCTTGTTTAATTTACCGGTCATGATTCCATAGAGGTTAGAATTTGTATCTAGATTTTTCAAGTGTAGTAGATGCGGTATATTATCACCGCTAGGTCGTTCTTTCAATTCCTAGAATTTTTGTAAGCCGAAAATGGCATATGAATATTTTTTTTGTAAAATTCGAGCTACAATGGATTCAAGGAGATTGAAGGTAAACGAAGGTATGGAAATTTTCAAATGATGTGATTTTTTTTGAAGTTTCAAAATTTTTATTCAATTAAAAAAAATGTTTTTTTTAATAAAATAAAAAAAAATCACATAGAATCCTTTTGAAAATTTAATTTTCCAATGATATGTGATCTTGATAATTTGGAAATCAAAATTAAAAATTTAAATTTAAATTTAATGGATATTATTATGAATTTTAAAATTTTGTGATTTAAATTTGAAATTTGGAAATTTCAAATTTTTTGAATTTTAAGATTGAAAAAAAAAACCGGATTTTTATTTAAATTTTGATATTTTGTAATTTTGATTAAAATTAAAAATCACATATAAATTTTTTTGAAATTTAAATTTAAATTTAAATTTAAAAAGATGTGACATTAGAGAATGAAGACACATTAAAGAAGGATACAAGGCATGGATCTACAAATGAAGGCCGATATATGTTTCGGTTATTTTTTGTAAATTTTGAAATTTTCTTTTCTCTAGGATGGAATCATGATCCATGGCTAATTACATATTTTGCAAACCGTGGATGATGTGTTGCTAGATGAATATGTTATACTACTTCGTGATGTATTGATAACATGCCATATAGACTGGGGAGTGCCACTCAATAAATATTGTTTATACATAAAAAACAAAAACCCTAATTTAAAAGATTGAGTGGGAGAAGGTTTTACACACTAAGACCTACGGCTTCCATCGTTGGTCCAATAGTTACGCATGGCAGTGCCTACTACTCGGTTTTGACCCGGGAATTCCTTTCGGATAGTTATCTTACCTAGAGCGTACACTGATTTGGATTTCCGAAAGGATAACAATTTTGGGTATATTTTATGTTTAGATCACCCCTCGATGGTTACACACTCATGCTACTTTATTTAGTAAACCTCCCTCGAGGCTCTGTTATGTAAAGTAGTGGCCAAATAAACGATAGTTAATATATATTTAATGGAGTTTACTCCATGGAAGAATATGTATTAATCGGAAAGGATCCGTGTTATTGGCTAGTTCTTCTATGACTACCCCTCGGTAGCTTGGAAAGCAGAAGTTAGGAATTATCGTTGTAAGGTATGTGTTTTAAGGGTTTTGTGCATAAACATTTAGATTGCATATAGATCTTTTTGTTTCATTACAAAACTAAATTTTAAACAAAAAAAAAAAAAGAGAATGTTTGCTTATACTTATTACATGTTTTCTTATTATAGATCAAAATGTTGAGCCCTTTATCTGTGATACTTACGCAAAACAAATTAACTGACGAGAACTTTAATGACTGCAAAAAGAACTTGCTTATTGTCCTAAACTTTGAGAAACACAGTTTCGTCCTAACCCAACCTCGACCACCTACGCCTGCGATTGATGCTCCTGATAGGGAATTTGTAACGCTTGAGCGCTGGGACAATTCCAACCTAAGTGGTATGTGCTATATTCGGGCGAGCATATCTAACGTGCTCCAGAAACAGCATGAGGAATATCAAACTGCTAGGCAGATCATGGATAACCTAGAGGATATGTTTGGTGAACAAACTATCCAGGCTAAGACCGATGCTATCAAAGATCTCATGAACTGCAGGCAGAAGTTTGGAACTCCCATCAAGGAGCACATGATGAAAGTTATGGCTTATTTGTCTGAAGCTCAGGCAAATGGGGCTGAGATTGATTCTGCAACTCAATTGGTCATGATTTTCCAAACCTTATCCAAGGATTTCGATTTGTTTCAGGCATCCTATAACCTTAACCAGAAGGAGATGTCTATAACGGAATTGATGAAAGAGTTGCAAGCCTTTGAGAACATTTTTAAGGGTCCTGGATCTAAAGCTGAGGCAAATATAGCTGAACCTAGTTCGCCTGCTCCTAATCCCAAAAGGAAGAAGGAAAAGGGGAAGAACAAGGGGAACAAGCCTGGAGTGAATGCACCTGCTTCTAAGAAGTCTAAAAAGACTAAAAAGCAAAAGGTGGATCCCAAAAAGGCTAAATGCTTTTACTGTGGGAAGAAAGGACATTTCAAAAAGGATTGCCGAGAATACCTGTCTATGCAAAAGCAAAAAGGTAATTTCGATGTCCTATATCTTGAGGGTTGTTTAGTGGAAGAATCTAAAGACCATTGGGTTATAGATTCTAGAGCTATTAACCATGTTTATATTTCTCTACAGGGGTTCAAGGTAACGAGAAGTCTGCTTGAGGAGGACTTCACGTTAAGAACCGGTGATGGGACATTGGTGCGAGCTGAAGCAGTGGGAGAAGTGCATCTTTATTTTGATGAATTTAGATTTATTGTTTTGAGACATTGTTTTTATGTTCCTAGTTTCAAAAGGAACCTAATTTCGGTAGCTTGTTTGATTAAAGATTCTTATTCAGTTTCTTTTAAAAATAAAGTTGTTATTAGGAAAAACAATTCTCTTATCTGTAATAGATGGATGCATGGAAATCTTTATTTTATCAAACCTAAGATACACTCACTGCTTGATACAGAATTGGAAAAGAACTCTAAAAGACATAAGTCTTCTCACTCTAACAAATCATATCTTTGGCATTTACGACTTGGTCACATAAGCCTTAACAGAATTCAAAGGATGGTAAAGGATGAGTGCCTTGACTTGTACGAGGTTGAACCTTGGCCACAGTGTGAATCCTGTTTGGAGGGCAAGATGACTAAACGGCACTTTGCTGCCAAGGATGGTCGTGCCGAGGAACTTTTAGAACTAGTGCATACGGATGTTTGTGGTCCCATGAACATAGAAGCATGTGGTGGGTATGAGTATTATATCACTTTTATTGATGATTACTTAAGGTATGGATATGTCTATTTGATGACCCGCAAAAGCGAAGCCTTTGACAAGTTCAAAGAATTTCGGGCTGAAGCGGAGAAACAATTAGGTAAGTCCATTAAGACACTTTGATCAGATCGAAGTAGGAAATACCTATCGGATGAGTTCTTAGGATATTTGATAGAGAATGAGATACAATCCCAATTGACTGCACCTAGTACTCCTCAACAGAATGGTGTAGCTGAGAGAAGGAATAAGACCCTATTGGATATGGTTCGGTCTATGATGAGTTACTCCACATTACCTTTGTCATTTTGGGGGCATGCCATACAAACTGCATGCTTTCTTCTGAATAATGTTTCCTCCAAATCGGTTCCTAAAACTCCTTACGAGTTATGGACGAGTAGGAAACCTAATTTGAATCATATTCGAATTTGGGGTTATCCGGCACACGTTCTGGATAAGGAAGCGAAGAAGTTGGAGTCACGATCATAAGTGTGCTTGTTTGTTGGCTATCCAAAAGGGACAAAAGGTGGTCTATTCTATAATCTGAAGCAAAATAAAGTATTCATTTCTACACATGCAACATTCCTGGAGGAAAGTTACATGGAAGACTTTAAACCTCGTAGCAAAGTAGTGCTTGAGGAGATGACTTCGGGTTTGGATATTCCTAAAGTCACAGAAAACCCTGTGGAAAAACCGCTAAAGAATCAACAACCACGGGAGCTTCATCGTAGTGGTAGGATTATCAGGGAACCTGAAAGGTACATGTTCAATGGTGAAGTTTTTGAAGCAGAATCCATAGAACATATTGATGATCCGACTACGTACAAGGAAGCTATGGAGGATGTTGATTCTAGTCTTCGGCAAAAAGCAAGTTTGTGGTCATGCCATATGGGTTGACCAATGCCCCTGCTGCTTTCATGGACCTGATGAATAGAGTGTTTAAGGAGTTTCTGGATAAGTTTGTGATAGTTTTTATCGACGATATTCTCATTTATTCAAAGACTCGAAACCAACATGAGAAGCATATGAGAACAGTTTTGCAGACATTGAAACAGCACCAGTTGTATGCCAAATTCTCTAAGTGCGAGTTTTGGTTGGATCGTGTGGCATTCCTTGGTCATGTGATTTCTAAAGATGGTATAATGGTGGATCCTGCGAAGGTAGAGGCCGTTAGTAATTGGAAGAGACCAACCAATGCAAGTGAGATCAGAAGTTTCCTTGGTTTAGCGGGTTATTATAGGAAATTTGTAGCTGATTTCTCAAAACTTGCTATGCCGCTTATGACACTTACCCAAAAAGGAAAGAAGTTCGAATGGACAGAGGACTGCGAAAAGAGCTTTCAAGAGCTGAAGAGACGACTCACAAGTGCACCAATCTTGACGATTCCGGATGGGGATGAAGGTTTCGTAATTTACAGTGATACTTTTAAAATGGGACTTGGTGCAGTCTTAATGTAGAATGGGAAGGCAATTGCCTATGCTTCAAGGCAATTGAAGGACTATGAGAAGAGCTATCCCACCCATGACCTAGAGTTAGCTGCCGTTGTTTTTGCATTGAAAATATGGAGGCATTATTTGTATGGAGTCCGATGCCAAATATTCACTAATCACCAAAGTTTGAAGTACTTTTTCACGCAGAAGGATTTGAATATGAGGCAAAGGAGGTGGCTTGAGCTAGTAAAGGATTACGACTGTGAAATCCTTTACCATCCGGGGAAGGCAAATAGGGTAGCTGATGCGTTGAGTCGGAAAACCCCTGCCACATTAATGTCCTTGAATGCGATGTCCAAGCCCCTTCAAAAGGAGATCTTCGATTTTGGGTTGGAGTTAATAGTTGGGCAACTTTCTGCAATGACCTTATCTCCAGCTGTTTTAGATGACATTCGGAACAAACAAGATCATGATCCAAGCCTTGTGAGGTTTAAAAATGAAATGCTTGAAGGGAAGTGTGAAGGATTTAGTGTATCTGATGATGGAGTGCTGAAGCTTAAGGGACGGTTATGTGTTCCTAAAGACGAGGAGTTGAGGAAAAAGATTCTTGAAGAGGCACACAACACCCCGTATATGCTTCATCCTGGTGCAACCAAAATGTACATGGATCTTAAGAAGAGTTTCTGGTAGTTCGGAATGAAGAAGGATGTAGCACACTGTGTAAAGCATTGTATGACGTGCCAACAAGTTAAGGCTGAGCACCAAAAGCCAGGAGGGGTACTTCAGTTAATTCAGATACCGGAATGGAAATGGGAAGACATTGTGATGGATTTTATTACTGGATTGCCAAGGACTACGAATGGATATGATGCTTTATGGGTGGTCATTGACAGATTGACCAAGTCAGCACATTTTCTTCCTATACGATTGACGTACTCTATGGAACAGTTGGCAGAATTATATGTGAAGGAGGTCGTGAGGCTTCATGGTGTTCCTAGATCTATTATTTCAGATCGAGATAGTAGGTTCACTTCCCACTTCTGGAAGAGCGTTCAAGCTGCTATGGGTACGAAGTTGAAATTTAGCACGGCTTTTCATCAGTAAACAGATGGTCAGACGGAGAGGACTAATCAAACACTTGAGGATATGCTTCGCGCTTGTGCCTTGGACTTCAAAGGGAGTTGGTGTAAGTTTTTACCATTGGTTGAGTTCGCTTATAACAATAGTTATCAAGTGACGATTGGGATGGCTCCCTATGAGGCACTTTACGGAAGACGTTGTAGGTCCCCAATTTATTGGCATGAGGCTGGGGAGAAGAAGCTAGCGGAGTCAGAACTTAAGGAGAAAACTGACTTCTTCAATAAGACGACTGATGCATTGAAAGTGATTCAGTAGTGGATTGCCACAGCTCAAAGTAGGCAGAAAAGCTATGCGGATATGCATCGAAGGCCCTTAGAGTTTGAGGTTGGAGACTTGGTGTTTATCAAGGTCACCCCAATGAAAGGCGTGATGAGATATGGGAAGAAAGACAAGCTTAGTCCCAGGTATGTGGGACCATTTATGGTGATTGAGCGTATCGGTAATGTGGCATACAAGTTAGATTTGCCGCAGGAGATGACATCCATCTACAATGTATTTCATGTCTCGATGTTGAAGAAGTATCTACCGGATCCATCTCACATCATTCAACCACAATCGATTCAGATTCAAGAAGATATGAGTTACGAAGAGAAACCGGTTGAGACTCTTGATCGAAAGACGAAGACCTTGAGGAACAAAGAGATTCTCTTAGTAAAAGTTCTTTGGCGTAATCACAAGATAGAGGAAGCTACATGGGAGCGAGAAGATGCTATGAGAACAAATTATCCGGAATTATTCTAAGTTTCGAGGACGAAACTTTTATAAGATAAGAGGGATTGTAACGTCCCAAATACTACCTAACTATAATGTTAGAAAATTAACATTAGAATTAACATAGATAATGTGATGAGACAGTAATTTCTTAATTCTAATGTTATGTTGAGTTATTTTTTTCACCGGTTACGCGACGAGAACTCGATGTGCTAGAACAAAGTTCATGTCAAATTGATGAAATTTTATGATCCGTTTGTACCCTTAAAATTAGTTTTGAATTTGATTCCCAAAATTTTACAGAAACTGGTAGCCGGGCCTCTGCCTATTTGAAAAATCACAAAAATTCAAATATGTTTCCAAATAATCTACAACCAATTCCAAATGAAAGTAGACATCTATAATTTTTTAGCAATATCAAATTTATTAAAAACAGAGACTGTTTGAGTCTTCAAAAATAGTTTTGAATACAGACCGCTAAAATTGTATAGAATTTGGCAGCCGGACCTCTACCTTTTTGAAAAATCATAAAAATTCACATATATCTCCAAATGATATGAAATAATTTCAAATGAAAATAGGCATCCAGGCATTTCCAACAATACTAAATTTGTTAAAAATGAAGGCCGTTTGCATCCTTAAAAGTAGTTTCGAATACTTATCATAAAATCTGGAAATTCCAGTAGTAGTGGTCAAATCTGAAAATCATTAGAAATATATATATAAAAAATTATCGTCACAATATATATATAATTCATACACACACACGAAAACAGCCCTAAGATTTATTTCTAACACATAAAATTATTCAATCATCATACCAATAAAATCATAAACCAAGAATCAAAAACCCTAATTTCGTCTTATTCACAAAATCTACCATATCGTCATTTTTTCGATCATCATTCGATAAATATGTCTCATCCCCTCCTGAAACTCACATAAAGACATTCATCAAAAAAAATAATCCAATCCCTCAAAGAATCCCAAACTAAAACAAATAATAAAAATCATCCTCATCATCAAACAATACCGAAACATACCTTGAAATCCTTTGATTTTTGGCTTCGAAGAATTTGGAGGTTTGGTGGATTCTTTTTTTTTTTTTTTTTTTTTGTTTGTGCGTGAAAATAATAGAAAAAGCGAGAGAGAGGAAGAGAAAAGCAAAGAGTGAGTGTTGAAAAAAAACAATTGCATACTTTTTTTATTTCAATTGGAAATCAATTGAAGGTAATTGATTGGAATAATGAGACCAATTAAGGGCTGTCATCAAAGGCAAATTAAGGGCTGTCATCAAAGGCTAATATTGAGCAAAGATAACTGATAGGTCGATGGGAAAGTTGGATGTCAATTATTAGGATAAAGGTTTCCCTTTTTCTTTCCATTTTTTTTTTTTTTTTTTCCTCTTCGGCTGCAATTACTTTCCCTCCCTTTTTTTTTTTTTTTTTTGTACCGTGCATACCACATACAAACACACACACATATATATATATATATGCATATAATATAATATATATATATATTTGACTAATCAAATAACTTAATATATATATGTTATATATATAAAGAAATATATATACAGTACAATCTGTATATATATAAAATAAAATACACTTACATATAGTATATACATATAAACATATAATATCACCGTATAGCAAAATATGGTGTATGTATTATATGCTTTATATAACTTACAACAATAAATGCAACAATTTCTTTATTATATATATTTAAGCCATCACACAAAATCATCAAGTCATCTTCATTTTTTTCGAATTAGGTACCATTAGAAAGATATAGGTGTCTACTTTTGTTTAAAATTGGGTTAGATCATTTGGAGTCCTGTATGAATTTTTATGAATTTTTGAAGGGACAAAGGTCTGACTGGCAGATTCTATCAAGATTTGAAATTTCATGAAATTGTTCAATTTTTGTATTGTTATGTTATTGAATGATGAAATAGGCCTTTTAGGTGCTGCTATGATGTGATGGATGTGTTTGATGTATTATTATGAGTTTTTATTGATTTTATTATATTTATTATTCATGGCATGAATGGTTCTAAAGGCGAGCACCTGAGACCTCAATCGCGCGTCACCATCGGAAAATTTGAAAAGGTTAAGTAAGGCGTTTAGGTAAGTATACTCTCACCTGCAACATGAGTTAAAGATTTGAGAAGTATATGTTTTGATGTTGTTGATGATGTTATGATGTTCTTAAATATTACTTCTCCTATGATGACGTTTTGATGAAAAGTATATATATGGTATATATATGTATTTTATGTTTTAAAATGGCGTTGTACACCATTGATGATGATGATGATGATGTTGTCCAGTAAGCGGACTTTTTTCACAGTTGGTTTGGGATTTGCTACCCCAACCCTTCCGTGACTAGCGCGCTATGATGGTACAACGCCAGGCCCAATATATGACGGTTTTAAAAGTTAAAAAGTTTTTAAATGATGTTTATATTTATGATGATAAAAGAAAAATATTTATTTACATTTGTGAGATTTAAATGTCTTACTAAGCCCTTGCTTATATAAGTTAATTCATGTTGCAGATAAAGGAAAGGGTAAGATATAGTATTGGAGGAGCTTGGAGCGGATAGCGGGACGATACGTGATAGGAAAACGGGAGGAATGATCAGGAGATGGATTTATTTTAATTTTAAATAAAGTTTTAAGACTTTAATTTATTATTATTTGATTGAATGTTTCATATGGACTTAAATTTTATTTCATGAATTGGGTTTTTAAAAATATATATATTAATTATGAAGTTTAATTTTGATATGTTTAAAAAAAAATTTTTTTCTAGAGTTTTTCTAAAATTATCTAAGTAAAGTTTTCCGTTATGTAAAGATTTTTTTTATTGCAAGCTTAATATTCCGCAATTTTATAAGAGATGAATGATTAATTAAGAAGTCAACTGTAACGGTTCGTGAGGGGTCGTTACAGGTTGCGTGGTAGTAAGGAAGGCAGATTGGTAGAGGCGTGAATCTTCACGGACATTTTTGGTGAAGATTTAGCGGAGGTGAGCAATGTTTTGAGCGATGATTGTGAGAGAGGTGATGATGAGGCTGATGGCGAGCGCGACAGTGAGCAACAACGAGCAATAACAGCGAGCGCCACGGTGAATGGCTGTTTGGCTATTGTTTTTGGGGAAGAATTTTTAGGGGAGATGGGCTGTCGTATTATTTTTACAGAGACTAGAGTGAGGGGGTTTGTGGGTATAGTTTAGGGTTAGTTTGATTAAAGGGTATTTTTGTCATTTAGGTTCTATTAAAAAGAATAAAAGACCATTCAAATAATTATAAAAAGTTTAGGCCATCATTTTAAAATGGGGCCTTCTGTAAGGTCATTTATTTCTAAACCCGTTTATGTTATAATTAATCAGTGACTGACCGTAATTCAATCAATGATTGACCATTTAACATAATTGATTAATCATTTTAGAAAAAAATGACATTTGAACTAATTTTTAAAAACTTTGATCATTTATTAAAAAACTTTTTTAAAAAAGACTATTTAGCTATAAATTCTTATTAAATATGCGTACTTCTTTTAACATTTAAAAATGTTATTGCAAGAGTAATCTAATTGTAATTCTACACCTAACTCAATTTCATCATATAGTGTAGAGTTTGAATCTCGAATCTCTCACTCCCAAGTTAAAAATAATGATAAAAACAATAGTTGAAAAAAAAAAAAAAAACCGATAGCTCAAATAGATTTATTATTACCCTGAAAAAAAATATTTATGATAGGCAGGGTTTTTTTTTTTTTTTTCGTATGACTATGCTAAGGGTTAAAACTAAGGATGACAATAGTATAGAGCGGAGGTGGGTATGCTTCCCCCACTGATTAACGTCTAAAAATACACAAATAAAGCAATCAAATGTAGCATAAGTCAGGCAGTCGTATCCACAAGGAGGTACAATACAAACCAAGAAAATTAGTGGAGATAAATGTTAGAAAGACTAGGAAATAAAATGGATAAAAAGTTAAGTGATTTTATCTTAAGATAAAAAAAATGAATATAACACGAAATAGAGATTTAAGAGAGAAAAACTCAATAATAATTGGGGTAAGGCATCGTGAATCCTTCGTATGTCTCATTCTTCAATTTGAATTTAATCTTCAACATGACTCAATAATATGAGGACGACTTCTCTCAATGGTTTTGAATGCACATCGATAAGTCGTCCTACTATGACTTTTCTGGTTCAGATGTTGGAAGGAAATAAAGAATTAAGCGTGCCACCTAATACTTTCATCTCTGCAGCTCCTTCCAAAGCAAATACCAAGATTCGCCCAAGACGAATGGCCCTAGAGTTGGAAGTTATTGCTGAATGAGAGTGAGCTAGAGATGCTGTAGCTTTATTGTTACAATGTACTAACCTTCAACTCCTTGGAGGCGGAGAACGTCATTGGTGTTCTCAATAAAGCCACTTATCAAGTCTTGAAACTCCTCTAACACGGTGGATTCTCAATCTAGGAAGCTTCTGGAAGCAAAGCTTGTTCCATCTTAGTCTTAGTCTTGTTCTCAGTCTTGCTCTGCATCTTCATGGCTGTGGTTACATATTTGGCTCTGGATCGCAAAGCTCTTTAGGAAAACATCCTCTGATTTGAACTTTTGCGGGTACAGCAAGTGTGTCGTATAGGTGCATTTAACAGCTTGAACAATTCCAATAATTTTTTTTTGTTTCAGTTTCTGAAGTTAGTATAATGCGAATGTAAGAGCTAATCAAAGAAGTTAGTGTACCTTTGTTTGTTCCTAGATGTAAGCCATTTTTCTGTCTCACTTTTTTGTTATTCTTTGTTAATATCTTCTTCTCACAAGATGTTCCTTCTCTGAAATGATCCACAAAACCATGTGATAGTAGTGAAGAAGTAAGCCCAATTTATGCCGATTATGTAAAATGTGCAGTGACATGTCTTGAGCTTCTATATGATCATCTAAAACACAACCAGAACATTTGAAAAATGATTTCTCTTCTATATCGATAATTGTTATTATATGTCTGCGACAAGGCTGTACTTGTTGGCATCAAGGACAATCTGTCCGATGGAGGACATTGCTCCCAAAACCCCAAAGCAGAGTAAATTGAGGCGACCGTCGTGTTTCCCCGGAAAATGAGGATGTTCTTAGAGGGCTTGAAGGTGACATTGTAGAAGATCATTAGCAGAATGAAGTCTAGAGGAATGCACCCAAATGCTCCAATTACAGTGTTGATGTCTCCGAAGAAAGGAAACATGGCTGCAACAGTTGTGGCTATGACCATGGATAATGATCGAAAAACTAATCTTGGTATAGTGCTGCGAACTGAGAATTGTTCTATTTTCGGGTCTACAAACTTGCGCTCGAGCACTTCATTTGTTGGCTGCAAGCAAACCTGAGAAATGTGCACAAATTCAATGTGTGAAAAAAGAGGTCATGTAAGATAATTTGGGAGCATGGCCCGCCTTCAGGCCAAAAATACGGGCAACGGGCTAGCCTGACCCATATTTATAGCACTATTAGTATTCAATTAATTCCCAATTTAAGTCCGTAAAACCTATAATTCATTTTTTTCAACGCTCACTCTCTTAATCTCTCTCTGACTCTTTTTCTTACACGCTCAACATATCAAGGGGGGGGGGGGGGGGGGGGGGGGGGAAACCTTGCACAGACTAGCCACCAAACCTTAAGCTCTTGATGATAGCCTTTAGCCACATGTCACGACCCGAAAACGGGATAGTGACGTGTAGGGGTTTAATTAAAGATAAATGCGTAAGTAAAATCATCAAATAAATCAAACACATAATATTCCGAAATTCACCCACGATCTTAAGTAAATTTCCCATTTTAACCTTTTTCTAGAAGACATATCAGAGTTGAGCCAGAAAATAATTTTTCCTAAAGTCTACCAATTTTATATTAAGAAAATGCCAAGTTGCTTTTTAATTGAAATAATGGGCATCCCGAAATACTAAGTTTTTTTGCATGAAAACAAGTTTTAAAATCCAACCTCCGATATCATCACACAACAACAAAAACAGGAAATAAAACACAGATATCCAAACCTAGTCCAGAAAGAAAGTATTTAGGTTTACAGACCTTGGAAAAAATAAAAGACTGAAAATAAAATACAGATAGCTAACCATTGAACTGTAGTGGCCTTGATGTAATCCCAACTAATAGGCGCTACCTCCAACACCTCTTTGGGGGGGGGGGGGGGGTTAAAATAATTAAACGTGAGCTACTAGCCCAGTAGGATACAGTTTACTCATTTTAAAATAAACAGTTCAAAAGAGTTTGGTTGGGATAAATAAAATCAAATAAGGCCAAAACTGTGCGTAATAAAAATGATGCATGAATGGCAGATGTAGAAAATAAATAGATAATTTACGGGTGCTAGCCTGACACAACCAACCGATCAATAAGACACTATCTGAGCATCCGACAAGGCTTACAAGCAAAACTATTAGCTGCCGATATCTAATTGGACAGCGTTTGAAATTCCATTTCACACACTCGGACAACTAACAACCCAAGTCTCAAAACATCTCACTTGAGTCTCTGAAAAATAATGTATTTACTGTAATAACCCGAAATTGTGATGAACTTATAATTTCCTTGGAGACAAGGAAAATCTAAGACAAAATCGTGTATGTCAATATGAAGCTCATAATCTAAGTTGAATATCAGTATATATTGAGTTCTCGATTAATTAGCTACGAGACTCAATAATAGTTTGCTTAAGCCAAGCATGAGGCCTTTTGAAAAAAAAAAAAGGGCAGAATAGAAATTTATGATTTTATACGGGTCAATGTTTGACCAGGTTGACCTTAGGTTTGACTGAGATGGTACTGCAATGTAATTAACAGTATGAAAATTATACTGCGATAAACCATCTTTACGAACAAATAAGCAAGAATAAGGTTCAAGACCACCCTATAAAAATCAAGCACAATATTTAGAGCAGTAAGGACTAAGTAAGTTCAAGTCCTAAGAAAGATCTATACGCAGTCCAATTTTATACAGATGAATTCTGGACTGCAGTCCAGTACAATTATACTGTTATTAGTTCAAAACAGTACTTGTAATATCTGTATTAGTATGAAAATGGAATGCATATCTATATTAAGAGATTTTGAGAATTATGTGGATAGTTATGCATGAATTGGAAGCCAAGTGGCTCCCCCAAAGTCGTCCACCTTCAGGGACTAAAGTGCAAATACTTTGTCCTTAGGGGCCAAAGTGCAAATAGTAAGGTAAGCTTGATGATGTAAGCATGATGATGTAAGCAAGTAACTTGGCCTTCAAGGCAACCTATCATGGCCGGCCACCACCTCCCAAGGACCAATGGGCAAATATTTTTCTCTTAAGGGCTATTATGTAATTTTTGGATTAAAAATAAATCCAAAAATTAAATTATTTATCACCTATAAATAGGTGATGGGGAGGGCTCATTTTGTTCACAAAAATGAGAAAACACCCCAAAACTATGTCAAAATCTCACCTCACTTTCTCCTCCCTTAGAAAGCCGAACCCTAGAGAAAAAAAAAAGAGAGAGAAAAAGAAAAGGATTGGGTGGTCGGAAATTTTGAAGGAACACCAAAGAGGGAATTCAGATTTGGTAGAAAGCAAGGAGGAAAGTTTGGATCCAAAACCTAGAACCAACTCCAAGTTGAGTAAGGTAATCCTCCTTGGTTCACTAAGCTTTTCAATTTCAGCTTTAATTGGAAATTTAAGTGTATTTCCAAAGTTGGCTTGTAAGAGCATAAGCTCATTTTATTTCTTATGCCCTAGTTTAGATTTTTAGATTTGTGCTTGATTAGGATATTGGGTGGTTTTGATTTATGTGTTATGCATGATTATGTGATTATGGTTGCATGATTTTAGGATTTGCATGTATGCTTTATAATGTTAGTTGTATGTCCCCAATGTGCCTAAGAAGTTGTAGGTTATGCATATTTTTGTTTGAGTTAGGTTGTTAGCTTATGTGATGAATGGATATATAAACCCAAATTTACAAACCCTAGCTTGGTGCAAGAACACCCAAGGGTTTGCATGTAAATGCATGGATTATGATGATGAGATTTTACATTAGAAAGCGCTGCATGATTGTTATAGGCTCACGGTTATGACCGTTTGAGGTAGGGTGCGCGTATTTTGACCGTAAAAATGGATTTAAGAAAGAAACTACTAGTTCGGGTAAAACTGGACAGTTTTCTAGTAAGTGGATTTTGAGGCCCTTAGAAGCCGAATTTGAAGAAAGTCAAAACTACAAAGTTGTAGAAAATAGAAAATCCTAGGGAGCAACATAGATGGTTTTTAAAAATAAGGCTCGAAATGCCTCTATTTTTATGAAAATCCGAGCCTAGTCTGCCCAGACCTAGTTGCACGGCCAGGCAGGTTCAATAAGGAAAAAGAGTAGGTTAAGGGCAGAACTGGATTTTGAATAAACAACAAAAGTTGTAGGGTCTTTCGAGATCTACAACTTTGATGAAGAATACTTTTTCTAATTCTAAACATATTTTAAAGTAAAACTAGATTCCCAAAACTATGCAGGAAACAAGAAATTCCTACACAGGATTTTCAAAAAACAGTGCAAAAGTAGGAAATTCTTGCACATGCACTGATAACTGAAATTAAGAAACTATTTTCAAAAATAAATAAATGGGCCTAAAGCCCATGGTTATCAATAGTAACCTAATAAGATACTATTGACATATGATTGGGCCTTGAACCCAAGGTTCCATTAAGTAATCAAACAAAATATTGTTTGATTAGGCCAAGTGCCCTAGGGTTACGGCAAATGACCGAATGAGTTATCATGATGATATGGGAGACATATAACTAGAGTTACTCATGAATGTTGGTTAGAATACCAACATTTAATGATTATGATTTATGGTAAGATAGAATGTGAATAATTCTTATCTTACACCCTGTTTGGAAAGAGGAGTATGAACTCTTGGCGTGTCATGTTTGGACGATAAACCAAGAGCATAGGATGACAAGTAAGTACAACTCCGCCTACAGCATGGACAAAACGTTTTTGTTGCATGGCATGTTTTCAAGAAATCATGTATTGATTTACATGATTTACTTAGGTTATGATGTTTTATATTATGATGTTATGATATTTTATGTTAGGATGTTATGATGTTTTATGTTATGATGTTATGATGTCTTATGTTATGATATTACGATGATTTATGATATGATGTTATGATGTTTTATGTTATGACATTTTATGTTATAGTGTATTATATTTTGTTATCGTGACATCACGAAGCATGTTCACGAATATCAAATTACGGGGTAAGAATAAGATAAGACAAGCTAATGTTATTGTGTCATACTGACTTGCCACGAGGGCGGGGTTAAATAGTTTGTTTCATGATTTGAGTTGGATTAGACTGGTCGCCTCCAACTACTCCATGGCTATGTACCACGGTACGTGCACGCATGACATATAAGGGAACAGAACCAATTTAATATATGAAAAGCATAATTGATTCATAAGAAAGCATAATCGGTTCATGCATTCTTGCACTTAAAATGTTTTGCGGATTGAATATTATACTTACTGGGCATAAGCTCATTACTTATGTTCATGCTGTAGGTAAGCAACCTACCGGCAATTCTTGATGCAAGACTGTGGAGCGCTGGTAATGTAACTGTGAAATGTGGGATGGACACCGCCACAGATTTTAGAAATATGTTTGTAAAATATGCTTTTAATGTAAAAATGTGTTTATGTTACGTTATAATGAAATAATGGTATGGATAAGGAAAAGTTTCAAGTATGATGGCAACAAGTTGCCTCGTGTCATACCGATCCGTACTAGGTCAGGTTTGGTCCACGGTTTGAATATGATAGCTTTCAAATGAGATGTGAAAGCTCGGTACTCGAGTGAGTACATATAAGTATGTATGAGACTAAGTCGAGTTTTAAGTTAAGTTTAAAAATAAAGTTTGAAAAAAAAAAAATTTTTTTTTTTTACTCTGGAATTTTCAGTAAGTTTAAGGTATTTGTTTTAAAAATTAAGTTAAGTAAGCACAGTGTCACTGCCCTAAGTAGGTCGGAACGTGACAGAGATGGTATCAGAGCGGGATTCCTGCCATCCAATTTCACAGTTCTGCCGCCAACGCCACAACTTTTGTAAGTAGATAGTCTTTTTTTTAATTAGATTATAATGATATGAACTTGGTGTTAAACCTGGGTTGGATTAAAGAGGATCGCGAGGCTCCATTGGCATTTCGAGCAATGGAGGAGGAGCTACGCATCTTCCATAGGACTCCAGGAGTGGTTGCACGATATGGAGATCCTCTTCAGATTATATCATGTAGGGACGTAACTTCAGGTTATGCTTGCCAGCCGACGCCTAGTCGAGGAGACTCGTGTAAGGAGCCTTGGCATAGAGGACCTTGAGAGGAGGCTCCAAAATGGTTTTTTTGACGACAACAAGGATCACCTATGTATTATCACAATATCGAGATATACTAGGATATGTACATGAGATGATACGTCAGCTATGTTGCAGCTTGGCACGCTTATCCGAATGATTTTATGGGCTATTATTGCTAGTGGATCAGAGTTGCGCAGCAAAAGCGTGGTGGATAAGCTAAGCTTACGATATGATATGGTGAGATCGTGATGAATCTCTAGTATGATATGATAAGTTATGATGTTTACATGATATGATATGCTAAGATATGAATAAAAGAATGGGTATTAGAAATATCAGGAATTAGAATTAGAAACTAGAATATGGTTCGCCGCATGTACGACCGAACCAAATTCTGCAAGAGCCTAATCTTGCAACTGTAGTGACTAAGTTGCAACGATAATTGCTAGAGCAGCAATAAGAAATGAATAGGCTTCGAGATTAGATGGCCTATCACCTTACCTTGGTAAGGTGATAATCAGGAATTTTCCATTCTCAGAAATAGGATTGATGCTATAAAATCTAAGTTTCATGATTGTGAAACTTATGTCCCCGTAAGAGTAATAGTAGATATGAAAAAAAAAAAATTTGGTAGTGCCTTGACTCGGTGGTAACATCAAGGCAATGCGCAAACAATAAATAGGATGTGGCCAATAAGAATTTAGTAGATTACGATGATGGCTATAAGTTTGACGATGAAAGTGATGATACGGTCCCTTAGTAAGGGAAATTATGTAACGATGGGAAGTTTTAGACATTCCTAAGAATTACGATTATGCACTTGTACTATCAAGAAAATGTTAGAAGCAATAAGAGAAGCTTCTACTATCTAGCAAGTAGCTAGTTGATTTAAGTATACCTTTCACTGTATCACTCGAACGGTATTATGTTTTGAAAAAAAAATGTTTTCATTTATACTAATTATTATGGTTTTCCATTATTGACTTTGAAAAGATTCAAAGAAAATATTTTTATAAAAGATGCTTAAATCTTGATCTCATGCTTAATAGAACCCCCTCATTTTATGTCAGATGGCCGAATCCTTGAGGAGGAAATTCCAAGATAGGGGCTGTCATGAAAAGTAAAGGTTCCGAGATAGGAGCCATTATGAAAAGTAAATGGCCAAATCCTTGAGGAAGCGAGTTCCAAGATAGGGGCCATAGGCCGAATCCTTGAGGGATGAGTTCCAAGAAAGGGGCCATTAAGAAAAGTAAAGGCTTCTAATGGCATAAGATCAAGTTTCAAGAAGAAAACTATTTTTCAAAAAGTGTCCTAAATATATGATATGATATGCTTTCCAAGAGTGGAAAGTTATATAATACGATATACTTTTCAAGTATGAAAAAGTTATATGATATGATATGTTTTTCAAACGTGGCCAGCTATATGATATACTTGCTCAGCCTTTTACATAAATAGTTCTTGTGATGCAGTATGAAAGGAAAGGATAGTACGAAAGTTATGAAAGTATGATAGTATGAAAGAAAGTAAGAAAGTATGACAGTATGTAGTAAGAATGTATGAAGGAATGTATGATAGTATGAAAGTATGATGATAGGATATGAAAGTAAGATTATGGTTCTATATAAGAGACATGATCCCATTAAAGTATTAAAATGGAAACATGAACAAACTACTATGGATTTGTGGTGGATTTGAAGAAAAGTCACCTAGAATTATTTGAATTTTTGAGGACGAAATTTTTTTAAGGAGGGTAGAATGTAATAACCCGAAATTGTGATGAACTTATGATTTCCTTCGAGACAAGAAAAATCTAAGACAAAATCATGTATGTCGATATGAAGCTCATAATCTGAGTTGAATATCAGTATATATTGAGTTCTCGGTTAATTAGCTACGAGACTCAATAATAGTTTGCTTAAGCCAAGCATGAGGCCTTTTGAAAAAAAAAAAAGGGCAGAATAGAAATTTATGATTTTATGCGGGTTAATGTTTGACTAGGTTGACCTTAGGTTTGACTGAGACGGTACTGCAGTGTAATTAACAGTATGAAAATTATACTGCGATAAACCGTCATTACGAACAAATAAGCAAGAGTAAGGTTCAAGACCACCCTAGAAAAATCAAGCACAATATTTAGAGCAGTAAGGACTAAGTAAGTTCAAGTCCTAAGAAAGATCTATACGCAGTCCAATTTTATACAGATGAATTCAGGACTGCAGTTCAGTACAATTATACTGTTATTAGTTGAAAACAGTATTGGTAATATCTGTATTAGTATGAAAATGGACTGTATATGTATATTAAGATATTTTGAGAATTATGTGGATAGTTATGCATGAATTGGAAGCCAAGTGGCTCCCCCAAAGCCGTCCACCTTCAGGGACTAAAGTGCAAATACTTTATCCTTAGGGGCCAAAGTGTAATTTTAAGAAATGTGAGGTAAGCTTGATGATGTAAGCATGATGATGTAAGCAAGTAACTTGGCCTTCAAGGCAACCTATCATGGCCGGCCACCACCTCCCAAGGACCAATGGGCAAATATTTTTCTCTTAAGGGCTATTATGTAATTTTTGGATTAAAAATAAATCCAAAAATTAAATTATTTATCACCTATAAATAGGTGATAGGGGGAGGGCTCATTTTGTTCAAAAAAAATGAGAAAACACCCCAAAACTATGCCAAAATCTCACCTCACTTTCTCCCCCCTTAGAAAGCCGAACCCTAGAAAAAAAAAAAAAAGAGAGAAAAAGAAAAGGATTGGGTGGTCGGAAATTTTGAAGGAACACCAAAGAGGGAATTCGGATTTGGTAGAAAGCAAGGAGGAAAGTTTGGATCCAAAACCTAGAACCAACTCCAAGTTGAGTAAGGTAATCCTCCTTGGTTCCCTAAGCTTTTTAATTTAAGCTTTAATTGGAAATTTAAGTGTATTTCCAAAGTTGGCTTGTAAGAGCATAAGCTCATTTTATTTCTTATGCCCTAGTTTAGATTTTTAGATTGTACTTGATTAGGATATTGGGTGGTTTTGATTTATGTGTTATGCATGATTATGTGATTGTGGTTGCATGATTTTAGGATTTGTATGTATACTTTATGATGCTAGTTGTATGTCCCCAATGTGCCTAAGAAGTTGCAGGTTATGCATATTTTTGTTTGAGTTAGGTTGTTAGCTTATGTGATGAATGGATATATAAACCCAAATTGACAAACCCTAGCTTGGTGCAAGAACACCCAAGGGTTTGCATGTGAATGCATGGATTATGATGATAAGATTTTACATTAGAAAGTGCTGCATGATTGTTGCAGGCTCACGGTTACGACCGTTTGAGATAGAGTGCGCGTAATTTGACCGTAAAAATGGATTTAAGAAAGAAACTGCTAGTTCGAGTAAAACTGGACAGTTTTCTGGTAAGTAGATTTTGACGCCCTTAGAGGCCGAATTTGAAGAAAGTCAAAACTACAAAGTTGTAGAAAATGGAAAATCCTAGGGAGCAACATAGATGGTTTTTAAAAATAAGACCCCAAATGCCTCTGTTTTTATGAAAATCCGAGCCTGGTCTGCCCAGACCTAGTTGCATGGCCAGACAGATTCAATAAGGAAAAAGAGAAGGTTAAGGGCAGAACTAGATTTTGAGTAAACAACAAAAGTTGCAGGATCTTTCGAGATCTACAACTTTCATGAAGAATAATTTTTCTAATTCTAAACATATTTTAAAGTAAAACCAGATTCCTAAAACTGTACAAGAAACAAGAAATTCCTATACAGGATTTTCAGAAAACAGTGCAAAAGTAGGAAATTCTTGCACATGCACTGATAACTGAAATTAAGAAACTGTTTTCAAAAATAAATAAATGGGCCTAAAGCCCATAGCTACCAATAGTAACCTAATAAGATACTATTCACATATGATTAGGCCTTGAACCCAAGGTTCCATTAAGTAATCAAACAAAATATTGTTTGATTAGACCAAGTGCCCTAGGGTTACGGCAAGTAACCGAACGAGTTATCATGAAGATATGGGGGATATATAACTAGAGTTACTCATGAATGTTGATTAGGATACCAACATTTAATGATTATGATTTATGGTAAGATAGAATGTGAATAATTCTTATCTTACACCCTGTTTGGAAAGAGGAGTATGAACTGTTGGCGTGTCATGTTTGGATAATAAACCAAGAGTGTAGGACCACAAGTAAGTACAACTCCGCCTACAGCATGGACAAAACGTTTTTGTTGCATGGCATGTTTTCAAGAAATCATGTATTGATTTACATGATTTACTTAGTTTATGATGTTTTATGTTATTATGTTATGATATTTTATGTTAGGATGTTATGATGTTTTATGTTATGAATATTATGATGATTTATGTTATGATGTTATGATGTTTTATGTTATGATGTTATGATATCTTATGTTATGATATTACGATGATTTATGATATGATGTTATGATGTTTTATGTTATGACATTTTATGTTATGGTGTATTATATTTTGTTATCGTGACATCACGAATATCAAATTACGGGGTAAGAATAAGATAAGACAAGCTAATGTTATTGTGTCGTACCGACTTGCCACGAGGGCGGGGTTAAATTGTTTGTTTCATGGTTTGAGTTGGATTGGACTGGCCGCCTCCAACTACTCCATAGCTATGTACCATGGTACGTGCACACATGACATGTAAGGGAACATAACCAATTTAATATATGAAAAGCATAATTGATTCATAAGAAAGCATAATCGGTTCATGCATTCTTGCACTTAAAATATTTTGCGGATTGAATATTATACTTACTGGGCATAAGCTCATTACTTACATTCATGCTATAGGTAAGCAACCTACCGGCAATTCTTGATGCAAGACTGTGGAGCGCTGGCACTGCAACTGTGAAATGTGGGATGGACACTGCCACGGATTTTAGAAATATGTTTGTAAAATATGCCTTTTATTGAAAAATGTGTTTATGTTACGTTATAATGAAGTAATGGTATGGATAAGGAAAAGTTTCAAGTATGATGGCAACAAGTTGCCTCGTGTCATATCGATCCGTACTAGGTCGGGTTTGGTCCACGTTTTGAATATGATAGCTTTCAAATGAGATGTGAAAGCTCGGTACTCGAGTGAGTACATATATGTATCTATGAAACTAAGTCGAGTTTTAAGTTAAGTTTAAAAATAAAGTTAAAAAAAAAAAAAGAAAAGAAAAATTTTTTACTCTGAAATTTTCAATAAGTTTAAGGTATTTATTTTAAGAATTAAGTTAAGTAAGCACGGTGTCACTACCCTACGTAGGCCGGGGCGTGACATTTACATATATATATATATACATATCTATATATCTTTAACCCAAAGCGTTTGATATATATATATATATATATATATATACTCTCCATTTTAACATTTTATAAATCATTTGATTTTCAAAATGCTTCTAAAATCAGGAATACATAGTAGCAGTTATAAAAGCAGGTTTGGGTATCCTACCTCGTTGGCAAAATGAATTCACTGATATTCACGAATACCGAGGCTCCTCGCTCCGAATCACCAAATCCTTAAATCAAACTACACAGATATCCTAAGTATCTAACATAACCCAAAACTCAATTATACTAGACATTTGACTTAATTAGTGTGCTTAAAAGTAATACAGTATTAATATATTATTACTTTTCGATTTATGTGCAAAATTGTGAAAATCCAGGTTTAGGTTTAAAACATTGTTATTCAAGTTTATAATAGTAAAATAGAGCTGACTAGACTGAAACAAGGTCCCTGTAGGCATTTTGCCTCTGTCCGGTTGACCGGACAAGGACATAATGTCCTGTCCTATTTTGTGGCCGTCCAGTTGATCGGACCGTCACTGAACAGAGGATTCCCAGCTTTGGCCCAACCTGTAATTTATCCTAAATCCAATTCCAAACGACTCTAGATATCCAGAACAGTAAATAAACAATTCCTAGAGCCTAAATAACTAGTATCAAACTCGGATTTACTGAAAATCAACCAAAATACCATTTGAAATTTGAGTTTTCTAAACTAACAAAAAACAAAGATTAAAATTGAAAATTAATCTATTTGAAATCGAACCTGCAAAGTTCCAAAGGCTTGGGGTTTAGTTTCAAGGGCTCGGGGTTCTTGGGTTTTACTGTTATTGTGTGAAAATTTAGACAGAGGGAAAGAATGGGTGAGGCTCGTCAGAGGGGAGAAACAAAGGGAGAGAGGGGCGAGTGAGAGAGAGAGAGAGGGAGAGAGCTCGAGGGAAAACTTGAAAAATGAAGCGGGTTAAGGGTTTAAATAGACGAGGGAGAAACCCTCCTAGGGAGGAAATTGGTTGAAGGCCGAAATTAGTAGAGCAACTGCAGTGAATATCAGTTGGGCAGGGTGGTTATTCTGTGTTGCAGGTGTCCGGTCGACCGAACCTTTTTACCGGTCAACCAGTTAGGGATATTTTGGGAATTTTAAAAAAGTTCAGGGGCAAAAATGTAATTTCATAAAAATATTTTTAAAACCTTGAAAACATTATTTTAAATGTAGTTTAATTATTTTTATGATTAATTCTAACGGGTGTTACACCACATTATTTTAGCCCATTAATCTTTAATTAATTCCCAATTTAAGTCCATAAAACCTATATTTCTTTTTTTTCAACACTCGCTTTCTTCATCTCTCTTTGACTCTTTTTCTTATATGCTCAACATATAAGGAAAAAAAAAAAAAAAAACCTTCATAGACGAGCCACCAAACCTCCATCATTAATCTCTTGATATGATAGGTTATATGATTGATTGATGATGTTTTAGTACTTTAGTAATACGTTAGGTTTTGTGCGTGATTGAATTTTGTTGACAAAACAATTCTAGGGTTTTTCATCTCTTATTCATGATATTCTTGGAAGTGATGATTTCATGGTTTTATGTGTTAAAAACATACTTTAGAGCTATATTTTATGTGTATGTGAGTCATGTATATTGTGGTGATGATTTTATATTTTCGATGACTTTTTTTTTTGACAATTGCTAGAAATTTCTAGGTTTTATGATTAGTTTTCAAAACTGTTTTTAAGGGGTCCAGATGGACTCAATTTTTAACACATATGATATTGTCTATGGATGTCTACTTTCTTTTAGAACTAGTTTTAGATCGTTTGGAGACCTGTATGAATTTTTATGATTTATCAAATAGGCAAAGACCCGGTTGTCAGTTTTTACAAAATTTTGTGATCAGATTTGAAACCATTTTGAGGGTCCAAATGGACTCCGTTTAATGAATTAGGTATCATTAAAAAGCTCTAGATGTCTACTTTCTTTTAAAGCTAGTTTTAGGTCATTTGGAGATCTGTGTGAATTTTTATGACTTTACAAAGGGCAAAGGTATAGCTACCGGTTTTTTATGCAATCAATAGATATGATAATACTGTAAAAACTTACCAATAAGATATTGACAACTCATATACCACATAGGTTGGTACTCAAAAGTTGGGATTAGAGTTGATGTCCCTAGTATTTTCACTACTACAGAATATGGATATCACGACGGTTTTTAACCGTCGTGGTAACATTTCCACGATGGTTTTCTAACCGTCGTGGAATCCAGAGTCGTTGAATCTTTTTAGATTCTACGACGGTTTTTACCCATCGTGGAATAGGTAAAATAGGGCCAAAAAATGGATATTTAGCAACATACCACGACGGTTCACCACAAAAAACCCTCGTGGAAGTGAATCTACCACGACGGTTTTCATTGGAAACCATCGTGGAAGTGAATCTACCACGACAGTTTCCAATGAAAACCGTCGTGGTATGATACGTACCACGACGGTTTCTATACACCACCGTCGTGGTAGTCCGACATACCACGACGGTTTCTATTATCCACCGTCGTGGTAGTTCACCTTACCATGACGGTGTCTCTATAAGCCACTGTCGTGGTAGGTGACGTACCACGACGGTGGCCTATCAAAACCATCGTGGTATATGTCATACCACGACGGTGGCCTATCAACACTGTCGTGGTAGATGTCGTACCACGACGGTGGTGAAAATAACCGTCGTGGTAGACGTACTTCAACGACGGTTTCTGTTAAAAACTGTCATGGTAGGTTGTAACGTAAACAAAAAAAATACCAATTCATTTAATTGAATACCAGTTCATTCATTCATCACAAGAAAAAATTACACAGCCAAGAATAAAATAATAACATAACTGATATGGCAAATAAAACGTCAGTATGTACAACAATAATTAATATAACGGCTATACAAAATTTAACTTCATGCTTTGCGTCAATATTGTATGAAGCGCATGACATATGTAGTCCACTCTTGCCTAACCAAAAACAAATCAGCTTCAGTATAAGAAGTCTTGTTTTGAAGTAAGGCAAGTCCATCGACGTTCAACGTTATTTCTCGCATGAACCCCAATACAAAATAGCCGCACTGCACATTTCCTTGTTGTATAGGGCATCGAGCAGTCTGAATCAACGTCTTGCAGTTACGTCGCTTTGTTATTCTCGTCCCACCAGCAATTTCCAATCGTTTAGTGCCCTAACAATTTAACAAATATTAAACGAAACGGAACAACAATTATGGAATGTCAAATCATTAATATGAACATCAAAGAATACTTACAACGTAATTAGCTGTTGAAAATCTTCACCCGGATCGTTTCCAAGAGGATTAAAATAGAGGACCGAGTCATCCCACGGATTAATAACAGCCAATATCCAATGTTGGCCGCTGTTTTATGGCATGAAAACAAGCCTTCCCCTTGGTACGTTTGTTAAGATCCGGATGATATTGTCGGCTCTCTCTCGAATGTAGGCTACGCGATCTACATTCTGTTGAACTGGCGAGACAAGGAATGGAGAAATAAACTCAAAATGTTAATCCATTCCTGCTCTTGCACAACAATCCGATAAGTAGCTGCAAAATATTAAGTCAAACTTGTTACGCAATATCAACATATATATCTATCTTTCAAGCTAATTGGAACAATAAGTATTGTTTAAGGAAAAAACAATTACCTGATGTAAACCATTATACCGCTTGCACTGATTTCTTTAAAGGTTATGAAATGGTATACATCTTCATACCCAATATATATGGGCATGTCATTGTCATTGACGGACTGTTATTATGGGCACGCAATCTGGCTACCATCACTCAAGGAACTTTGTGCGTAATAAGCCAGTGGTCTCAGTTCAACGGGAATTTCACTAAAGTCAAACGTAGGTACTTGATCTTCTTCCGTTTGCTGTTGTACCTCCAGTTGTGACTGTAGTTTCTTCCTCCCGGCTCTCTTTTTTGTTCGTTTGCTTCCCTTTGCTTCTGGGTTGGGAGCTTGACTGGGACCTCGACTGGACTGGCTTAAACTGGTTTGAAGAACGACTAATTTTTTGGGCCAAGCAACAAACCCCCCGACAGCCTCTTCAATATATGTGGCTTCATTCATCGGAATCGGAAGGAGTGCACGTTTTAATTTTGGGACACTAATTATCACTCGCACATTCCCCTCGCCTAAAGGAATCCCATGGACTGTGTCGGTTGGAACACAGTCCATGTATGCCCGGCCTATTGCAACTAGAACATCTCCACCATTAATTAAATCAGTAAGGAAAAGCTGGCATGCCTTACTTGCATTAGGCATGGGCTGTGGATCCGCCGCGTCGGCTTCTTTCTCATTGAGGGTGCAACTCGCCTTGAAACTGTTGTGCTGATCAACAGTAGGTGGGGTTGCCTCCTCAGCCATCGTCTCACGGTTGATACCGTGCTTCGCACAAAGTTCCTGCACTGTTCTTTCCAATGCAGCCAGCTGTCATTTCATATAGGAGACTTCAGGATTCTCCCTTGAAATATTCATGGAATTGAAGTATTGCGCCTGCTTTACAAATTTCGATTGCCCATGAATACGGCCGGAATGCTCGGCATTGCCCAAAGACTTGGTCAAAATGTCTTCTGTACCCATGGATCCGAAGCTTTCTTGGGTCTCTTGTTGTGTTAATTCGTCCTATAACAATTACACAATATGTTATTGAGCCCGTAAACATAATGGAGACAATCTTACTCTATATTTGAAATAGGATCCGTAGACTTACTATTGCTTCGCCAATAATTTTAATCGATGGATTTTTGTAATCTCCATCGGGTTTGAGCCGCGTGTCACGCCAAATAAAATGTCAGGCTGCATATTCCCCCGTTTGTTCAAACTTCAATTTAGTAATTAAAGTTAGTAAACATAAATAAGACACGTAAAAAAAAAATATAAATAGACTTGGAGCTTTTATCCCAATTAATTAACGTACGATTTCTTGATCACGTTTCCTATAGCTGTCTCGGCCTGTGGTAGATCCGTATTTGCTCTTTTTCCTTATCTCACTTCCTTGTTGGGAAAGCCTCTTGAAATCTGCCGTCCGTCAATAGGTAATAAACATTTCCCAATCGTCCTGGCTGATGGTTGGGTAATTTTTAACCACTTTAGCCGGTCGTTGCCAAACAGTTTGTTCATCAATATGATCCCTAACAAAGGCTTGATAAAGATCATATCTAAAACATTTAGCTGACTCCCCACAAGACTTCAAAACTTGTTTTTTGTTCGATTCATCAACAGTGAATGAAGTTACAACTTCCAACCACACTCGTTCTTTCCTCGGTTCTAAATCAGCACTTCTGAAGTCAGCAATCCAAATTGGAATGTGCTCCCGAGCTAGCACTCCAATCTAACTCTATAATTCATCACCTTCCTTGCCTATTGGTTGCCCTTTCGAGTCAAACGAAACTTGAATTCGTTCTCCCCTCGTCCTAACAATGTGCACTCTTTTAAGGAGAGTTGCTCTTCGTTTTCCATCCTCGTCGGCATTGAATCTTGAAGAGTTATTCGTCGTGGTTTTCCAACTTGAGTTTGGGTTGACAAATCCTCCTCGTGATCTTTTGACATTGTAAATCAATCTAAAACAACAAAACACCAAGTGTGATTATAAACAAAACCTCATCGCCATTAAATCATTACAAAACCTTAGCACCAAAGCACATAAAAAGCCCACGAATTCATACATTAGATCTATGTAAATCAAGCATGTACACAACAACTTTACGCGACTACGGAAATGACACATAACCTAATCAAAGAGGCATTTAATCGAACATGTAATATACAAACATTTAACGCACAAAAACTTGAATTTTTATCCGGAAAATTCACAAATCTGAGACTTACCCAACTAATTTAATTCAATCTACAACTAATTCTCACACAAAGAGGCATTTAATCAAACATGTTATATGCAAACAATTAACTCACAAAATCTACACTTTTTATCACATCCGAGCCTTACCCAACCATTTAAAATCAATCTAAATTACTAACACAAGCAACAAGGACCGAAAAGGTTTGTGACGGCTTTTGCCCATTTCGGCCGCCAACTAATCATTTTGGACAACCACAATCCACAAAATACGCTGTATTGGACGGAAATTACCCAAATTACTGCATTACCCAAGCAATATAGACTACAACTTACCGGCGTGTAGAGCGTGGGTACGGGCAGAGTGGTAGAAATGTTGGGACAAGTATGGGTTGTGGGCGGCGAGAGATATCGGGAAATGTCTGAAAAATGACGTCGTTGGTGGAGGATGCTATCGGATTTTGAGTGAGATAGGGAGAGTTTTTGATGATTTCAAAGGGAACTAGGGAGCGGCGCGAGAGATATAGAGGGGGGAAATATTTTGTGTAAGTTTGAGTGTGTAATAGGGAGTGAAAAAGTGACTAAGGCTCGGAATGAAATGGGTTGGGAAAAATGGTGTTTTTTTGGGTTTTATTAAAAGTGGCAAAAAGTTGACCAATTTTCAAAAATTTCAAAAGTTGCCGCCTAAATATCTACCACGACGGTCTGATCAAAAACCTTCGTGGTAAAGTACTCTACCACGACAGTCATCATAGAAAACCATCGTGGTAGGTCATCTACCACGGCGGTCTTTATAGAAAACCGTCGTGGTATCCTCATGAATATACCACGACGGTCTTTCTATAAAACCGTCGTGGTAGGATGAAGGGTTTTTATCACACCGACAATCTACCACGACGGTCTTTATAGAAGATCGTCGTGGTACCCTATACCACGACGGTTTTCTATAAAGACCGTCATGATATCCTCCTTAATATACCACAATGGTCTTCCAAGAAAACCGTCGTGGTAGGATGCAGGGTTTTTTCATCACACCGACAATCTACTACGAAGGTCTTTATAGAAAACCATCGTGGTATGGGATACGACGACGGTCTTTATAGAAAACCGTCGTGGTAGGTTTCAGGTTTTTTCATCACTCCGACCCTTACCACGACGGTTTTTCATAAAAACCGTCGTGGTAGATGATATATCAAGACGGTTTTTTTCAATAACCGTCGTCGTAGGTCAGAAATTTACAGAAAATTATTTTAAAAATTGGTAATATAAATTCCTTTAAGCGACCAAACCTGTGTGTTGTACAATCATTCACGCCTGTTCTTATTTGCTTCCAAACATGTTTGCATGTATAAATAATTCCCATACATTTCAAATATAATGTGCGTAATTAATAAACCGTATCTAAATGTTTACAATATAAGAAACTAAAATCTTTTGTTAAGTATTTTTTATCTTCTTTTTTTTGGGCTTCTCAACACGTGTCCACTCGACGTCTAATCGAAGTAAGTGTGAAACATCATCGTCAAAATCATCAATCTCCTCCACCGGTGGCAAACCCGTTGTAAATGATGGAATATCGGTGCAATCTTCAATATCTTCTTGACCATCCCGGATTGTCTTGGCTTCATTGGCACAACTAAAGATAACTCTAAATTTACAGGATACGTTGTATAAAATACTTGTACCGCTTGTGACGCCATGATGAAAGGATCATTTTTGTATCCCAATCGGCTAAAGTCCACCACTGTCACGCCGTCACTATCAACCTTAACATAATTATTGTCAACCCACTTGCATTTAAAGAGTGCTATTCGCAAGCCGCAATAATCAAGTTCCCAAATATCTTCAATGAACCCAAAGTAATTCATGGAACTATATACCGGATTCTTGTCCATTGCGGATGAAATATGCATAGACTCGGCCCGAAGGGTGACACCACTATTCTGTACGGGATGCTTCTCATCTCTTTTCCGAGTGTAGAAGGAGTTGCCATTGACAAGGTACGATGTATATCTTGTGACTATCGATGACGGACCTCTGGATAGCTTCATTATGTCTTGTGAAACGCCAAGCTTCATATGTAAATATTTTCTTATCCACTCCCGAAATGTCCGATTCTGCTCATCTTGAATCCACTTCTCACTTCTTCCTTTTCTTGGATTCGCAGCTCTTAATTCCGCCATATGAACCTGAAAGAAAGGCTCTATTTCTTTAGTATTGTGCAAAACATACAAACAAGCTTTTTCCCATTCATCTTGATTTACTGATGAATGAACGGCCACGGATAGTCCTTTCGACGTAAATAGCTCGCTCGTTGGCAACCCTATTGGGTCCGTGTTGGACAAATACTCAGAGCAAAATTCAACTGATTCCTCGGCTATGTAGTTTTCCACTATACAACACTCCGGCCTATTTCGGTTCTTC
Source organism: Ficus hirta (assembly GCA_038430175.1). NCBI lineage: Eukaryota > Viridiplantae > Streptophyta > Magnoliopsida > Rosales > Moraceae > Ficus > Ficus hirta. Next base: position 16,496,334 of record CM076592.1, read on the forward strand.
ATATATCCCTTCAAAACCTTCATGTACCTTTCAAAAGGATACATCTACCTCAAATACACCGGGCCACATAACTTAACTTCCCGAACTAAGTGCACACATAGATGGATCATTATATCAAAAAAGGCTGGTAGGAAATACTTCTTAAGCAGGCACAATGTCATAACCAATTCTGATTATAGCGAATATAGCATCATTGGATCAATTACCTTGGAGCATATTGAATTGAAAAATGAGCATAACTTTGTAATTGAGTATCTCATATCTTTTGTTAAAACTCCCCGTAAAGCAAGAGGTAATAATTGTTGCATCAAGATATGACAATCATGTGTTTTCATTCCAACGAGCCGCAAATCTTTCATCGACACCAACCTTTTGAAGTTGGAAGAGTACCCACTTGGCACTTTCACGGAAGCAAGCCACTCACAAAGCTTTCTCTTTTCGTGTCTAGATAATGTGTGCTTTGCTGGCGGTAAGTAAGTGCCGTTCGATCTTTTCTCGGGGAGTAAATTAGTTCTAATCTTCATCTCTTTAAGGTCCAACCGTGCCTTTTCACCATCTTTAGTCTTATTCGGAATGTCAAGCAACGTGCCCACTATCGATTCATAGACGTTTTTCTTAATATGCATAACATCTAAGCAATGATGAACGTAAAGTGACTTCCAATATGGTAGTTCATAGAAGATTGACTTCTTCTTCCAAGGTCCATCGACAACTGGATCCTTACGTTTTCTCTTTCCCAAAACTACCTTCACATCTTTAACCATCTCAAATATATCTTCACCAGTCAAAATCAGAGGAGCAGTTCTTTCTTCGGTATTGCCATCAAAAGCCTTTTTCTGTTTGCGATATCGATGATTTTTCGGCAAGAACCTCCTGTGACCAAGGTAAACGGTTTTCCTACCATTTTTCAACCGGATGGAAGATGTTTGCTTCATACAAATGGGACAACCTATAGAACTCTTCACAGGATAACCAGATAGGTTGCCAAGTGCAGGAAAGTCATTAATTGACCAAATCAACATTGCGCGAAGATTGAACGTATCTTGACGGTAAGAATCTCTTACTTGTAAACCATCATCCAACAACCTTTTTAGGTCATCGATTAATGGTATCAAGTAAACATCAATGTCATTCCCCGGTTGTTGAGGGCCTGAGATCAATAATGTCAATATCAAGAACTTCCGCTTCATGCAAACATCTGGAGGGAGATTGTAGTTGACAAGTATGACTGGCCAGGTACTATGCCGACTACTCATGTTACTATGCGGGTTCATTCCATTCATAGACAAACCGAGACGTAAATTCCTTGGTTCTGCACTAAAATCTAGATGATTGTCATCAAAGGTCTTCCATTGCGGTGCGTCGGCCGGATGCCTAAGCTTGCCATCGTCAACACGTTTATCATGATGCCATGTCAAACTCTTAGCATGCTGTGCATTATGGAATAAACAGTGGAAACGTGGAGCTGGTGGAATGTACCATAACACCTTCACCGGTACTCCTTTACTACCATTCGATGGCACCTTGCCCTTCTTCCATCTTGACTCATTACAAACCGGACATTCATCTAAATCTTCATATTCTCTCCGGTAAAGGACGCAATCATTTGGACAAGCATAAATCTTTTCGTATTCTATTCCCAACGTCCTCAACGTCTTCTTCGCCTCGTACATAGTAGGTGGCACTTTGTTATCCTCCGGTAGAACATCTTTTATAAAAGCTAAAAGAGTCGTGAAACCAGAATTCGTCCACCCTCCCGACACTTTCATATTCCATAATTTAACCAATGCCCCTAATTTTGTATATTTTGTACACCCGACATACAAGGGCGTTTCGGCATCATTAATCATTTCCTCAAATAACTCCGGACGGTGCACAAAGTTTTCTTCCAAATCATTTATCATGTTGTACATATTATCACCAACGTTTTCCTCAACAATAGGCTCTTTACCTTTAGTACTAGTCGATGTATACTTAATATCGACAAAATCTTCGCCATGTAAATACCATGTTTGGTAAGAACAAATAAAATCTCATAAGCGGGCAAATGCCCTCTAACATCATCAATGGAATGGGATTTATGATTACCACAAACTTGACACAGACACCGAATCTTATCGTCTTGTGTATGAGCTTTGGCAAATGACAAAAATTCTTCAACACCATCTTCATATGCTTTAGACAATCTATCAAACAACATCCATTTCCTATCCATGATTTGCACGCAAATCCTAAACCAATAAATCAAAGTTCTCGAAGTCAAGGTGTGCATATTTTTAAATTGCATGCATGAATATCATTTGCATTTAATTAGTTATATATAAAGACTCCCAGCACATGCATTAATTAAATCAACAATATATTTACTAAAAAATCCAAAAAACATAACAAAACTAAAAATACAATTAAAAAACTAGCCCGGTCGGGTTATTTAACTAAAAAATCCAAACTAAAAATACATCGTAATATAGGATTTAAAAATACATTGATTTAGGATTTAACTAATAAATCCAAACTAAAAATCCAAACTAAAAAAAACCAAACTAAAAATACATTGATTGTGATCACTTAATTAAACACTTAGCAGTATTTAACGTATCAAAAGCAATCCAAAAAAATACAAATTAAAATTAATATTATGGGTTTGTAAATAAAAAATTAATACAGAGGAAAACATCAAAAAGATGAGTTAATTTGTGTCATCATGACTTACAAGAATGATGATCGACTAGTAGATGGTGGTGGGTGGCGTCCAACAGTGGTGTATGGAACTGTTGTCGGAACAATCTGATCTGATTTTTGTTCACGGCAGCTGCTGTATCGATGTGGAAAAAACAGGGCAACTCAATCTGATATGTCTGAACAAATAAAGGATGATGCTTCCACGACGGTTTCCAGAAAACCATCGTGGACATCGAGACTTCCACGATTGTTTTTGGAAACCGTCATGTAATCACCGACACTTCCACGACGGTCTCCGAAAACCGTCGTGGAATCCCCGACACTTCCACGACGGTCTCAGAAAACCGTCATGGAAGTCTTGATTTCCACGACGGTTTTCGAGAACCCTCGTGGAAATACATACTTCCATGACGGTTTTAAACAACTGTCGTGGAAGTCGAGACTTCCACGACGGTTTTCGGAGACTGCTTTTTGTTCCATGTTTTTGCCTTACTTTCCACGACGGTTTTTTAAAAATGGTCGTGGAAGCTTCGTCGTGGTATTCACATTCTGTAGTAGTGTTTTCTATTATACATAATTAGTTCTCACGTTATTTGAGTTAATTTCCATAGGTGAACGCGATAAGAATTTAAGGTGCTAAAACAAAATTCATGCAAAATTGATAAATTAATTTGATGGTCTGAGAAATTTATGTGATGATTATTGTATAATTACATGTATATCTATAATATATTAATTATATGTTGTATATATGTTTACCTTTATATTTTTGATGTATGATATATTTATATATATATATATATGTGTGTATAGAGTTGTAATATCTGTAGTAGTAAGTCATCGTATAAGAAAGAAAAAAGGAGAGGAAGTCAAGTTGCGGAAAAAAAAAAAAAAAGAAAAAAAAAAGGCGAGAGAGAGAGAGAGAGAGAGAGCCCAATTTAAGTCCATAAAACCTATAAATCATTTTTTTGGACGCTCACTCTCTTAATCTCTCTCTCTCTTAATCTCTCTCTGACTCTTTTTCTTATACGCTCAACATAAATAAAAAAAAAAAAACCCTCCATAGCCTAGCCACCAACCCTTAAGCTCTTGATGTTAGCCTTTAGCCATATTATTTCTGCCAATTAATATTCAATTAATTCTCAATTTAAGTCCATAAAACCTATAATTCATTTTTTCTCTCTTCATCTATCTCTGACTCTTTTTCTTATACACTATCGGGCGGGGGAGAAACCCTATATAGACTAGCCACCAAACCTCTACCCGTAATCTCTTGATATGAGAGGTTATATGATTGATTGATAATGATTTAGTGCTTTAATAATACGTTAGGTTTTGCGCATGGTTGAATTTTATTAGCTAGACAATTCTAGGGTTTTTCATCTCTTATTCATGACATTCTTAGGAGTGATGATTTCATGATTTAATGTGTTAAAAACACGACTTAGAGCTGTATTTTGTGTGTATATGAATCATGTACATTGTGGTGATGATTTTGTATTTTTGATGAATTTTTTTTGAAAAATTTTCAAATTTGACAATTGCTGGAAATTTCTAGGTTTTTATGATTAGTTTTCAAAGATGTTTTTAAGGGGTCCATATGGACTCAGTTTTTAAAAAATTTGATGTCATTGGAAAGTTTTGGATGTCTACTTTCTTTTAGAACTAGTTTCAGATCGTCTGGAGACCTGTATGAATTTCTATGATTTTATCAAAGAGGTAGAGGCCTGGCTGTCAATTTTTACAAAGTTTTGTGATCAAATTTGAAACTATATTTGAGGGTCCAAATAGACTCCGTTCGATTTGAAATTGTATTCGAAGTCAAGTGCTTTTGTGATTATACCTTCAATTGAGGGTCCAAATGTACTGAAGAGGTTCTTGAGGGCTAAGGTGGAGTTGCCTTCACCGGCCACCCTCCAAATTTTTAACTGAACAGCGAGCTGGTGTCCCAAACGAGCAATTTCCGCTTCGGCCACCAAGGTAATATTGGTGGTGTAGATCTTTGAGGCAGCCGCGCAAACCAAACCAGCATCATCTCTGCAAACTGTGGCAATAACAGCATCCTACTGACCCAAGAAGGCATCCGTATTGATTTTGTGCGAGCCTGGCAGTGGAGGAAGCCATTCCTCGGGAAGGATGGGATTTCCAGGAGTTCTGGAGAGAGTATCCGAATATTCTCCTGATTGCCTAGATGCTTCCTAGAACACTTGGGTTAGAAAACCTTTGTACCAACTTGGGTTCTCTTGATGACCAATGTTTTTATCCTCTTGCAAGTATCAGCTGTTAATGTGTTAAGCCGTCTGCCTTACATGTTCTATGTAGAAAATTTAAAATCTTTTTTCTCAGCCAACAAATTATTTTCAGTCAAACCTTGGAACCGCAAGAAACACTAGTGAGCTTCATATTAGACTGTCAAAAACATAAATCTTGATTTAACTTAATACCTCGTATCAACTTAAAATTTTGAACATGCTCCCAAATTATCTTATATCACCCTATTTTTTTCTATTCAGCCACTGAACTTGTGCACATTTCTTAGGTTTACTTGCAGCCAACAACCCAAGTGCTCGAACGTAAGTCTGCAGACCCAAAAATCGAACGGCAAGATTGGTTTTTCAAACATTATCCATGGTCATAGCAACAACTGTTGCAGCCATTTTTCCCTTCTTTCGAGACATTAATGCTGTAATTGGAGGATTCTAGTGCTTTCCTCTAGACTTTATTCTGCCATATTATCTTCTATAATGCCACCTTCAAGCCCTCTAAGAACAGCCTCATTTTCTGGGGAAACACGACGATCGCCTCAATCTACTCTGCTTTGGGGATATTGGGAGCTATATACTCCATCAGGCAGATTGTCATTGATGCCAACAAGTACAGCCTTTTCGCAAACATATAATAACGACTATCAATAGAAGGGATATTATGTATTAAAAAACTTCAGTTAATTCCAGAAAAATCACTTTTCAAATGTTCTAGTTGTGTTTTAGATGATCATATTGGAGCTCAAGACATGTCACTGCACATTTTACATAATCAAGGTAAATTGAGCTAACTTCTTCACAACTATCACATAATTCTGTGCATTATTTCAATATATCTATCAGAACTAATTCTCCTCTTTGACCAGCTCTTATATGTGCACTTAACTAACTTCAGAAACTGAAACAAACAAGTAATTCGAACTGATCAAGCTGTTAAACGGACCTATATGAAACGATTGCTATACTAGCAAGCGTTCAAGTCGGAGGAGGTTCTCCGAGAGAGCTTTCCGATCCGGAGCTGAAGATCCAAGTAGCCACAGTCACGAAGAGGGAGAGAAAGATGAAGATCAAGATGATGCGAGTTTTGGCCTGGAGGAGATCGCTGATTTGGTCTCTCTCTTCAGGAACCGTTTGGAGCATGTCTATGACGATCTCGACCAGTGCTTCCAGGAGCTTCCTAGATTCAGAATCCACCGCGTCAGGGGAGTTCAAGACCTGAGAAATCGCTTTCCTGAGAGAATCGACCACGATCTCTGCCTCCACGGAGTTGAAGGTCGTCGGTTCGCCATTGGCTTTGGTTCGACAATCAGTGAAAGAGAGGAGGTCTGGTTTTACTCCCGATGAGTGAGTGAGCTTAGAGTGAATCGAGCTTCCAGGTGAAGCTGATAGATCTGGATCGGAAGGACTCGCAGTGAAGGTCTAAAAAACAGAAAAGAAAGAACAAAAGAACTTCAAAATCGAATAACTTTTTCTCATAATTTCACTTTCCTACATTTTCTCAGTAAACAAACAGCTGTGATAATCAAACCTAATCAGAAATGCTTCGGAATCAGAGGGAGAAAAAATCAAAGTTAAAGCAAGAAACTTGCGGTTTCATTCTCTCTTGTATTTTCTCAACAGGAATCAAATCGCAGCAACATATAATCCAAATGACAGCAAAATCACATAAAAAGCAGCCAAAATTCGAACAGAAACCTGAGATCGAGAAAGAAAATTTTCGAAGGAGAAGAAGTTTTGAAATCGAAATGGAAGCTTACTTTGGAAATGGATTCTCCATTTGAGCTTGCCGGAGACGAGTCGAAGACCAGAGTTCGTGCTTGCAATGGTTTCTCCTTCTTGAATCTGCTGCAACCGGGCTTTGAATGTCGAGAAACTTCTTTTGGAAGCATTTGGTTTTCGACCATTGTTTCTCTCTTTCAACCTTTTTCCTTTGGCGGGAAGTGAGTCACGATTCTTTCAAGCTTTGGACATGACGCTAGGGTATATATATATAATATTTCGAGTGCATTTATAACTCTTGTCTCAAAAATTTTTTTTCTTCTTTCTTTATTTTTTTATTTTTTTATTTTTGGTTCTTATGTTCCAAAATTTTCACCTATTAACAATTTACTTCTCAAAATTTTAATTTTGACAATTTACCCCTTTCTTTGTTAAATTATTGTAATGACAATTTTGACAATTTACTTATCAAATATATATTAGTTATAATTTGATCAAAAAATGATGTTAACTAATGGATTCCGTCAAAAAATTAACGTAAAGGATTATTGTAACAACATTTTAATAGTTTAAGGGTATTTCAGTTATAAAAAGAAGTTTAGGGACCAAAATAGCACAAAGTGAAAAGTTCATAGACCCCAGGATTAAATTAGTTATAATTTTTTATTGACTTTTCAGAAAAGACTATATGAAAACTTTAGATTTGAAATGAAGTATGAAACGGAAGCTTGGGTGAGGTTTTGAAAACGTGCTTTGGTTCAAAAACCAGATGTTAGTTTTTGAAATGTACGATTCTGGAAAAAAAAAAATGCTTGGAGTAAAAAAAAATAGTAAAAATTTAAAATTTGTTCTGAAAAAAGAAAAAAAATCAATATGGATCTTATTTCGTATCTCACAAAATTCTATACAACTAAAAAAAATATTTGCTTTTGGATTTGAAAGAATAAATTTATGAATGTTTGAAGTTTGAGTTTACTATAAACATTTAAATATATGAATAGTAAAAAGTAGTTTTAAGTTAAAGAAAAAAAAAAACAAACAAAATAAGTTTTCCAAACCAAATGTCAGTATTGCCTCACAAAGGGGCCCTAAGTGCTCAAGCACAAGGTTTTGTTTTTGTTTTTGTTCGTGTCTTATTTTTTTATTTTTTATTTTTTGTAATTTAAAGGTGGAAGATTCGGACTTTACATTATATACGAACTTCTTTTAACATTTAAAAAATATGATTGAAAGAATAATCTAATAGTAATTCTACACTTGACTTAATTTCATCATACGGTTTAAAGTTTGAATTCCGAATCTCCCACTCCCAAGTTAAAAAATAATAATAATAGTAATTGCTGGGAAAAAAAAAAAAAAAAAGCAATAGCTCAAATATATTTAGTATTACCCTGAAAAAATATTTATGATTAATGGGGGTCTTTTTTTCCGTGTGGATATGCTAAGGATTAAAAGCAATAGGATAGAGCGCAGGTGGGTATATTTCCCCTTATTAACACCTAAAAAGACACAAGCAAAGCCATCAAATGTAGCGTAGGCCTGGCGGTCATATCCATAAGGAATCAACAAATACAAACCAAGAATATTAGTGGAGATAAACATCAGAAAGACTAGGAAAATAAAATGGATAAAAAGTGAAGTGATTTTGTCTTTAGATAAAACTAGAAATCGAACACAACAAGAGATAGAGATTTAAGAGAAAACTCAATAATTAATGGGACAAGACGTCATGAATTCTTTGTCTGCTTTATTTTCCGATTTGAATTTAATCTTCAATGTATGACTCAATTACAAGTTGAATGGATTGAATCTTTATGTTGAACCAGATAAAGTTTAAATAAATATTATTCTTACAAATCTAAAATCGACAAAAGATACCTTTTAACAATTTACAATAAAAGACAACCCATAAAATAGCCTTATCAAAATAAACATGTGACATTACAGTTTCAAATTTGATCAAAAAACTTTGTAAAAACTTACAGCCTAACCTCCACCTCTTTAAAAAATGATAAAAATTCATCTAGTTCTCCAAACGATCTAAAACTAGTTCTAAAAGAAAGTAGACATCTACAACTTTCCAACGCGGTATCAAATTTGTTAAAAACGGAGTCTATTTGGACCCTTATATAAAAACAGTTTCGAAAACCGATCATAAAACCTAGAAATTTCCAGCAATTGTCAAATCCGAAAATTTTACTAAAAAAACATCAGAAGTATAGAATCATCACCACAACGTACATCACACACACACACACACAAGTATCCAAGGCATGTTTTTAACACATAAAATCATAAAATCATCACTCCCAACAATATCATGAATAAGAGATGAAAAATCCTAGAATCGTCTAGTTAACAAAATTCAACCATACACAAAACCTAACATATTACTAAAGCACTAAATCATCATCAATCAATCATATGATCTCTCTCAACTACACGTTCATACCTTCCACTCTCATCAGCTTTTAACTAACATAATTAACCAGTAAGAAATTACTTAATCCTTCATGAAATGCCAAAACGCCAATGAAAGAAAAAGAGGAAATCACACGTCGAGAATCTTGCATTTTTTTTTTTTTTTTTTTGTGGTGGAGTCAAATATAAAATTATCTTTAGGCTATGTCTACAATCACTTTTTTCCTGATATGTTGAGCGTATAAGAAAAAGAGCCAGAAAGAGACGAAGAGAGTGAGTGTTGAGGGGAAAAAAAATGAATTATAGACTTTATGGACTTAAATTGAGAATTAATTGAACATTACTTGGCTGAAATAATGTGACACAATCATCAATTGCTTATTTTGAGCAAGCAAAGTTGTCAGACAACTAGAAAATTGAATGGAATTAAAAAAAAGTAAATTTTTCTCTCCCTCTGTCTCTTTCTTTCTCCCTTCTTCATATGTTCTCTCCTTTCTCATTTTCTGTTGATTAATTTTTTCCATTTCCCCCCTTCCTTTCTTCTCGCTTTGATAGCGTTTCCTTTTTTTTTTTTTTTTTCAACTTAACTTCCTCTCCTTTTTCTTTCTTATACGATGACTTTTTTTTTTTCTTTAACTTGGGGTGAAGGGATCCGAACTCTGTATTTTTAGATGAAATTAAATGTGGTATTACTACTTAGTTATGCCTACAACCACCTTATAAGATTACTTACTACTATAGATATTACAACTCTATGCATATAAAGGTAAACATATTTATAATATATGATTAATAAAGTCAAGATCTGTTGTCTCATTTTTCGGTCTCAATGGTTGTCCTCCTCGATAGTATTTTGACAACTCATCAATTTGTTTTAAGAATTTTTAGTATTCAACTTTTATGTGACAGAAAATGAGACATCAAAGACATGAAATCCGGAACAACAGATCTCGACCCTAATTAATATATTAAAAATATACATGTTATTATACAATAATGACCACATATATTTCTTAAATCATCAAATTAAAATTTTCAATTTGACATGAATTTTGATATAGCACCTCGAGTACACATCGTGTTCACCTATAGAAAATGACTCAATATATCGTAAAAACTAACTATACATAATACAAAAATGTTAATGATACCAACTCTTATCTTAGCTTTCGAGTACCAATCTATATGACATATGAATTGTCATTATTTTTATTGGTAAGTGTTTAAAGTATTGTCACTTTAATTGATTGTATTTACTAATAAAAATATAACATGTGAGTTGATACTCAAAAGTTAGGATTCGAATTGGTGTCTCTAGCACTCATCACATTATCCATATTAATTTGGGAGAAAGAGCAAAATAGCATTTTTGAAAATAGTAATAGTAAATTATAACATAAAATTTTAAACATAGTAAAAAATAGCATAATCAAATCTATGACCACTCCTCACACTCTCTCTCTCACTCATCCTCTCTCTTTCTCTTTCTAGTATGAAACTATGCACATAAATTTGTTATTAAAAATTAATAGAAAATATATTATTTTCTAGGAAATCCGAAGATTTTCTTGAAAGTCTTGGATTTTCTCAAAAATATATGTTATAATTTATCATCTTTTAAAAAACTTACTATTTTCAAAAGTACATATAAAATATGCTATTTGTTACAATTTCCCAATTAATTATTAGAGTAATTGACCTAAATAATCCCCGAACTCTTTAAAAGGTGAGGTCTGGTCCCCCTTTTTTTTTTGGACCAAAAACACCCTAAACTCTTAAAATGTTGGCCATGATAATCCTTTCTATCCAAATCCGTTAAGTTTGTAATGAAATGAATCATATGCAATACATGTAATCAAATTTGAGAGGGTATTTTAGTAATTTAACAATAATTAGTTTAAAAAAAATAAAAAAATCATAAAAAATTAAATTCATCTCTCTCTTCTCTCTCTCTCTCTCTTCAATTTCTCCCTTAAATCTCATAATCTCAACAGCAAAACCCAGATCGGAACGCGCATGGAGGTTGGGAGGCCAACCAAGATCAGAACTCAGGGGGAGGGGGGAGAAGGAGGGAGGGAGGGTATTTTAGTCTTTTTACTACAAAACTAATTATTTCAACAAGATTCCGTTAGAATTTAATGGAGTTTGACGAAAATGACTACAATGGCTAAGAAAATATGATTTTAGGGTTTATCTCAGCAAAAAAAAAAAAAAAAACAAGGACCAAACCATCATATTTGAAAGAGTTCAGGAATTATTTAAGTCAATTACTCTAATTTTTAACATCAATTTACAAAGAATGAGCAAAAGGGATAGAGACATATTCTGTAAAAATAAAATAAAAATAAAAAAAGGAGAGTGACATAGCTTATATATAGTTCGCTGGTTGGAGATGAAATTTTTAAGTTAGAGTTAGTTGACTTTTCAAAAATTAGTTATAAATTTTGTTGACTTTTCAGAAAAAGACAAAAATTAAAATTAAAAAAATACAGTTTAGTTGGAGTTAAACTTAAACACCAAACGAAGTCGTAGAGAACGAAGAAGGAACTAATGTGTAGAGTGGGTCCCACTTCTTGGTGGTCGGATGTAATGACACGGATTAGTTTTGGTTTTTTCAGGACATAAAACTAATAAATTAATTTGATCACTTATGGCCACGTGCAAATGACCTTTTGCACAACTCCATGATCATAGTCATATATTTTGATCACTAGGACCCTAAAATTGAACTATATGGTATGCTCCTCAGTGGAGCTGTGACGCCCTATAAATTCATAATTATTATCATAGATTTCTTTTATTAATATACTTCTAATAAATTGTTTTGATAAATATCAAATTTCAAGATCATGAATGATTTTATATATATCATCAGTATGATAAGATCGATGATCTAACAATATTGAGTCTCTTTATTTAAATGAGAAATTATAGATACATAAAAAATAAGTCGAACGACATATAAATTTTTATGAAAAATTTATTATATCGCATTAGAGGGATAAATGTTAATTTTTAAAAAGAAACCCCAACTATTATTAGTAGGTCAATTTGATGACCTTAATATTTATTTTGGTCATTTCAATATTTAAGTATTGAGAGTATGATTGGGAAAATTAATGTGTCACAAAGATAAGAGATGAATGGTTAAGATTGATTAGGAGTAAATCCAAAGGTGGAGGATTGATCAATTGGGATTAGATTAGAAATAAATGGTGTAGATTTCATGTGAAAGGATCCTAGGCAAATCAATGGCCAAGTTTTAGATATTAAGTGACCAATAAGAGGTTAGGTCAAGGATCGGTGTGGTGGATGATTAAATAGGTGAGATCAAAGATGATAACCCTTGATCAATGGATGGAAAATTGGAAGAAAGAAAAACAAAAATAAATATGGGAGAGTTAGTGGGAGAATTGGATATTGCTAGTCAACAAGTAAGAAGATGTTTGAATTAAAGTGAAAGTGGTGTGTTGTACATGCATGCAAACACAAGTAAGAATTGATATGGTAAATTTAGACAAAAATGACAAGAAGCAAGTACTTGAAAATGACCTAGAGATACAAGTTGAAGGGGACCATTTGTCTTCATTTTGTACAACAAAATACAACATCAAAAACCCCTTCAAAGTGGCGCCATTTCAAGCTGAAAATTAGAAAATGTTTTCCACTTTTACCCCTCAAAAGACAGCCCTATTTAAGTCACATATTGACTGAAAATAAACCCTATAACATCCCATTTCATTCTCACACAAATTAAGCTCAAAAACCTAGCTTCTCTAGCCACCACCAACACTATTTTCCATCTCCAACACCCCTCTAGCACCCTTCTCCCTCCATTTTCAAGCTCCAAGCAACCCCATTACCAAGTTCAAAGAAGTGTGAAGCGGAGTTAGAGGATGTGTTACTAGAGGTAAACTAGTGGTTCTCTTTGTGTTTTGATCATTTTTAGATAATTAAAGCATGTTATGTAGTTATAATCTTAATGTTAGACTCATTTTACCAAGAAAAAGATTTTCAGAAGAACTTTGGAGGTTCGAGAACTTAGAGGATCCACGGAGCATTTTGGTAAGATCTACGAACTTTGTTAGAGATTGTGGTTATTGTGATAATATGGCATGCATTGGAAACTTTGGTATGAAAAGTAAATTATACGATAAGATTATACAAAAGATAAGCTTCACTTTAGGCTTTGGAATTACTTGGTTGGCGAATGTATGTCTAAAGTTATGTGCATTTGAATTTGTGACACAAAACTAGAAGGAAAAGGAACTCCTGGGGTATATTCTGGCCTCTTATGAAATCTGAACCCCTTAATCTCAACATTTTGGCTTATAAGTTATAGATCTAAATACTATATGCTTTAAGCTTTCCAACAAGGTATCTTACGCCTCAAACGGATAAATATGAAATTTTGGTGAATTTTAGAAGTTAAGACTACGACCTAAGAGGTTTTACTGGAACCCTGTACTAGCCACAAGTTTTGTATGTTTTGGTTAGTAAACCATAAGTTTTTATAAAATTGCTTTTGGTGTATAAACTAGACAGTATAAGCTTTTCAAAGACATATCTTTTGCCTTATGTGGACTTGTCAGTGAATTGTTATGATTTTTTTAATTTTAACTACAAATCTGGGCATATGGTATATAAGTGAGACCAATAGTAACAAAACCTCATTATACGGCATATAAGACTCTAAATATTAAGAAATTAATTTTATGGTTGTAAAATCTTAAGCTTTGACATGAGCTATTATATGTTTGAAATGGATAAGTAAATAATTTTTAATAAATCATACAACTTTAGATTGAACTTTGGTAAACTGAGATTTTACAATGAGACACTAAGGAAAACGTCCACACTAAGGTTTGAATCCCTTGAGAATTTGGAAAATAAATTATAAAGACAGAAATTAGATATTTTAAGCTTTCCAACAGGTCATCAAGTATATAAAATGGAATTATACATAAATTTAAATAAATCTTACAAGTTAAGATCTCATACCGATAAAATGATTAAATATTAAAAATGTGACCTAAGGGTAAGTCATAACATATGGATATAAAGATTGATGAAATGAGTTGGTCTTAAGTATATGATCAAATAAATGTGAAAAATCCTAACTTTATAAAGCTGAATCACAAGTTTTAGATGGGCCAAAACAAAGTAAACTATATATATATACCTAGAAACTACATTAGCCCAACTTAATGACCATAGTTAACGAGATTGGGCCTTACAAGCTCAATACTAAATGGAAGATAACCCACTTAGGGGTAGACACTTAGGTGACTCATGTCACCAAGGTGATGAAAATTAATTAATTAATTAAGAAATAGATTAATAAACTAATAAATTTTTAACAAAATATATTTATGTTAAGGTGAATTGTTAATTAATTAAATTAATTAGTTAATTAACTATTAATTAATTAATAATAAGAGCTAATAAATTATTATTAGTTGTGTAAGTAAGAGTATTATGTTGAGTAAGTACATAATTAAAATTCATGATTTATTAGAGATTAATTAATCATTAATTATTGATAAAGTTATTAATATAATGATGGATGACTAATTAGAGATTAATTAAATATTAATTATTAGTATAATCCAATAATTAATTATTTAATATAAGAAAAGAATAATTGATAATTATTATATGAGAAGGAATATTAATAAGAATGAAAGTTATAAGTTATGACCTTGGAGGTTGTTGGAAGATTGCTCCCCCAATTCCCTATTGGTTGTGCGCATATAGATATGACATAGAGACCCTTAAGTAGACAAAATATATATATAATAAAGCATAATTGAACACATATAGATCACATGCATTTGAATATTCATATTGCGACGTGTGATGATATGATCCATGAAAATATTTTGTGAGATATAGTTTGTGCTTGCTGAGTGAAAGCTCATATGTGTGTGTTCGTGCTGTAGGTAGCGTGGGTAAGTAGCCTGCCACTTAAATGTTTTCTGGACTGATGAAGTAGTGCGAAGGCGATGAAGGAAGGAAGTAGGATACCACCAAGAATTTAATTTTTACATTTAGACTTCTTAAATTATTTTGTATCGATTATATTTATAACTATGTTTTCAATATTTTGGTACTACTAAACTAGTAGAAGTACTTTACAAGAAAAAGACTTTAGAGTCTTTCATTTTAACTCACATGAGTATGATTTGTTTTTTAATTTATGTATTTTAGAACCTAACATAAATAAGTGTTAAGACAAAATGAATTAAGAATAAGTAAGTTAGTTAACGGTCCGAAAAATCGGATCGTTACAAGAGCTCTACCACAAATACTCTCACTATTATTTATAGGAAAGAACATAAGTACTTTTTTTTTTTTTCGTTTTTCAATTTGAACATAAACAAGTACGAATGCAAACTAGGTTTTGCTCAAGTTGAATTTAAACAACAAAAATATTAAAATTACCTCCAAACTTTAGGTCTTGTTACAAACTACCTTCCGAATATTAATTTGTAGCATTCTTTCCCCTTGAACTTTGATAAAGTTTGCGAATTTTCTCCCTCAGTCATTACTACAAAAGTTAGATTACACGACGGAGATTACACGACGGTTTCACAAAACCGTCGTGTAAACGGAGGATTACACGACGATTGAGCCAAAACAGTCGTGTAATCTACGGATTACACGACGGTTTAAGTAACTGTCGTGCAACCGGAGGATTACACGATGGTTCTATCAGAACCGTCATGTAATCCCCTGGATTACACGACTGTTTTGTTTCCCGTCGTGTAATCCAGCGGATTACACGACGGTTCTAGTAACCGTCGTGTAATCCGATGGTTTACACGACGGTTTTGGATCAACCGTCGAGTAATCCTCCGGATTACACGATGGTTAAATAAAACCATCGTGTAATCAACTGATTTTTTTTATTCCTACCAGCAGCCCTCTTTTTATCTTTCAGAACTTTTCCGCAGCCGCGAAAAACATTACAGAGGCCTGCGAAACCACATCCTCCGCTGTCACCGTCCACCAAACTAACACTCTCTTATAGTAATTATTTGTAATTAGTGATAATTATTTACTCTTCTTTTGAGTTATTTAATTTATATTGATGAATTATTGTAGAGGTTTTAGATATCTAATGTAATACCTAGAATTTCTATGTCACTGTTTCCTTTGCAAAAGGAATTATATGCATGCCATGGAGATATTTACGGAAAAGCTCAGTTAAGAGTTTTTCACACTTTTTATGAGATCTTATGGCTTAATAAGACTCAAAATAAGTTGCTAAGGTTAGCAAACGCCCTTTTAAGTCGAAAAGGACGAAAAAGTACGTAATTCCGGAAAAGTCAAAGTTTGACCGAAAAAGTCAAATTTGACCAAGAAAGTCAAAGTTTGACCGAGAGAGGACAACGGGTTGACTTTGCAGTATTATGTGATGCAGTATGGAAAAGATACTGTAAAGCTCGATATAATGGGCAAGATAGCTCAAATAGGCTTTCAAACCACCTTAGAAAATCAAGCACACCTAGTATAGATCAAGGGCAAAAAGGACTTGAAAAATTAGAAAAAAAGTTATACTATCCGTTTTTACACAGATGAATTTTGGACTGTAGTACAGTATAAAAATACTGTATTTAAGCAAACACAGTATTAGAAATATCTGTGTAGCGGAAAAATGGACTGAATATTGAGGAAAAGCCAAACAGGGCTTAATGTGGATGACATCATCCTATCCTCAATTTATGACATCATAATTGGATTAAATAAGCTTGGAAAGAAAGCCAAGAACTCTCTAGAACATGATGACATGGCCGGCCACCTAGAGGGCATAAATGCAAGAATTTTAACTTTTGGGGCCAAAGTGCAAATTTTGGAAATTTGGTGATGTAAGCATGTGATGTCACCTAGATAATGTCACCAAGATGAGGTCATATTGCCTTGCTCTCCAAGTTGACAGCCGGCCACCTTGCATGCCAAAAGTGTGAATTTTAATTTCAAGGGGCTGTTTTGGGATTTTGGCAGAATTTCAATTGCCTATAAATACCCATGAAATGGGCAGATTTTTGGGGCTGAAAAATTGAGAAAAACAGCCAAACTCTTGCCATTTTTCATCAGAAAAATCCGCAGCCTTGGAAGAGAGAAAGAGAGAAGAAAAAAATTTGAAAATCCAAGGGAGATTAGGCTAAGGGGTGTTCGGATTTTCAAGCTAGGAACCAAGAGGAAGTTGAGAAAAAAAAATGGAGACCCATTTTTCTAGTTGTGGCCGAGTGTGGGAAAGAAGAAAAGGAAGAGAAAATTTTAGTGGAAAAATTGGTTAGTGGCCAAGAGTGATGAGAAATCACCAACCAAGCAACCAAAAGAAATTTTGGTGCTCCTAGGTGAAGGTGAGTTCGGCCATGGGTGAGCCAGAAAAGGGGAAGGAAAAATTGGAGAGAAATAGGAGGGAGAGTGCTCGGTTTTGGCTTAAACAATCACCAAGTGAGGTGAAAAATTTTGGTGCCCAATTGGAGGGCAAAACCGTGGGAAAGGAAGAGCCAAGGGAGGGAGAAATTTGGATCCACCAACCCTAACCCATTTCTAGGGTTAGCCAAGGTAAAATCTCCCATAAACCCTAACCTTTTTCCATTTGATTTGATTTGGAAATTTATTTGTATTTCAAGTCAAAAATTTGTAAGAGCATAAGCTCAAGCTCTTATTTCAATTGCCCTAGAACTAGGTATGGTGCTTGATTAGGATTTTAAGGGTGGTTTGGCTATGGCTTTATTTATGCTTTGCTTGCTATATGTTTATGCATGCTTGCATGCTAGGATTTTTGCATGATTAGATGGTTGGTATGTGCCCTGTTTGTGCAAACCGGTTGTGGCAATTATGCTAGGTTGCTAGTGCTAGCCAAGAATGGCATGAGATGGATGAATGGAATGTGATGCAAACCTAGATCATGCAAACCCTAGGTTAGGGCAGATCTGTTTTGGTTTGCATGGAGACGTTAGAGATACATGATGGTTCATGTGGGACATTAGAATACGCTGCTTGTATGCTATTTAGGCTCCCGCGTGTTCGGTTGAGTTAGACTTCGCGGAATAGGACGTAAACTGGACTTAACAACCGAAACTGCCAGTTCGGATTCAAAACTGGCCAGTTTCAGGAAAGTGGACATTTAAGGCCTTTAGAGGCCGATTTGGGTGAAACGCAAAACATGAAAGTTGTTCGGAAGAGTTTTTCCTAGGGGCTAACGTGGACGGTTTCTCAAAATGAGGCTCCAATGGCCTCCGTTTCTATAAAAATCCTAGACTAGCTGCCCAGACCTAGTTTACACGACCAGCCAGATTCAAATGAAAACTGACAAGGATACAAGCCGAACTGGATTTTTCGCAAAACATGAAAGTTTTAGGATTTTTCGAGAGCTACAACTTTCGTGAAGACAACTATTTCAAATTCTGAATGTATTTTTAAACTGACATGGTTTTCTGAAGTCGGTGCAGGAAACAGGAAATTTCTGCACAGGATTTTCTAAAAAACTGTTTCAGAAAAACTATATTTTTCTAATTTTCACTGTTTTGACGATGGAGACTGTTCCAATGATAGTTTTCAACCTCAAATGACTTTACAAAACCCCATTTTAAGAATATGGATTTTTTACAAGTCAAATAAAGAGTTTTGGGATTAATTTCCCCAAATTTTCCAAGTTAAGGAAAAATAAGATTTTCAAGCTAAAGTTTAGTAAGTAAAGTGATTACGCATGGTAACCGGGAAGGATACCCGAGTTATTGGGTCGAGCCCAAGGCCCAAAGGTTGACCCATAGGGGGGTTGACCATAGTTGACCATAGTTGACTTTGGTTGACTAACAATATTGACTTAGTTAACCTTAAGGGTTATCTAATGTAACCCTAAAGGATACCCATTGAATTAAGATAAAGGGTTAATGGACATAACCCGTTAGTTGTGGATTAAAGAAGAAGCCTAAGGTTGGAAGATGATTTAACCCTAATGGTATGTTGTGGTTTAGCATATAAGGTTACCCAATGTAACCTTTTAAAGAAACAAATTCATAACCATAGGGTTACTAAGTGTAACCAAGTAAGATTTTATGCACAAAGGGACATACAACCAGGATCATTTAAGCATGTTGGTTAGATCACCAACATTTCACGAGTTTAACTAGACTGTGTCCTTCATCAAACAGGAAGTAACCTGCAGCTGTACTCGGAAGAGGAGCAGCATTACGTGGGACATAGCGAGAGAGGTAAGTACAACCACCGCCTACAGCATAGGCTTTGTTGTGGTACTTGCCCAAGTATGTTATTATTAGATGTATGCTAGAGGTGTATGCCTTATTGTATGTTATGTTGTTATTGTTATGCTATGCTATATGCCATGTTAATTCTATGTTGTATGCTAAGTTATGAAGTATGATAAGTCAAGGTAAGTTCATAATGAATGTTATGTTTATTAAGACATGAAGCATGTATGTATGAGAACACGAAGCATGTTCACGAAATCTTATAAGAATAATAAGATCAAGTATGACATGACAAGATGAAAAGAAAGTAAGATGGCGAGCAAGTCGCCTGTATTGTACTGACCCGCATTAGGTCGGGTTGGACTATGGTTTGAGTTGGAAATGGTCTGGCCGCCCCAACCACTCCATAGTCGCGCGCCCGGTACATACACTCAAGTAAGGGGCCCATAAGTAAGATAAGTATGAATGTAAGTTAAGAACGAATTTAGCATAATACGAGCATAAATGGGTCATGCATTATGATGTGTATGTTAGGCTATGATAAATGAAGTTATGATATGTACGATATGCTATGGTAAGTTAAGTTGGAATGTGTAAGGTTAGGCTATGTTTGTATTGTCGCGGTATAGTTAGTTGTACTTGCTGAGCGAAAGCTCACTGTCTTACGTCTATGCTGTAGGTAAGTAACCTGCAAGCAGTTGCTGATACAAGATGGAGGAGCATGGCAGGGCGAACTGTGAAATATGAGAAAAGATGCCGCTACGCGTTTTGTTCTTTCTAAGTATATGATATGATATTTGTATATCATTCTTTTAGTTACAGTATGTGTGAGTTAGCACAGTATAAAAAAAAAATCTGCTATTTTTTATGTAATTAAGTTATTACAAAGGGCCGATATATATATGGAAGTATGGTAACGGCCTATGCTAGGCGGGTCGTTACATCTAAAACGGTAAATTCTCGTTTTTTTTCTTGTCTAAAACGGTAAATTCTCGTTTTTTTTTATAAAGTATGATTTGTTAAATTATTTCGAAAGCTTAATATGTTGTATTTTAATTGCAAAAACTTGATTATTGAATGAATTGTATGATCTTTAATTTGGATTTAGGTCGGGTTCTTAGAAATGGATCGAAAATGGATGTGGGCTAATAGATTGACTAGAAAATATCGAGATGGTGTTGAAGAATTTTTGTCATTTGCCAAAACTCACATGAAAAATGATAAGATTCGATGTCCTTATGTGGATTGTGAAAATCATAGATCTCATTCAGTTGATGAAGTTAGAAGACATTTGCTTGCCCGTGGGATTATTTGTTCGTACCAAACATGGTATTTATACGGTGAAATGTGTTTGAATCCAACATGAAGAACAAAGGAAAAGAACCTATTGTTGAGGAAGATATAGGAGATAATTTGTTTGATATGGTTAATGATTTGGAAGAACAGTTTGTACATCATCCGGAGTTATTTGATGTAATGATGAATGATATCGAGATGCCCTTGTATGATTGGTGCACTAAATATATGAAATTGTCCGCATTGGTCAAATTATGGAACATGAAGGCTTCGGGAGGGTGGACAAATTCAAGTTGCACGACTCTTTTAGAATTTCTAAGAGAGGTTCTACCGGTTGATAATAAAATACCGGCTAGTATGTACAAAGCTAAGAAGACGTTGAGCACTTTGGGAATGGAATATGAAAAAATTCATGCATGTTCAAATGATTACGTCCTTTACCGAAATGAGTATTGAGGATTTGGATGAATGCCCGGTATGTAAGGAGTTAAGATAGAAGAAGGGCAAGAAGCCAACGAATGGTAGCAAAGGAATGCCGATAAAGGTGTTATGGTACATTCCTCCGGTGCCGCATCTGCGGCGTTTATTCCGTAATACCGATCATGCCAAGAATTTGATTTGGCACCATGATAAACGTGTTGAAGATGACATGCTTAGACATCCAGCTGATGCACCACAATGGAAGACCTTTGATGCCGATCATCCTGATTTTAGTGCGGAACCACGGAATCTACGTCTTTGTTTGTCAGCAGACGGAATGAACCCACATGGTAATATGAGTAGTAGGCATAGTACTTGGCCCGTCATACTTGTCAACTACAATCTCCCTCCGAAGTTGAGCATGAAGTGGAAGTTCTTGATGATGACTTTATTGATATATGATACTCAGCAACCAGGGAATGACATTAATGTGTACTTGGTACCACTAATCGATGATCTAAAGAGCTTACGGGAAAAGGGGATCGAAGTTAGGGATGCTTACCGTCAAGAGACATTCACACTCCGTGCAATGTTGATGTGGACAATTAATGATTTTCCCGCTTATGGAAACCTATCTAGTTATTCAGTCAAGAGTTCTATTGGTTGTCCCATTTGTATGAAAGAAACATCTTCCATCCGGTTGAAGAATGGTAAGAAAACCGTTTACCTTAGTCATAGGAGATTCTTACCAAAAAATCATAGATACCGCAAACAAAAAAAGGCTTTCGATGGTAATACCGAAGAAAGAATCCCTCCTCGGGTCTTGACGGGCGAAGACGTTTTCGAGATGGATAAGGATTTGAAAGTAGTGCTTGGAAAAAGAAAACGGAGTAACAAGGATCCGGTGGTTGATGGACCTTAGAAAAAGAGGCCAATCTTCTACGAACTTCCATATTGGTGGACACTTTTCGTTCGTCATTGCTTGGATATGATGCATATTGAGAAAAACGTTTGTGAATCAATAGTGGGAACGTTGCTTGACATTCCTAATAAGAGCAAAAATGGTGAAAAGGCACGGTTGGATCTTAAGGATTTGAATATTAGACTTAACTTGCTCCCTACGAAAAGAGGGAATGCTACTTACTTACCTCCGGCAAAGTACACATTATCAAGATAAGAAAAAAAAAAGCTTTGTGATGCATATTGATCACAGTGATGGATGGTTTTGGTGCATGTGGTGCACGGATTTTTTCCGCCCACCACATGCTCGATGAAATGACAAAATGGATTTCTGTTTGGATAATCATATGGAATTTTATTCTAGTCTAGTGTGCTCAGTTTTTTTGTTGTTGCACTATATTTTTGAATCTTTTGTGCACGGTTTTGGCACTATACATACAATTTTCTACACGGTTTTTTTCCCGCACATCACATGCTCGATGAAATGTCAAAATTGACTTTTATTTTGGATAATATCATGGTTTTAGGTTTTTTATTGACGAAATTAGTACTATATAAATTTCTGCAATTTTTTGTCATTTTAAAAAATTCATGTAATGTGTACTTGGTTTTGTTAAGGTTATTGGTAGTGAAAGTTAATTTGATTTGATTATATTGGTCTGCCATAATTGTTTTTTTTATTTGTATTGCAATAAATATAGGTGAGTGTTGGAATAAAACATGAGCCAAAATACAATGGAAGATTCCAAAAAGGGACGAGCACGAAGGAAAAACCCATTGGATCCCAATGTCGATGGCAAGCGAAGGGTTAACTATAATGAAACTCGTCCATATGGCAAGGAAAAGAGGTGAACGAATTGAAGTCACATTTGATGAGAAAGAACAACCGGAAGGGAAGCACGGTGATGAATTGATGAGCTAGATTGGTGTGCTCGCTCGAGAGCACGTTCCAATATGGATACAAGATTGGAGATCCCATGATTTAGATAGATTGAAAGAAATAATTTGGAAAGAAACTGTTACTTCTTTCACCGTGGATGATTGCTTTCGGAGTACTTGTTTAAAATCATGTGGTGAAGCTGCAAGAAATTTTTGACATGATCTTTGCAAGACGTTTGTCGAGGACTTTGTAACAGAAGATAGTATGTAGACACGGCCTCAAAAAGTTATTGACAACTACGCCAATATAGAAGAAGAGGATTGGGTGAAATTCGTTCAGTATAAAACATCCTCACAATTCCAACAACTTTCGGATCGTGGAAGCGAAATAAGGACCAATAAAGAATACTCATCGAGAGGAGGCCGAGACAGATATAGAAAGCTCGACCAGGAAAAGGTATGTCAATAAAGTTTGTTTGTAATAAGTCGTAGGCAAATTATTTATTTAATGTCCTTATGTATACTAACGATGTTAAATTACAGTTTAAGAAGAATGGGAAATGGGAGAAAAGAGATGGTTTGTGGCTAGATTCACGGACAGGCTCAGATGGAGAGTTGAAAGATCCAGCATGTAAAAAAGTTTGCGAGTTGATAGTAAGTTTACTAACTTACAATAAATTAAAACCGTCGTGTAATTTAGCTTGAAAAATTTTTTTTGGGGTTTTTGGTTGATTGTACACATTACACGATGGTTTGGAGTTGAAACCGTCATGTAATGCCTACATTACAGGACGGTTTTGGCTCAAAACCGTCCTGTAATGTAGTCATTTTGCCGCTTTCTGTAAATGTATTTCTCAGTTCGACGACGGTGTTAACCGTCGTGTAATTTTGAGATACCACGATGGTTATATAACCGTCGTGGTATCTTCCATGACGCTGGATTACACGACGGTTGACTAACCATCGTGTAAACTTTACACGACGGTTAATAACCGTCGTGTAATCCGTAATTTTTACTAGTAAGTTAGATTTTTGATGAAAAATTACGCATAACACTCATTGAAAGCATGAGTTGGGGATATTAAATGTAATATTATGAAGTGACATACATTGACAATACTCTTAGCACCCATTATGCTTGTTAAATTTGAAATAACGAAATTACTCATAAGAGAGAAATAGGGAAAAAAAAAAAACAATCAGCTCTAAATATTTACTCTTCTTACCTAATTAAAAGGGTAATCTTATAATTTCATAATGTTTGCAACTCATGTTTCGAACGAATGTCACATGTATTTTTTTCATAAAAAATTTAATTGAGGGGGAAAATTCGTAAACATTTTTAAAGTTCAGGGGAAAAAATGTTACGAGTTGAAGTTTATAAGCATTTTGTGACAATGCCTAAAATTAGGAGAAAAAGTGTAATTTATTTATAAGATTATGTGGATTTTTCCTGGTGGTAAAAAATTCCCATACAATTATCTAAAAAAAAAAAAGATGCTTTAAACTTTTTTCATACATTAACGGGATTAATAAATATTATCCACTTGAATAGTTGGCCCTTCTTGTCTCTAGTTCTTGCATCTGTGTTTATTCCTATGTCACTATTTGCATGGATAATGGAGCACATTTTTTTCCTTCTCTTCTCTTTTTTAAATTACTAGTAAGCTGTAGTTGTTGAATTTGTATAAGTTTGAGATTTCGATTTTGTATTAATTTTTTTTCTTATTATTATTATTATCATTATTTTTTGGGTTTTAATAATAAACATGTATTAGATATTATGAAACACCCGGTGTGTTCTAGTTCTTGCATAGCTTCTATCAATGAAACACGAAACTTTGATTGAACAATTGCAATGATAATACAAAACTATTTAACAAATCATTTGCCCAACCCATCCTTACCAAAAGCAATAATAACCATAATAACAACAATAATAAAATAATAGTAAGTTTTCTTCATTGCTTTTGCAAGTTTTCACCTTAAGCAATAGAATCCTCATTATGTCAAAGTCCATAAATATATTTGATTTATAAAATTCTTTTAATGCATGATATATGGCAAGTTCAACTTAAAATTGATTGATCGACTTGATGAATATCATTGATAGCCATTGTTCCAATCATTACAAAAACTATCGAAGTAGCATGCATGGATACTATAAGGACATGGTAAATAATGGAGAGGATCCACGAGCTCATCCACCTCCAAACATGAGATCAACTAAGGATTGGGAGTGGCTATGTGACAACATTTTTAGCAACCCACAATGGATGGTTTGATTTGTTATTTTCCCTTTGATTTACTTAATTTCTTCCTAGTATATCTCATTGCATTTAATATGCTCTATCTTCTAAACTATATGCATGCCTTTTATTATGTGTGCTAATGCAAAATTTAATTGATACAGAAAAGATCTGATGCATCAGTTCATAACCGAGGTAAACTCCCACATATTCATTGAGGTGGATCTAAGTCTTTTATTGCACACCGGACACAAGAGGTAATTTTTTGTTACTATTTTCTATTCCAATTTTGCACATATGATAAAAATTTCTTTTAGGCCTTCTGAATGTTTTTGAGCCGTAGGCTTTGCAAACCACGAATGCACAAGTATATACTACCCTCACATTTATATAAACATATATACACATAAAATATGAGAAAGATTCAAAACCAGCATATCCTTATTGTTATGCCAGTTTTCTTTGTGGTTATTAATACTGTTCTTATGTTTAATGTACTAGTAGTATCATATCATATATATCATATTTAATTATCTGTATTCATACCAAAGCTGTTCCTCGGACTACTTGGGAATTTGCCTCGTGCATGCTATTGCATGAGAAACAACCCTCCTTGTTGCACAATTTGTCTGATCCTTGGGAGCAACAGCTGCTCTCAGGTTGCTCAATAGAATCTATGATTTCACCTGAGATTAATATATAACTTAGTTGATTAGATTTAGAACAAACAGAACAAAGGAAATCTATTTGATTGTTCTCATTATTTTTTAATGTATCAATGTGTGTATAGTCGTTTATAATCTATTTGCCTGGTGTCCATATTTGCCGGTCATTTTTTTTTAGATGTTTCGTTATAATTTCTATATAGGTTGTATTATTAGAGGTGTGATCTATCATCATTATAGTTTTCTAAATATTTGTTAATTGTTTTCTTAGATTTTTTTTTTCTTTTTTCAAACCAGAAACGACATAGGATTTCCTTTGTAAATGTTTCCTGAAGTTGCAAATACTTAATCGTTTTTATTTTAAAAGTCATCTTTATTTTGGAAACATATATCATGACTGAAAATTTTATGAAAAGAGGTTTCTAGAATAGTGGCCAATCATTAAATTATAAAAAAATGAAGGCCCCCCAAGTGTGCATGAAGGGACAACCTTTGCAGGTTGGTTGGTCAGAATAATATGCCAAAAAACATATAGTGAATCATACAAAACCTATGACAATGATAAAGCATATTCTCGAGCATATAAGGAGAAAAATGAATTATATAGTGTATTTTTTAGAGGACCTAACACCTGTAGGATACAAGAACTCCGACTTTAATCGGATGAAGATTCAAAAATTGATTTATGTACGGTTTGCCATTTACCCAAGGTAAAATACGTCTGGTGAAGTTGTGGTAAACAATCTCATATTGTAAACAAGACTATGGTGACCAAGTAAAATGGTTAAGTGAGAGGGACCATGGAATAAACTTCATAGAGCAAGTTTCTCGCGGATCTCAAGGAGGGATTTCGAGAAATAGTACACCCGGCCCGTAAGAGACTATTGAACAATAATGGGAGTGTGAAAGGTTTAAAGAACCAAAGAAGCCATAATAGGGGTAAGATACATTGAGAGGAAGTATAGTTTTTAATTAGAAATATTATGCAAATAGGAGATGTAGAGTTGTGCAACGGATGCATCGAGAACCTCCGTGTTGATCGCTGGCGGCTAGGAGTACTGAGGCTCATTAAAGGCTAGGGATGACAATTTTCCCCATGGGGTCATCTGAATGGGCATGATGGGGACAAGGATTGTGAGAAAGTATTATTAGTAGGGCGGGAACGGAGAAAGCACCACCATACCGCCTCTGTTCTGGTATACATTTGTCCAATGTAATTACATATATTTATATGTGTGCATGTTAATTTTTAAACTTAACTATATTTAAAAATTAAAAAAAAAAACTATTTAGATTGTTTAGTTAAAAAACAATTACTAACTACATTTTTTTTCACTAAAAAATTAATTATTAATTAGTAACCTTAATTGGCTAATACTAATGAGCATGTTGTATTATTTATTATTTTAGTTTTCGGTTTGTTATTTCTTATGAGACAATTGTTTGTCTTCATTACTATGATAGAGTTTGTATTTATTTAGAATATGATTCGTTATGTGAAACTTTTGATTTTGATTTAAATTTATTGTGAATTCTACTTATTTTTCATTCTAATTTGTGTAATTTTCAAATTCTACTTATCAAATGGAAAATTGGACAAGGGAAAAACTCCACCGAAGAGAAATG
Organism: Ficus hirta; assembly: GCA_038430175.1. Taxonomy (NCBI): domain Eukaryota; kingdom Viridiplantae; phylum Streptophyta; class Magnoliopsida; order Rosales; family Moraceae; genus Ficus; species Ficus hirta. Next base: position 16,523,741 of record CM076592.1, read on the forward strand.
CTCACCCCCCACCCCTTCTTAGCCGATGATGGGGATGGTTTTAAGGGCCGAGAATATAGATAGGAAAGTATTAATCCTTGTCCTCACCCGCCCCGTTGCCATCCCCGTTAAAGACATAGAGATGCATTGTGAGGATGAGCATATTACATCTATCTGCTGAGGACAAGTAGGAAATTGTTAGTGACTTTTGTAACAGAAGAAAACGGATTATTTTATTCATTGGGTGTCCATGTTACCATCACAGTGATGGTTGCACAAGCAAACAAAAGCACCAAGACTATGACTATTGAAACTTAAAATTATGTTCAAAAGGAATATGCAAGAATATATAATTTTAAGGTGGTTGTCTAAATCTCCGTAGTTTGTGAAATAAAGATGAGTACTTTATCCTTTACATGGCTGTAATGGGTTTTACTTCTAACTAGGGAGATGATTTATGTTGGTTGTTAGAGCGGTGAGTTCAAATGTTCTAATAGTGCTGGATATATATTAAGCTGGACTTAAAAGTGTAGTCGCTTTGATTAATAATTTTCATTTAAATAAATCAATTCATTGTCTTTTATAAAATTAAAAAAAAAAACACACACACACACACACACATTCTACATATATATATATATATATATATATATCTATTCTTTTCTTTTCTTTTCTTTTCTTTTTTTTTTTTTTTTGATAACATTGATAACACCCATTTTTAGTTTAAGTAACAAGGTAAGTAATGCTCCGAAAAATCTAGTTGTTACAATGTTATTAGGTTTTTAGTTTTTCAATTATCTCGTTTTATTCTTAAAAAATCGTAATGAGGGATTTTCTTTTCTTTTTTTTTTTTTAACTATAAACTGATGGTCAACAATATTTTGTGTGAGGAATTTAATATACGTTTGAAACAGGGATCATTTTACACTATTTTAAAAGGTTTAGCGAACTTTTAACCCAAAACAAAAAACCAAAAACAAAAAGCAAACGAGAAGCATGGGAAAACTTCGTAAAGATTAAGGAACGAAGCAATTTACCCCATTTTTAATGTTTTTTTTCTTTTTTTATTTTCAAGGTTTGTTTTGTTTTTACAAGATTAGTTTAGTAAGCTCAATTGAAAATTGGGATTAATTAGTGTAGTAAGTTCAACTTGAGTAAACCCAGAACCCAAATACTCTTCTGTATTCTTCTCAGAATAAAAGGGTATATTGTTGTAGTGGTAAGAACACAAAAAATCATGAAGAAAAATAGGAGTATTTGCCAAAATAACAACCTTAAAAATTGAAATTAACAAAGTATCTTCGAAAATTACTTGATTCATTGAAGACAAATCCAACAAGCAGTTGGATTTCTTTTTTTTTTTTTTTTTTTTCTCTCCTAAACTGAAAAACTGCATATCATTGAAGATCCAACGTCGTAACCTTTTAAGGATGAATGACGTGAAATTCATCGCGACATAATGCTCCTCGTATATGGTAACACTTTTAGATCTACGCGAGGCTAATGATTGCAGATCTTTGTGAAATGACGACGGAGGGCTAGCAAAGGAGATCGATGTGAAGAATTGCCGTCACGACGATGATAAGAGAGATCATATCACATAGAGAGAGAAAGAGAGAGTGTGTGTGTGTGTTTGTGTGGTGGCATGAGGAGAGAGGAAAAGAGACAGAGAGAGAGAGAGAGTGTGTGGTGGCATGAGGAGAGAGGAAAAGAGACATATCACCCATTTTAAACACTAACACTAATAGAAGTTGAGTCTGGCTATCTTTGAACACCATATCGTGGGACTCATCTTTTATTAGTAGGTAATGTTTGACACCACCTGTATCGTATAGCATTGTTCATGGATCTGCAAATGGTGGCAGTGATTCATGATCTCCGGCAGCAATTCGTGATCTCTGACGGTGATTCACGAACTCCAGACAACGCAATGCTTGCAGCACGATGTTCCTATATTTTCAAACCAAAATTCCAATAAAAGTGCTTAAGACGAAAACAATGCCGAAGAAAAGAAAAGTCAATGACCAATAGAAACAAAGAGTGAAAGGTAGCCGAAAAACTCGACGTCAGAGCTCGAAACACTTCGGGTGTTGACTACGAAGCACTCCAAATTAGGGGCAGTTGTTGATAGGACGTTGAATCAGTGTCAGAGCTCAAAGCCATCCATAAAATGAATTTTGTTCTTCTCGGTACCCAAAATCCATCAACTCAAGGGAGAAATAGGAGCCGATTTAACCATTTTTCATATTTGTCACAAATTCAAACCAAAATCTTATCGGGACACTACTACAAAAGTTAGAATAGACAACGGAAATTACACAATGGTTTTGCAAAAATTGTCGTCTAAAATGGGTTAAATACACGGAACAGAGTAAATTATCAGAAAACCATTGTAAAATATTCAAATATGACGACGGTTTGAAACACCATCGCGTAAGTCTTTGATTACACAACGGTTTAAGAAAACCGTCATTGGAAGTAGAGATTACACGAGGGTTTAAGAAAACTGTCGTTTAAAATAGAGATTACACGACGGTTTCAATAAACCGCTGTCAAATCTTCACTTTCAACGACAGTTTTCATAAATCGTCGTGTAATGTCCAATTAAAATACACTACCAACCCTAATTTCATTTTACAAAATAGTTCCGCAGCCATGAAAAGCAGTACAGAGACTTGTGAAAATAGATCCTCCGCTGCCATTCAATGTCGTTACCACCATCCATCATATCAACACTCTCTTAGAGTCATTATCTATAAGTGATTACTTACTCGTTTGAGTTATTTTGTATTCATTGAAGATATTTAGATATATAGAACTTTAGATTTTCGTTTCTTTTTTTTTTTAAAGCTTGATTTGTTAAATTATGCCAAAAACTTGATATGTATTATTTTAATTGCAAAAACTTGATTATTGAATATATTTTATGATCAAGTTTTTGACAAGAAAGGACAATTGGAAGGGAAGCATGATGATGAATTAATGAGTTGGATTGGTATACTTGCTCGAGAGCACGTTCCAATATGAATACAAGATTGGAGATCCCGTGATTTAGACGGAATGAAACACCGAATTTGGAAAGAAACTATTACTTCTTTTACCGTGGATGTAGGGTTTCGGAATGCTTGTTCAAAATCATACGGTGAAGCTGCAAGGAATTTTCGACATGAACTTTACAAGACTTTTGTCGAGGAGTTCCACAAGAAAGTGTGTGGAAACGGCCTCAAAAAGTACTTGACAACTACCCTAATATAGAAGAAGATGATTGGGTGAAATTCATTTAGTATAACACATCCTAACAATTCCAATAACTTTCGGATCGTGGAAGTGAATTAAGGTCCAATAACGAATACACATCAAGGGGAGGCCGAGATGGATATAGAAAGCTTGACCAAAAATTGATATGTCATTAAGTTCTGTTTCAAGTAAATCATCGTAAACTTTTTTTTTTAATTATTCATGTATACTAATGATAATAAATTACAGTCTCAGAAGAAGGGGAAATGGGAAAAAAGAGATTCGTTGGGGCTAGTTGTGGCTAGAATCATGAATTAAAAAAGATGGAGAGTTCAAGGATACATCATATCAATAAGTTGGCGAGTTGATAGTAAGTTTACTAATTAATAATAAATTCTTCATCACTAGATCCATTTATGATTCTTCAATTATTTGTGACATTGTTTTTAAATCTCCCGTAGGTGGAGTACAACACACAGGAGACCCAAGGCAAGTTCGAATCTATTGGCACTAATAATTTATTGACCCAAGCATTATCCAAATCCGAACACCCAGAACGTATCGGTGGTCAATCAAAGTTCATAAAGCAGTCTCAGTACTTCAACCTCAAACGAAGTTTGAAAGTTGATACTGTAGTATTGTCAACGAGACACGAAATTGATGAATTGAAGGAGATGGTGCGTGGTCTATATGCAAAGAAAGTTGTGGAGCCGTCAATTGATCAAGAGAATATGCCAACCATTGACCAACACAATTGCTTTGAGGCTAGTTGCACTCTCCATGATAAACAACCTGGAGTGTCTGATCCACCAACCATGCCGATCGATAGTCAGAAATGTAAGCTCTTTATTAAGGATGAACTTTACTGTGGACAGTTGCTTGTTGTGATTGGAAGGGCATGGAGAGTTTTTCCACCGATACAGTCCATGGGATACCACTAGGTGAACAGAACATACGAGTGTCAATCATTGTGCCAAAATTAAAAAAAGTGACACTACCTATTCCAGGACGAGGCAACAACTATGGAGGAGGCTATAAATGGGTTTGTCACTTGGCCGAAAATATTTATTGAGCTCGATACGAGTATGAACAAAGCAAGTCAAGGACCTAATCACATTCCTGACCAAGTAGTTGAGGGAAACAAACGCCCAAAAAAGAGAGGAAAAAAACCAATCAACTCTCAAACTGAAGTACAACAAGATGCGGAACGACAAAGACCTTTGTTTGACTTTAATAAATTGAACATGGAGTTGAGGCCTTTGTCTTTTTATGCACTTAGTTCCATGCATGAAGGTAGGCAGATAGAGGTCCCGATACCATACAAAATCAGTGGTGCTGACATGCTTACATTTCTTAACTTTTCAAGAAATCAGTGCAAATTGTATATTATCATACCTCAAGTATTTCAATTTTATCTCTAAACTTTATTTATTTTATCTAGAAAATTTTATATATGTCATCCAGTGTAACAATTTTGCTATTCTTATGCAGATATTTGGTGGACCTATGTGTCGCTAACGGGTGAGCTGAAAAGTTTGTGTTCGTGTCTCTAACCCTAATCTCACTGGTTAAAAAAGATACTCCAGATGCCGGCCTTAGAGAGCGAGCCAATACTCTTGTTACCTTTTTGCATAATGCACTAGAAGGGCGACTTTATCACGTGCCATATAATAGAGGGAGACATTGGTTTTTGGAGTTATTGACCCATGGAAGGACCTAGTTCGTTATTTTGATCCTCTTCAAGAGAAGGAATGGGACGATTTTACTAATCTAATAAATATGTAAGTAAATTTTCATATGCTAAATAGTGATTGCATCGTAATGGTATTCATCTTAATTATCTTGAATTTTGCAAACTTGCTAGGGCCCTAATGGATTGGAAACTTATAGTCGGAGAAGGGATTAAAAAGAGACGAGACTATCAAAAAAAAAAAATTTCAGATCGTCCTTGTCCTCGCTAAGAGGGTAGTGTTGAATGTGGTTTTTTTGTTTTAGGTTTTATAAGAGATATAATCTCCAATGGTAATGGATTAGACTTACTTTCAAAGCGAAGCATTTTATACCGGTGATGATATGGAATCAATTAGGGGAGAATTGATGAGGACATCAAGGCTCAATGGAATTCTCACGAACCGATTCAAGTTCCAGTTGGTCCGATGACTAGAGCTCGAACTAAAAGATTCAAACAAGAGTTGAATAACTTAGTCCAGAAAGTTCTACATCAAGAAGAGAACATGTTCACTACTGATGGTGACCAAAGATTGATTTTACTCATCAAATTTGACCCGGAAGAGAGCCAAGATTGATGTGGACATTTTATTTTCCAACAAAGAATCAAGTCAAGAATCAAATCAAAATTCAAGAAGTTTAGAAGATCTGATCAAGATTTGATTTCTTTGTAATCCTATTTGAATTTTAAGTTTTAGTTTAAAATTTGAATTTAGGTATATTTTTAATTCCGAATTTATTTAGATAAATCTGATCTTTTTTTTTATGTTTTTATTCAAGTTTATCCTTAAGGGTAGATTAGGAATTTTACAAATTGTAACTTTGCCTATATAAGGCTGACTTCAGATGATGGAAATAAGATTTTGATGTTTATTCATATTGTGAGTTTTTCTTCTTGAGTTCTTGAAGAAACTTTTTCGAACTTATCAAGGATTCCTTGTGGCGTTCAAATCGACTTATCAAACGGACTTCCATAACCGTTTGTGGCGTCTTCACCATACCAAGGTTCTTGCTTCGCTAAGCAACGGGTCGCGGTTTCCATCAAACTTGAAAGATCTTGGGTTGCCGTTTCCAGATTTGGTATCGGGTTTCGTCACTTTGTTGGCGTGGTTCGTATCAGTTGGTATCAGAGCCTAGGTTCCTCCGGTTTGCCTATCCTTTTCTTCTTTTTCTTTTCTAAAATTCGTCCAAAAAAAAAAAAAAAAAATTCGGAATACTGTTTAAAAAAAAAAAATCAATTATCTGATTTCCTATCCTTTGATTTTGATTCTTGTTCTTGTTTGGATTGCTCTTTCAATTCGTCTTCCAGCAATCATTAGAATTAAAAACAAAAAAACGAAAAAAAAAAAAAAAAAAAAAAAAAAAAAAAAATTTGTTTTTTTTTTTTTGCTACACTAAATCCGTTTGTTCTATCCTTAAATCTGTGATATTAGTGTTTTGATTCAGAGTTGAATTACTTGCTTTGAGATTGAGTTCTACTAGGATTACAAAAAAAAAAAAGCAAATTCGACTCCCATAAGGATTACAAAACCTAGAATCTTGAATTAGGCTCCCAGAGACAATAAATCCGAAAAAAAAAAAAAAAAACAAAAAAAAAAAACAAAACAAAAAAAAAATATTTCCGCGGTTAAAATTTGATCTGTTTGGTTTAGTCCTCGTTTGAATTGCTGCTTGAATGCTTATTATTATTGTTCGATTAGTTTTGAAAGAACTAAAAGAAGAATACGAGTGGAAAAAGGCAGAGCGTGCGAGCGTGTTAGAGGGTAAAAGCCAATTAACTTGAGTGAAACACGAGTGAAATTGAATAAATTATTCTTCGAGCGAAACACGTGAGGGAGTGTAGTGAGGTCCTTTTTATTTTTTTTATTTTTTTTTCCATTCAGTTCTAACCTTGTTTGCAGATTTCAATCATGTCGCAAGATCAAGAGAAGAACACAAACGAAGAGCTTCCACCAACCAATCTTCCAAACCTGCAAATGCAAGCGTTATTGGGGGAGATGAGACGGATGATGAGGGTGGAGTTGGAGCATATACATGAGAGGTTGGATAGGGTAGAAGAGGGAACACAACGAGAACAGCAACCATTTGTTCCGAACGCCCCAAGGAGGAACAGGTTACATCAAAGGGAAATTGAGGAAGTTGGTGAATTTGAAGGCGACAATTTAGAGGAGGAGTTTGATAGGATGTCCGTGGGCAGCCATAGGAGATATGGCCGCGATAGAGAAGCTAGGAACCGGGTGGATAATAACTTGGGAAGTATCAAGATGAAAATTCCTGCGTTTCAAGGAAAAAGTGATCCCGAAGCATACCTTGAGTGGGAAAAGAAGATGGAATTGGTTTTCGATTGTCACAACTACTCCGAACTAAACAAGGTAAGGAAAATGTAGTTGCGGATGCACTTTCACGCAGGTATGCCTTAATCTCTACTCTTGATGCTAAGTTCCTTGGGTTTGAGCACATTAAAGAACTTTATCACGATGACCACGACTTTGGACAATTTTATAGTGCTTGTGAAAAATCTGCCGATGGTAAGTTCTATAGGCATGATGGCTTTTTGTTTAGAGAGAATAAGTTATGTGTGCCTAATTGTTCAATAAGGGACTTGTTAGTTCGGGAATCCCATGGTGGAGGGTTAATGGGACACTTTGGAGTCGCTAAGACTTTAGCTATATTGCAGGAGCACTTCTATTGGCCACATATGAAACGGGATGTAGAGAGAGCTTGTGGTAGATGTGTCACTTGTAGGCAAGCTAAATCGAAGGTTCAGCCGCATGGTCTTTACAAGCCCCTACCGATTCCTAGTTCACCTTGGATTGATATTTCAATGGATTTTATTTTGGGTTTACCTAGGAGTAGGCGTGGAAGGGATTCTATCTTTGTGGTTGTAGATCGGTTTTCTAAGATGGCTCATTTTATCCCTTGTCATAAAACTGATGATGCTTCTCATATTGCCGATTTGTTCTTTAGGGAGATTGTTAGATTACATGGTATGCCTAGGACAATCGTGTCAGATCGGGATGCTAAGTTCTTGAGTTACTTTTGGAAGACGTTATGGGGAAAACTAGGAACGAAACTTTTGTTTTCTACAACTTGTCATCCTCAAACTGATGGTCAAACAGAAGTAGTTAATAGGACTTTATCCACTTTGTTGAGGGCTGTCATTAGTAAGAACATCAAGACTTGGGAAGATTGTTTACCACATGTTGAGTTCGCTTATAATCGTACGATTCATTCTGCTACTAAGTTCACACCGTTTGAAATTGTTTATGGTTTTAATCCTTTAACTCCGTTAGATTTATCACCTTTACCTGTTTCTGAGCATGTGAACTTAGACGGTAAAAAGAAGGCAGAATTTGTGAAGCAACTTCATGAGAGGGCACGGCTCAACATAGAGAGGAGAACCGAGCAATACATCAAGCAAGCTAACAAGGGACGTCACAAGCTGGTGTTTGAACCTGGTGATTGGGTGTGGTTGCACATGAGGAAAGAAAGATTTCCGGCGCAAAGACGTTCTAAGTTACTGCCCCGAGGAGATGGTCCATTTCAAGTGCTAGAACGGATCAATGACAATGCCTACAAACTTGACTTACCCGGTGAGTACAATATTAGTGCTACTTTCAATGTTACTGACTTAAGTCCGTTTGATGTAGGTGATGATTTGAGGACAAATCCTTCTCAAGAGGGGGGGAATGATGAGGACATCAAGGCTCAATGGAATTCTCACGAACCGATTCAAGTTCCAGTTGGTCCGATGACTAGAGCTCGAACTAAAAGATTCAAACAAGAGTTGAATAACTTAGTCCAGAAAGTTCTACATCAAGAAGAGAACATGTTCACTACTGATGGTGACCAAAGATTGATTTTACTCATCAAATTTGACCCGGAAGAGAGCCAAGATTGATGTGGACATTTTATTTTCCAACAAAGAATCAAGTCAAGAATCAAATCAAAATTCAAGAAGTTTAGAAGATCTGATCAAGATTTGATTTCTTTGTAATCCTATTTGAATTTTAAGTTTTAGTTTAAAATTTGAATTTAGGTATATTTTTAATTCCGAATTTATTTAGATAAATCTGATCTTTTTTTTTATGTTTTTATTCAAGTTTATCCTTAAGGGTAGATTAGGAATTTTACAAATTGTAACTTTGCCTATATAAGGCTGACTTCAGATGATGGAAATAAGATTTTGATGTTTATTCATATTGTGAGTTTTTCTTCTTGAGTTCTTGAAGAAACTTTTTCGAACTTATCAAGGATTCCTTGTGGCGTTCAAATCGACTTATCAAACGGACTTCCATAACCGTTTGTGGCGTCTTCACCATACCAAGGTTCTTGCTTCGCTAAGCAACGGGTCGCGGTTTCCATCAAACTTGAAAGATCTTGGGTTGCCGTTTCCAGATTTGGTATCGGGTTTCGTCACTTTGTTGGCGTGGTTCGTATCAAGAATGGTCTAAATTTATAATACAATTCATTAAATATGATATGTAAACTCGTAATGTAGTGGATGATTTTTTTTTTTGATGCAATGTAGCTAATATTTTGTCAATCCTATTCTAGGCCATGTATTGGATAACACACGGGTTAGGCCACCCATGGGAAATCACCAAAAAATGTGAATTTGTTTTCATTAATGTTGGACTTTACACGACGGTTTTTCACCAAAACCGTCATGTAAACCTTACTTTTCACAACGGTGTGCTAAATAAACTGTCGTGTAAGATTGGATTTACAAGCCGGTTTAATTAATGTTGGACTTTACACAACGATTTTTCACCAAAACCGTCATGTAACCCCCACTTTACACGATGGTGTGTTAAATAAATTTTCATATAAGGTTGGATTTACACGACGATTTTGGCAAAAACCATCGTGTAATGTCTTCACATTAGCAAGTTTTGTCACCTTAATTCTCTATTCGATGACGGTGTTAACCGTCGTGAAATATCGCTTAACCATGACGGTTTATTAACCGTCGTGGTATCTTAAAACTTTCCATGATGGTGGATTACACGAGGGTTGTCTAACTATTGTGTTAACTTTAGACGATGGTTAATAGTCATCGTGGAATCAACAATTTTTACTAGTGCGATCTATTCAAATGCAGATTCAAGATAAAGCTCAAGATCGGATCACTCAACCAATTATTAGTAGCACTAATTTGAATATTTGTATCTAAAACTGAAACGTACAAAGAATTCTCTCTTATATATAGGTTTATAAATATGCATGCAGGCACTTAAAAACCCCAAGCACTTTCTTGCATAGAGTTTCTCTAGTGTAATCTTTCAATCATGGTCGTAAATATCTACAATATTTCTGAAATTTCCACCGAAATTTTCGTATTTGAAGGATACTGAAATATTTTTTAGGTATAATATAAAATCTTTCCCATCAAAATATCAGGGAAATATCAACAAAAATATCGATATTGGTAAAATATAGTGCAAGTTTTGTGAAATATCAGGAAATATCATAAATTTCGGGTGGAAATTGCAGTTTAAAAATTTTCAAATTTTGGATTTCTATCATTTATTATCTTTTTGAGTATGCTATAGTTATTTCCTTTTTAGAAAAAAAAAATAGATTGTGAGATAGAACAACTAGCAACTAGCATGTTATCATTATCTTATAAAAAAAATAGATAAAAATAAAATAAAAGAAAAAAACATAAAAGTTGAGATAATATATTCTCCTAGGCTTTTACAACCTTTGCATAATTTCTTATTTATGAAAATAGATTGGCAAGAGATCAACAAACTTATATATTAACATGTTTACGACTATATTCAACTTTATTTCAATAACATGTTATGACACCAATTTTGCTTGAATTAGGATGACATCCCAACCATATTTGAACCTCATAGAACTTTCTTTTGGTATTAAGATATATAAGATATAATATGTTTCTTATGTAAAACTTGTATATTTATGTATCTTTTTAATATTTGTGCTATCCTATAAAATGTTAAAAATATATTTTAAAGTATATTTCAGTAACTTCCGTAATTTTTTTCGATATTTCTACTAATATCGACAATATCTCCGATATTTCCGTAAAATTGGACTACTGATATTTCCATCGATATTGATATTTTCATCATTGCTTTCAATATAATGAAATTCTCCTACCTCTAGAAAGGACGTGGTCTTTATTTAAATGCGAACTTCTATAAAGTTTTGTGCCCTTTACTTGGCCCTAATACCTATAGAGACTCAAACCGTCATGCAATTATGTAAACCTGAAGCAAAACACTTTGCATGACAACGAGCTTTAACAAGTTCGTAATAAGCCAGAAGAATGAAAATCCCAGATTGCATGATCTACTTTTGAAGGTAAAAACCTTGAGGATGCCTCACAAGTACCAGTAACGAGTAAAGCTTGATGAGGGGAAAAAAAGAAAAAAGAAAAAAAAAGGTACGTAATAAAGGTTAAAATTACCCTTTTTTTTATATATGAAGTGTACATTTATATATATATATATATATATATATATGTGTGTAGGGGTGGCAATTCGTGTCACGTGTCAGATTCGTGTCGTGTTTGAGTCGTGTCAAATTTTTTCTTCTCCAACCCGAACACGACCCGTGACACGAAAACGACACGAAACCGCGACACGAATACGACACGAACCCGTAACGGGTTGACACGACACGAACCGAACTTGACCCGCGACACGAAATTGACCCGCAACACGAAATTAACCCGCGACACGAAATTGACCCGCGACACGAAATTGACACGAAATTTAGGTTGAACCCGAAATTGACACGAATTTGACACGAATTTGACACGAAATTTAGGTTGGACCCGAAATTGACCCGAAATTGACACGAAATTGACACGAATTTGACACGAAATTGACACGACATTTGACATGAAATTGACACAGAAAAATTCGTGTCAACCCGAACACGACACGAATTTTTTCGTGTCAATTTTGGGTGACCTGAACACGACACGACCACTATTTTTCCCAACCCAAACCCGCAAAATTCGTGTCGTTTTCGATTCGTGTCGTCGTGTCGCGACCCGTATTGCCACCCCTATATATGTGTGTGTGTGTGTGTGTGGGTGTGAGTGCATATGATTGTGATGGGTGTATGGAATCATTTACAAAAAGAACCATCTTTTTTGAAGTGTAAACTTATATATATATATATATATATCTGTGTGTGTGTGTGTGTGTGTGTGTGTGTGTGTGTGTGTGTGTGTGTGTGTGTGTGTGTGTGCGAGTGCATATTATTGTGATGGTTCAGGGATACACCAACGATTGTAGAACTTTGTATTCTTCAAAGCTGCATTTTCAAGTTTTAACTCTATTTTCCAGTCTTACTTTCAAAATGAAAGTTTAAAAAATCCAATTAATTCTAGTGGACCAATCACAATCAATTAGCGTGGAATATCTTTGTTGATTTGATGATTGTTTGTGTATTAAAATACAATTAAAAAGTGATTGCAAAAAATATAATCTAATAGTAATTCCATACCTAACTCTATTTAAAAATACAGAGTTCGAATCTCTCACCCTTAATTTAAGGGAAAAAAACAAAACAAAACAAAACAAACAAACAAACAAATACACACAGGAACAAGAAAAAAAGAATACTCAAAATTTTAGTGGACACAACTGTACATAACGTATGAATGTAGGTAGCTTCAAATCATAGAATTAGTGCTGCAATTCTCACGTAAAATAAGAGTTAGTGTTACGACCACTAAAATCTTGTAGCAAAATCTTCACCATACGCAATCTACAATATCAAGTTAGTTAGTGGAAGCATGGCCGGCTCAAGGGGTAATCCCACTAATTAAGACCCGTCTAGGATTCAATGCTTGTATTTTTTTTTTTTTTTAATCTCATTCATGTCCTTTTAATAATATCATGATACATCAACTAAATATATTTTTAATAACAACATCATAGTGTATAAAAAAATCATGGTAACTAAGTATATATTATTATATTATTGGAGATACACAAAAGACACATAGATAAGAGGACATATATGCCAATTTTCATTGGCCTAGCCTCACCATCGAGCCAAGGCCACACTTCTTTTTTCTTTAACATATATCCTATATTCTTGTAAATTTTAAGAGATAAATAAGTTGTACTTGCATGCATAATTAAATGATAATTTCACGTATAAACTTTATCATAAAATGTGGAGTTCAAGTGTCCCTTCCCAAGTAAAATAATAATAATAATAAATGATGAGCTTAGTTACGGCCACTTTGTTGTTCCTAACAACTCCTTTTCTTCCTCTAAATAAGTTATAAACAAATTGATGTTTCTGTGGAAATCACCCATAGCAAGTTATTAAACTTGTTTCATTTTCTTAATTTCCTTTCTTCGTTTTCAAGATTTTTTTCTTTTCAAATATTAGCCTTTAAAAAAAATTCTTCTTTTATAACTTTTGATTGTCTTTCTGTACTGCGACATATTTTTCCCTTTTTATCAAAAAGAAATTTACCTATTACCTATATAGACTCGTATATTTTCTCTCAAAAAGAAAAATAGACTCATGTATTCAAGATTTTGTTTCTTACATAAATCTCTATCTATTAAAAAATATTATTCTCATCTATACCTCTTGAAATTTAGGACAATACACAGACTTTATCCCATAAATTTTTAAACTCACATTTTACCCATTAAACTTAGAATTAGTCCCACTTAACCACTTCCGATATAATTTTATGTTAAAGACAAAAATTAAAATTAAAATTAAAATTAAAAAAAAGGAGGAATTAAGTGCAGTCACATGTAATTTTATATTTGTTTTCAACACAAATCCTAGTGTGTGTGTGTATATATATATATATATATATTTTTTTTTTTTTTTTTTTTTTTGCTAAAGCATAAAGGTTTAATAAGACTAATTTCCTTCTTTATCCATTTGTTTTTAATCAAAATTCAATTAAAACTGGTAAGTATAACAAATACAAAATTCATAAGTATGTTTTATTTCTTGATCTTTATTTATTTTTTTTTTTTAAGTATGGTAAAGTTAAGTATGTAATTACCGTTAGACTATATGTCTGCTAACACACAATTATTTCTCTTTTTATTATTTTGTAACTGCGTCCAAAATTGTATTTCTTTTCTTTTTTTTTTTTGACCCTTTCTGATCGATATTAAAATTTTTCCCAAATCCCCAATTCGTATTGAGCCGATCCAGCTGAGTGGAAGTTCCAGCAAAATTAATTTAGTGGATGGCAATTTGAACGAGAAATTTGTGGTCAAGTTCAGCCTGAACTTTCCCTATAAATTCCGAACACGCATATTCAAAAAAACATGTATCAAGATCACAAATATAAACAATATGGTTTCACGCTTTCTGTCTAATTCTGTATTCGTCCCAAGCACTCTGTCAATATTTCTTATCCTCTCAATTCCTTGTTCCACAAGTAATTGTTCAGATTCGATACTCGACAACTCCGTGATCAAATGCTTCCGATCCCAATTATCCTCTGCCGCAATCTCTTCCGTCATCTTCACCTGCAAGAACTCCTCTTTCTCGTCCATGTTAACCTCACGAATCGACAACCGCAGATACTCAATCTCTAAAACCCCAAAACCCCTAGCCATTATACAAGCCACCAGCATATCCAAAGTCCGAGCCACAATACTCTGCGCGAGGTGACACGACATGAGGATCAGAATTCGTAGCTGAGGACATGACTTCGAGAGCATCGCCTCAGTCTCAGGCGCCCCGTTTGTCATCCTCGACATGCTCAACTTCTGCAAAATTAAAATCGACATGTTTGAAGAGGCGGCGTGGGTTGAGGCTGGGGCGAGCCTCGGCGAGCTCCACTACAAGATTGCAAAAGTCAGCAAAGTTCACGGGTTCTCGGCATCTGTCTGTCCAGAAGTCTGCCCGGGAGGGCATTTTAGCGGCGGAGGGTACGGAAACATGATGAGGAAGTACGGATCATCGAGTGATAATATCTTAGACGCGAAGATAAAGGACGTGCGAGGTATAAACCTAGATCAAGGCACTTCGGGTGTCAGACTAAGAAGCATTCCGAGTTAGTGGCAATTGTCGATAGGATGCGGAATTGGAAATTTCAACATCATTCCTTAGAGGGAATTTTGCTCTTCTCAGTACCCAAAATCTAGTGACTCAAAGGACCGTGAAAAATAGGTATTTCGGAGAAACATGAGCCAGTTTAACCGTTTTTCATATTTAAATTTCTCTTATCACGGAATTCAAACCAGAATCTTACCGGGATCTATTCAAATGGAGATTCAAGATAAAGCTCAAGATCGGATCCTTCAACCAATTATCAGCAGCGTTAATTTGGATATTATTATTTGAAACTTAAATGTACAATTATGTCTTATAGGATCATAAAGAGGCATACATGCTCTTAAAAACCCTAAGCACTTTCTTGCTCACAATATCTCTAGTGTAATCTTTCTACATAGTGGAATTCTTCTCATCTTCAGAGAGAATGTCTCATAAATACTAGTAATGCCTCATAAGTACTAATCCTGAATGAAAATCTCTGATCGCATGATCTACTCCTGAAGGAATAAACCTAGAGGATGCCTCATAAATACTAGTAATGGGTAAAACTTGATGAAAAAAACCCAAAAAGAAAAAAAGAAAAAAAAATACGTAAACAAAAATTGAAACGAAGAGCCAGAAGATTTACATCATCACGAGCAATAGAAAAACTATCACTTTCTGTAATAACCAACCTTTTTACAGACTCGTGATTTCATTTGTTACAAAGGAAATCTAAGTCTGTACTGTGCATGTCAAAGTGAAATGCATGATCTGATTAATCAGAATATGTTTGAGTCCTTATAAGTTATAAGACTCAATAATACTGTATTAAGCTAAGTGTAAGGCCTTTTGATGAAAAAGGCAGAATCCTGATTTATGATTTTGTTCTGGTTTATGTATGACCAGGATAACCCATGACTTGAATAAGATGGTACTGCAGTATAATAAGCAGTATGGAAATTATATTGTGACCAACCGTTATTACGAATGTAGAGTTAAGAATAAGGAATGCTATCACTCTAGAATAATCAGGAATAATATTTGGAGCAAGGAGGACTAAGTCCTAAGAAAAACCTATACGCGGTCCAGTTAAATGCAGATGAATACTGGACTGCAGTTCAGTATGACTATACTGTTGATAGTTAAAACAGCATTGGTATTATCTGGATCATTAAGAAAATAGACTGCATTTTAGGAGGGAGTGCCAAACAGGGCCCTACTTGGAGGACACCTTATCATGGATAAATACATAATTTTGGGGATTTTTGAAATTATGGAAAAGTGGATAATTATAAAAGGATTTTTTAGCCCAAAATTCTCCACATGACATGGAAGGCAAAATTTTGCATTTTAGGGCCAAATATGTAAATTCAAGGAGAATTTTAGAAATAAAAATAATTGTGAAAAATTTAGAATTTTCACCTATAAATAGGGGTGGTGAGGTAGAGCTTGAGCCATTAGTTAGTCTCCCAAACTTTTAGTTCACTTCTAACTTTTTCCTCTCTAGCCTTAGAGGAAAAAAAGAGAGAGAGAGAGCAAGAGTGAGTGGCCGGTTGTGGAGGTTGGGTGTGTGGAGGTGGTAGAACAAATTTCTCTCATCCCAAGGTCTACAATCAAACCTATCCAAGTTCTAGAGGTATTATTCTTGACCCTCTTATTAAGAATTTCATTAGGTTTTGGTTAAGGATTTATGTGTATTTCAAGCTATGAGTTGTAAGAGCATAAGCTCATGCTTCTTATCTTTCCATGTTATGGTTTTTATATGCTTAGTCTATACTTGATCTAAGTTTAGATTATCTTATTTGCTAAGTTTTAAGCATGGATTTGATTTTATGCTCTAGGATGAGTGTGAAGGTTATGTGTGCTCACCATGTGTTTGTGAAAATGCTTTCACATGCTTAAGTAGGGAGATTTTATAATTAATGATGATGATGATGATGATTGTGAATGTTAAGTGTATGATGGTTAAGAAATTAACCTAAAAACACAACTTGGTAAGCTAGTAAGGCTATCAACTTTGTGTTTTTCAAGTAAAAAGATAAGTGTATGATTAAATGTTAAGAACGAATCTGATGCGTTGCATGTTGACATAGGCTCACGGCTTCGACTGTTTGAGGTAGTGTGTGTGAATTTTTAAACGAAAACCAACAAAATACAAACTGTCAATTTTCAAAAATAAATTGGACAGTTTTCTAGAAACCCAGTTTTGAGCCCCTTAAAAGCCGAATTTAGAAAAAGTTATAACTGAAAAGTTGTAGAAAACAGAAAATCCTACAATGTGAACAGTTTTTGAAAAAAAGGCCCCAAAGGCCTCCTTTTTTTTATGAGATTTCAAACCTGGCCGGTCCAGGCACTATGCACAACCAGTATGTTTCAACAAGAAAAACAAGCAAGTTAAAGGCAGAATTAAGTTTCGGGTAAAGAATAAAAGTTGTAGGGTTCAATAAGATCTACAACTTTCATGAGAAATCTTTTTCAAAATCTAAACCGATTTAAAGATAAAACTGGATTTTTAAAACTATACATAGTACAGGAAATTCCTGCACACGTACTTTCAACCAAATTAAAAAGATGTTTCCAAAAGCAATCTTCCAGATTTTACAACTTTACGACCCCTATTAAAAAGGAATTACGGTTTTACAAAAAAAAAAAAAAAAACCAGTTTTAAAAGATTTTGAATCCATTTGAAATTTTACAAATGATTTTTAAAAGGCAATTTCAAATACTTGATTTATGAAATCAACGTATTTTCCAAGTAAATAGAATGTTTTCTAAGAAAGCAAGGTATTTTTGAGAAAAAGGGAAATAAAAATGAAATAGTCCCAAGTTACTTGAAAATGTGGTAACAATGCTATGACGAATAGTAATCGGATAGTATACCGATTTATTATGTTGGGCTTTGTATTTATGGTTACCCATGGTAGTCGGATAGGATACTGATTTGTTATGATACGGTTTGTATCCATGATTCTCAATGATAATCAGATTGGATACCAACATTATATGTTATGGTTTGTTGTGGTAGAATTATTCTTATGCCTGGTTTGAAAACAGGAGTATAACCTATTATCGTACCTTGTTGGGACGATGGACCGAGAGCGTAGGATAACTTGTAAGTACAACTCCACCTATAGCATAGGAAAAATGTTTTACTGCTTTGCATGTTTTTCAAAACTCATGCATTAATGTATGTGATGGATATGTTTTATGTTTTATGTTTTATTATTGTGGCATCATGAAAGCATACTCACCAATAATAAATCACATGACAAGAACAAGACCAAGATTTCAAGTATGAAACGATAAATATTCAAGTTTTCAAGTATGAAACAGTAATGATTTAAGCTTTCAAGTATGTTCAAAACAAGAATAAGTTTTTAAATATTAAAACAAGTTTTCACATATGATGGCAAGAAAGTTTTCTCATGTCGTACTGACCTGTCATGAGGGCGAGTTTGGTCCATGGTTTGAGTTGGATTGGACTGGCCGCCCCAACCACTCCATGGCTGCGTGCTACGGTACGTACGCTCATGTTATGTAAGGGGTCCAAAAGTTAAGCTAACATAAGAAAGCATAAACGATTTATAAGAAGCATAATCGGTTCATGCATTCTTTATTAAGATTGTTTTGCGGATAAAAAGTTATACTTGCTGGGCGAAAGCTCATAACTTATGTTTATGCTGTAGGTAAGCAGCCTACCGGTAATGTATGATACAAGACTGTGGAGAGTGGCACGGCAGACTATGAAAACTTTGGGTTAGATACCGCCACGTGTTTTAAAAAAAATATTTGTATTATGTTATATCAATTTGATGATACTGTTATCTAGTAATTAGTATGTTTTATAAAATGTGTTAAAAGAGTTTGAAAACTCAATATTTTTAATTAAGTACGTGTGTGTGTATATATATATATATATATGTATAAGGTTAAGATAGGTTTTAAATCTAAGTTTAAAAAAATAATAATAATATTTCTGATATTTTTGTAAAGTTAAGTAAGTTAAGTATTTAAGTAAAGTAAGTATGGTAACGGCCTACATAGTCGGGTCGTTACACTTTCAACATCAGCAGAAGCGGTAAATAGAAACTTGAAGATTATATGCACTGAACAAAGGAGCACAAAAATCTGGAATGTTGTGCGACCAAGACGACGAAGAAGAAGAAGCAGCTGCATAGTTAGTCAATTTGTTACAGCTACTTACTATTTCCTTCCCGAAATATATGAGAGACCCACACAGTAATTTAATGAAGGAAAAACATGAAGAGCATCAAGCCATTTGTTTTTCCCTCTCTCAATAACATCTTCACCAAAAGCTTAGCTTCAAAAACAGTGGCATGGCCAATGTAGCTGTTTTTTACCGGTCTGTCTATTCCTAATAATTAATTCTCACTGACCACATTCTACAGATATCAATAGCAATAAATTCCTGTTTGAAGAGGTTCGTATGCAGAACGTCTCGTAAATAATACTGAGCAAAACCATCCACAATTGAACTTGGAACACTAAAAATGCCCTTCAAGAATAACCAAATTGACTAGCCATAGAAATGCGTCACAAACAAATAAGTGATCAGAATTCTATCTATTGAAATATAAAACTATTGTTGGCCCACTTCCTATCTACTTAAGCTTTTATGATGAATTGATAAACTATCATAGTATCAGAGCAAGTCCTGAGTTCAAACCCCTGCAATTGCGCTGTAACCCCTTTATTATCATTCGTATGTTGGGTCTTTAATATGTTTCAAGTTTTTTATTAAGTTATTTACATAGATATCCAAATTGAAACTGTTGATTTGAAATATAGCCATTTTTTCTTTTAATTATGTAAACGTCTAAAAGAGTAATTATAAAGACAATACTACCCTTCATAAAGAATGGAGAACAACAAATAAAGAAATTACAAAACAAAAAAAAAGAAACAAAAAAAATGGAATCGAAGATGTTTACTTATTTATTGTAAAGAATGTGTAAATCTTCATAATGAACCAAAAAAAAAATGTTTTCTTAAAATCAGTTTTCACATTAATGAGAATGAGCTAAATAAAATTTAAAAAGGAACATCTCAAAAAAATCTTTCGTATAATGAATCATATTTTATCTTAAAAATATGTTCGATTTCACCTCTATTAATTTATAGAATTAATAGTTTTTCGTAAAGAATTCGATACTATTTATTGTATTATTCTTTAATTTATTTGGTTGAGGCATAAATGACAACTATATGATTCGTAGTGGATTATATAAATAAATAGGTTTTTTCATAAAGAATTCATTAGTTTTTTATATGTAAAATGTGAATATTTTAATTTCATTGATCTTTATCATTAATATGTGTATTGTAGTATTTGGTATGAACCATCATCTTTATAGTAAATATTTTATATTTATTATAATTATTTTGATGTCTATATCTAATTTGGGTTTATTAAAGGTGATTTACATTTATCAACAAAAATATTCATCATTAAAGTCAAAAAACAAAAAAGAAAAATAAAAAATCTGTAAAAAAATGAAATGATGTTAATTGTAATAAAAGGGGAAAATACGTACTGTACACAATTATTTTTTAAAAAATAGACATATACGTAATATTTTTAAAACATGGACATATTTTAAAACATGAGTCTAAAAATGAACTTTTTGTGTAATTATTTCTTTCGCATTCGTGTTGGGACTTTCAAATTAATATTTGTCCATGCATTTACCCATTGTCTGACGGGTTATATGTAAGAAAGCTATAAATTTACCCAAGTTGATAATTTTAGTGTTATGACTCAATATAATTTTTTCTCCACCTAATTTTCTCTTGTCTGAAGGGGAGTGTTATATAAAACTATGGTTGGCCCATATCCTAATAGTTTAAACTTTTTGGATGAATCAATAAACTAACACTCTTCATGAACATCACAAAGGGACCTCTGCGAAGCAAATCGAAATTAGAAATTTTTAACACACACCCATGTTGGCTTGAAATAAAAATGTTTAGGAATAGAAGATTTGGGAACATTACTGGCACAAAAAGAGAGATGCCACTTTATTACTATATACTAAAAGGGAGGGGGGTTTTATTGTTTTTTCTACAGTAAATGGACGATTTTTCCCCTCAATTAGGTTTTTTTTAAAAGGATCCACAGTGAGCAGATAGTTTTACCCTTTTATTACTGTGTGGACGATTATGTCCTTTTGAGTGTGTCTACCGATTGCTTTGTATATAGTGGATGGACTTTTATGCCCTCCAAACCCTACCTTTTGCTCCTCTTTATTATCTCCGCCGCTCATTCCCCCCTTTCACTTTCTCTCTCTCTCTACCGTTCTCTCTCTCTTCTCATTCTTCAGATTTATGCCCTCCAAACCCTAGCTTTTGGTCTTCTTTGTTCTCTCCGTCACTTTTTCCCTCTTTTTCACTCTCTGTCTCTACTGTTGATGTTCTTCTCATTCTCTCTCATGTTTTTTTTTTTCCATGCATTTGTTTTCTCCAAACCCTAAGTTTTGATTTTTGTTTTTTTTTTTTTTGTTGTGTTGTTTTTTTCTTCATTGTTGTTTCCGTTTAGTTTTTTTCCCCCTTTTGTTTTTTTTTACCCACTGTTCATTCTCTCTCTTGGGTTTTCTCTCTTCTCCGAACCTTAAATTTTGAATTTTTGTTGCTAAAATTTAAACTTTGTTTTCGATTTTTGTTGCTGAAATTTTTATTGTTTCTGGTTGTGTTCTCCTTATTTTGATCTCATTTTTTTCGTTATTATAATTTTTTTTTTTTTTTGCATGTGGATGATTGAACAAAAGTTTTTTCGCTTTCTTTTTTTTATTATGATTATTTTTTCATCTGTTTTTTTGAGCTTTTGGCTGATTTTTTTTGTTTTTGTTTTTGTTTTTTTTTTTTTCCATTTTTTTTGCTGTGCATGCATATAATCAAAGAAAAGTATTTTTCATTTTTTTTTTCTTTTGTTTGTCTTTTTATTATTATTTATTTTACTTGCATTTATATGATTGAGGAAATCATGGAAACAAATGCAGATCAAAAAATTAAAGAAAGAATAGGGTATGTTTTTGTTTTTGTTGTATTTATTTCAGAGTTTTTCTTTTTTTTTTCTTTTTAGATTTATATATATTGATTTTAATTTTTGATTTTTGTTAATTTGTTTTTGTAGATTGCAATAATAATGGTAGCAAAATGGTCGATTGGGAGTATCAAGCGAAAGATTGAAAAATTTTTCTCTGTTATGTTTATATTTCTATATTTTTTTCCCTTTTTTTCTCCCCGGGTAATATTTTGCTGATTTTGTTTTCAAATTTTATTTCTTTATTTTTTATGTTTATGATTTTCTGGCATATTTAGGATTTCCAGTTTGCTCATTATATCATGAGTGTTTTTTTTTTTATTTTTATGTTTTTTGATTTTGTTATAAATAGGATTTTTTTTTTTTTTTGTAATGGTTGACTGTGATTAGGTTAGTTTTTGAGTGGTATTTTAATATCATTATTCTTCAATTCGTTATGTTTAATCTGAGAAAAATTTATAATTTTATTCATTAACTTTCTAGGCTATGTTTTTTTTTATACTGTTTAACTACATTTGATCGAATTGTTAAGTTTTTTTATTATTTAAGTTTGTAGATATTTCATTATATTTTTCGTTTCCAATTTGTTTATCCAATGTATAAGTTTCTGATTTGCTCTAATTTTGTTATTTGTTGTACATTATTGTTTGTTTCATGATTGTATTGTATCATTTAGTTACATATGAATGAATTGTTAAACTTTTCTATTGGTCAGGTTTCTAGATTTTTCATGCAGTTTCTGTAATCAAATATTTTATTGTGTTTTTGCTGATCTGTCCTAGACACTTAATGCTTCTAAATTATCTTCCTTTGGTTGTAATTGTGCTATCACCTATAACTCTGTGATTTACAATGAGATCATTAGTTTGCCTGAGATTTTTTACGCATGTAACTCTGTCATTAATACTTCTAATTTATTTAAACTCTGTTATGTGTTATGAGTTAATGTGTTTTTATCTAATGTTTTACATATATCCTCTGTTGTACTTGTAAAAAATTTCTTTTCTTTTTGCTTCACCGACTTTTTTAAAAAAAATTTGTCATTATCTTATTTAGCAGATTTTCCCTTATAAATAAGGTTTTTCTTCATTTATTATTTTATTCTCATACTTTACCATTACTACCTCTGTAACATCCACTTAATTACTCTGCTTTGAACCTTCTTTAACTGTCACTTGAGATTTTTTATTCTGCTCTGTCTTATCTTCTGAAGATTGATGATTTTCATATATCCATTATGTGGAAACGTGTTTTTTTATTCAGGTACTGTTCTTATTTATAGCTCTTAATTACCATTGATCATTGTTTTATTGTATTATGATGATGTGTTGTTTTTATTGTTAATGTTTATGAAAGATATTATTGTTTTTCTGTTCAGTTTATTTATTGTCAATGTTTTCTCTTTTGGTTTCTTTGTTGATTTTATATACTGTTTCTATTACACTATCTGGACATCTTTATTATTATGATGATGATGCTATAAAAGGATTTAATTTTGTTATTGTGTTTTCCTTTTATTCTTTGTTTCTGTTTTTTTTTTTAAGGACAGCGTAGACAGTTTTTTTTATTTTTTTAATTTGTCGATATTTTGTGAATATTATTGTTATTATAAGTTAGATAATTATGTTATATGATTTGGTAATTTTTTATAACTGTTGTGATTGTTCAAGATTTTGACTTTCTTTTTAATTATATTTTCACCTATGATTATGTTAATCATGTTTCTATTTTTATATGATTTATAAAACTTTAGTATTTATTCATATGATGTTATTCCATTACTGTTATTGTGGTGAGTTTTTTCTGTTTTTTTTTTTTTTTTTCCTGTTGTTGTTTTCTTCTTCTGTTGTTGTAAATGTCTTTGAAAAGAACTTTTGCACAAAAATTTTAGCATGCTATGTTGATCTCTGTTTAGATCTATAATAATACATTATACCAGATTTATTATTTAATTTCGTATATATTATTAAATATGATATCATTGATAACATATGTTACATAATTGTTAAATATTATTTGATAGTCTTTACTGTTGCCGTGGATGTTTGGGATTTGTGTTGTTTTTCTTTTTCTCACAGCATAACAGTATCGATTATGTTACTGTTTTTATATTATTTTATTTTTTAATTTTTCTCAATATTTTTTCCCTTTTTTTCCCTTTCTGTATTTGTTGGAAACATTTATATATATTGTTTTTTACACATTCCCAAACATTTCACTTGATAGCTACAAAAGACGACGTCGAATTATATTTTAGTTATTCTTAACTAATATTCTTAATGATATAAGAGACCTGAGCTTGCTTTAATAATTTTTACTTTCATTTTATTTTTGTAGAAAACATTTAGTAATAATTCTTATAATATTTTTCATAGTATATATATATATTAGATTGTTTATTTAGATTAGTGTATGTAACTGAGTATTTCGGCAGGTTTAAATTTTTGTTTTTTCATTATCTTGCTTTTTTATTGTTATTTCTGCTTTCTTTTTTGTTTTGTAGTTTAATATAATTTTTTTTTATTATTTTTATTGACCGGGGATTTTTTTTTATTAGATTTTGGAAATATTAAATTTACTACAACAATTTTTGTATATAAATGTTTTTACAATTAGAAATTATTATAATTTTGGTTGCATGATTTAATTTTTTTCTATTATGCAATCTCATAGTGTAACAACAAATTTTTATTTTGTATAGATTTTTATTTTGTTTAAATTTAAATTACAAAAAATAACCGTTCATAATGAATAGAAATAACTTAATTTATTTATTATTTAATTTAATAAAAGTAAGTTTTTATAGAAAAAAAAAATACTTAAAAAATAGAGTAGAAAATAACATCTTGATCAATCATTATGTTCCATAAATAAATAAAATTGGATAAATAAAATTTCATATAAACGTCCGTGGAGGAGAAAAAAAAAGTGAGTTGTTATAATCAAATTATACTGATTAACAATATCAAATATCATGTATATATATGTATATATGAATTAATCAATTTATTGTTTAATTAATAAATACAATTTTTTTAACAAAATAATATGAAATATACCCAAAAAAAGAAACTATAAAATAAAAAAAAAATATTTTATTCAATTATTTTTAACTACTGAAAATAAAACTGCATAAATAAAACAATATTCGAGAATGATAAAATATTGAATTCAAAAAATTTTAGAGGAAAAAAAATGAATTAATACAATTAAATTATAGTATTAAAAATAAAGGGCAAACTATATAATTAAATTAAAAAATAATTGATGAAAATTTGTAAATATAAGACCTCTATAAATTTACAATAAAATAAAAAAAATGCAATTTTTTTTTCTATTGTAATGAAGTTTTATTATAAAAAATATATGCTTATAATAATTGTAACTCAATTATTATTTATGTCGTACATTAATGATACTCTTTAAAATTAGATTTTTTTTTAAATGTGTAATATATTTTCAGATTTATTTATTAATTTAATTAGTTATTTCTTTATTTTTTATTAGATTTACTTAAGTTATTGAAATTTTCTTACTGTTTGAATTTTTAGATTTTTAATTTTATTTATTATTTGTAGTTTTTTAATTGGAATATACTATTGTATTTTATTATAATGAAAAAAATTCTTGTGCTTAGCATTTTATTTTAATTTTAATATTTGGTGTTATTATCTTTTTATTGTTTGACTTTTTTTTTTTAATGCTTAATCGTTCTTTTTCAACATTTATATGTATAATTTTTATCTTTTAACAATACTTCATACTGTTGTTTTTCTGTTTTATATAAAACAAAAAAAAAAAAGAAGAATGAAAAAAAATTCTCAAAAATATACTAATGATTCAAGACGTTCAAAACGTTAAAAAAAATTATATAAATAATAATAAAGCATCTATATCGACAAATCTACATTTTTCAAACAATCAATTTAAAAAATTAAATATATAAATTATTAATGATCGTCGAAGTAGATTTATTCATTTATCTTCAATTTATAACACTGGTGAAGGAACATCAAATCTATCTTTGAAGGATTACAATTTACCGTCAATTCAAAAAAGTAATTTCTTCATCTTAAATTTTCTCTTTATTTTTCATAAAATTATTAATTTGAATAAAATTATTTATTGACATTTTATAATTTTTTTTTTCGTTTTTTACATGAATTTTTTACTTAGATTCAAATGATGAATATATAGATATTAGAGATTGTAATTACACATATCAATATTGTGGAGCATTATTTTAGAAGAATGAACAAACACGAAATACATATCCATCAAAAAAAAAAATTTATGCTGTCAAAATGGAAAAATTAACATACCTTTAAGCAAAAAAACACCACTAATTTTTAGATCAACTATTAGATTATTATGGAGGACCTTCAAGTGCGAATTTTAGAAAAAAAAAAATATTAGAGTTTATAATTCTATGTTTGCTTTTACTTCATTCGGAGTAAATATTCCATCAGATATTAATAATATCTCAGCACCATATATTTTCAAGATTAGTGAACAAATACATTATCTAATTAGATCTTTACTTCCAATTAATAATAATCCTCCAAAATTTACACAGTTATATTTTATGATACAGAAAATGAAATTCAAAATAGAATAGCAACATTTTCAAATAATAATGATTTAAATAATTTAAATGAGACCATCGTTCAAAAACTGATCATAATGTTAGATGAAACAAACAAATTAGTTCAACTTTTTAGGAGTGTCAGAGATATTTATAACAATAATCAAATACCATCAATGAAACTAAGATTAATTGGAAGACGACAAGAAGATAGTACACAATATGATCTTCCAACTTTAACAGATATAGGTAGTTTAATTGTTGGAGATTTTGGTCTATATGAGAAAGGTAGATATATTATCATTCATAATCAAACTGGAGAATTGCAAAGAATCAATAAACTCCATCCATCTTATATGGCATTACAATATTCATTGTTATTTCCTTATAGAGAAGATGGATATAGAATTGATATACAATGGATTCCAAATTTTAGTGGTAAACAACCACATAGAAATCAAATATCAATGAGATCATTTATACTTTTCAACTTCAACAACGATTACATCAAGAAAATACATTATTTAGAGTTGGACAGCTTTTTCAACAATATATTGTAGATAGTTATACTTCTATTGAAAAATATCGTTTAGATTATGTTAGACAAAATCATAATAATTTAAGATCTGAAATTTACAAAGGTATTCAATGTAATGCCCTGATCTACGTGGAGCCGTTACCGTACTTACTTAAACTACATCTCAATTTTAAATACTTAAACTTACTTGAAAATTTTAGAATAAATTTTTTTTAAAACATATATAAATAGACTAGTGCATATAAGTAAACTTTCCATGCATATATATTAAAATAAAAAGACATACATATTCCTTATATATATCTCAAGTCTTCAAGCATCACATATATAGTATATCACAACTTATTCAAATATATATATACATTCGGTTCAAAAGAGCTTGCGGAACAATTTGCGTAGTGGTATCCCACACAGCCCTTCACTTGCTGCATCGTCCACATGCCCACCAATTAAGCTGCAGGCTTTTTACCTACAGTATGAAATATACTAATGAGTTTTACGCTCAGCAAATACAAACTTAATCTCACAAAACATAACAAAAATCGTGCAACTTATGCATGAACCATTTATGATCAATTATGTATCTCTTATACTCCATTATGGACTTATTAACTTGTTTAAAATATAGGCCCCTGGTGTACGTACCAAATGCGTGCAATCCACAGAAAATTAGGGTTTGCAAGGTCCCTAACAATTCTTGGAATCATGTAAGCCTTCACGATCTGGCGGAAGGTCTGAAAATTTTCTTGAACATACATAATCCTCCACGATCTGGTTGGAGGTTGGTACTACAATTAATCTTTACTTGTCTTGGTTTAGTCTTAGTCTTGTTATTTTTCCGAGACTAAGATTCTTTATTTATGATCTTATTAGTCATGATGCATGCGATTCATGAACATGGCATAACATAAAGATCAATGGCATAAAACAACTTGTGGCATGTTTTATAAAACATGGCACTATTTTATAACATGGTATTATTATAGAACATAGCATGTACTTACTCATGGCATAATGGTAAAAACATGTCATATACATAAACATGGCATATCATGACATACATGTAAACATGTCATACTTGAAAATAATTTACTATTTTTCATACTGTAGATGAGGTTTGTACTTACTGGTTATGCTAAGTCCTAAGTTCTGTGTTCCGCCAAATCACAGTAACAGATTACCTTCCTGTTTCCAGAAAAAGTAGTAAGATAAGAATCATCCTATCTTGCTATGAGTCATATCATTTAATGTTAGTATTCAAACCAACATTCATAAATAACCCTGGTTACAAGCTTATGTTATATTGGTATCCCATTTGGTTACTATAAGTAACCTTGGATCCAAAACCCAACATATAATATTTGTTTCTAAATAACTTGGTCCATTAAATTTGATTGTTAGTGCATGTACAGGAATTGCCTGTTTATGCACTGTTTTGAAATTCCTGTACAGGAATTTTCTATACCCTGCATGGTTTTGGGAATCCAATTTTTCTTTAAAATTCCTTTTTGAATTTGGCAAAGTTTCCTTCATGAAAGTTGTAGATTTCATCGAAATCTATAACTTTTGTTTTTGGTCAAAACTCTGAATCTATTTTTAACTTACTTGTTTCTTCCTTTGAAAATTTTTGACCATAATCACTAATTATATAGATTGGTCTCGGATTTTGATAAAAACGGAAGCCTTTGGAATCTTATTTTTTAAAAACTGTCCACATTACGCCCTAGAATTTTCCATTTTCTACAACTTTGCAGTTTTGACTTTTCTCAAATTCTGTCTCTAAAGGCCATCCAACACCATTCTTGAGTATATGTGGACATATAACAAACATATAGTAGGCATTCACTCATACCACATAAACTCTAACACATATAATCATAAAAAAAAAATGCATCAAACCATAATTAGAGACCACCAAACCCTAATCAAGCACATTCAAGCAATTACTATAACTCTAGTGCATGAAACTTAAAAGTGAGCTTATGCTCTTACATTCCCGACATGGAAATATACTTAAATCTTGAACCAAAACTTAATTGAAGAACTAGAGGGTGAAAACATTTACCTCAAGATCCAAGAGAGTGGATCTACCCTATAGTTGAGAAATTTTCTTCTCACTCTCTCTCAACACCAAATCCGACCTTTCTCTCTTCTCTTTTTTTTTTTTTTTTTTTTCTTTTTGGCTCGGCTCCTAAGGGGAAGAAGGCTAGAGAATGAGCTGCAAAATTAGGTTTCACTAAAAGTTCACAAAATGAACATATCACCTATTTATAGGTGAAAAATAATTTTATTTCTATGATTATTTTTATTTCTAGAATTGCATAATGGTCCCCAAGAGTAAAATATTTGCTCATAGACCCAATGAGATGGCCGGCCATATAGGGCCATGTGGAAAGACATGCTAGTTGAAGCTCAAAACTTAGCCAAGAAAGCAAGACTAATGTGCTTATTCACCAAGCCTAAAAAGCATGACTTGTCAAACTCTCCAATTTCTTGTTTGTCATGTTTAATAAATAAGGTGATTTTTATTTCTAAAATTGCATATTGGTCCTCAAGAGTAAATATTTACACTTTAGTCCTTGTGAGGTGGCCGGCCATGAGGAGTGCTTAGTGGCCAAGTAATCTCTCCAATGATCATCCATTTTTATCCCAAGATGAGGTGTCCTCCCATTAGTCTCCGTTTGGCTTTTCTCCTAAAATGCAGTCCATTTTCATACTAATACAGATATTACAAATACTGTTTTCAACTAATAACAGTATAATTATACTAGACTACTGTCCAGAATTTATCTATACTTAACAGAACTGCGTCTCAATTTTTCTTAGGACTTGAAGCCACTTAGTTCTTATTCCTCTAAATATTGTGCTTGATTTTTCTACAGTGGTCTCGTACCTTATTCTTGCTTATTCATTCATAATGACGGGTTTTCACAGTATAATTTCTATACTGCTTATTATCCTTGTAGTACCGTCTTAATCATACCTTAGGTCATTCTGATCAAACGTTGACCGACATAAGATCATAAATCCTAATTTCGCCTCTTTCAACAAAAGGCATCATACTTGTATAAATAAACTATTATCGAGTCTTATAATATTACAAGAACTCAATAATACTCTGATAAATTAGATCAAACATTTCACATAAACATACATATTACAAACTTTGATTCCTAAAAAAAGAAATCGTAAATTTGTAAAAAAAAGTTGGTTATTACATTCAAGATGCTATAATTAGAGGTGATACAGAGACAGAAGCAATCAGAAAAATAATTATTTTACCATCATCTTATACAGGGAGTCCAAGATATATGATTCAAAATTATCAAGATGCAATGGTAATTTGCAAATATTATGGAAATCTTGATATATTTATAACATTTACATGTAATCCCAAATGGCCAGAAATCAAAAGAAGTCTAACAATAATTCCAGGACAAAAATCTGAAGACAGACCAGATATTATAAATAGAATATTTAAAATAAAATTAGACCATTTGTTAAATACAATAAAGTCAGGTGATATTTTTGGAGTTATAATAATAGGTAAGTCCATTTATTTTATATAACAAAAAAATAAACTATCAATTATTATTATAATATTTTATTACAATAAATTAAAAAAACTAACATTATTGTTATGTTTATGTTTTTTATTTCTTTGTTTTTTTTTTCATTTTTTTTAGATCTATACGTGGTAGAATTTCAAAAACGTGATTTACCGTTGTCATATGTTATTTTGGTTATATCCTGAATATAAATATCACGATGCTACACAAATAGACAAATTTATTTCTATTAAAATTCCAGATCCAAAAAAGATCATTTAGGTTATAAGATTATAACTCAATATATGATACACGGACTATGTAGATATGCAAAAACAAATGCACCATATATGAAAATTTCTAAATGTTCCAAAAAACTTCCAAAACAAATAAAAAAAAAAGAAACAAATATAGAAGAAAATGGTTTTCTTCTTTATCGTCATAGAGATACAGAATTTAATGTTATGAAAGTAGGAATTAAACTTGATAATTGATATTTTGCTCCATATAATCGAACTTTATGTCTAAAATATAGTGCTCATATTAATGCCGAAATATGTTCTCAATCTATGCTTAGTAAATTTCTATTCAAATATTTAACAAAAGGTCTAGATAGAATACGAGCTGTTATTGAAGATAATATTATTACTGACAAAAAAACAAATTACAAAGAAGTCGATAAAATAAAAGCTTTTCTTAACTGTCGATATATCACACCTTATAAAGCAATTTGGAGAATATTCGAATATTCAATCCACTATAGAAATCCAGTTATTCAACGACTTTCTATTCATTTACCAAATATACAAAACATAAAATTTAATAAAAATCAACAACTCCAAAATATAATACGTCAACCACAAATTCAAAAAACAACATTAACAGAGTGGATGGAAATTAATAAAACTAATAAAAATACTCAACAACTTACTCATATAGAATTTCCAACAAAATGGGGTTGGAATAATAAAAATAAAATTTGGACTTATCGACAAAATGATCATACTATAGGAAGAACATTTTATATTCATCCAAGTTCTGGTGAGTTATATTACTTAAAATTATTATTGAATCATCAAAAATGTGTAACAAGTTATGAATCACTTCGAACAGTGAATAATATTGTTTATCCTGCAAATCAAATAGCTTGCTATGCATTGAGTTTTATAGGAGATGATAAAGAATGTGATGAATCAATAGAAGAAGCATCATTTTGGTCAACATCTGCTCAACTTCGACAACTTTTCACCATTATATTATTATTTTGTAATATTTCTGACAACTTTGCAGTCTTTGAAATTTAATATCTTTTTATAAACTATTAAATATGTTTAAGCATATATTTTTGCTATATATAGAAAATGTTCAGTCCATTATGAGTACTGAAGCCAAGAGAATCACATCAAATTATTTGTGCTCGAGTATGTCGACTATGGAGGAACACTGATTATAAGACTAGTCGTTTAATAAGCCTTGACTGCTTATTAGTTGACAAACAGGTAATTTAATTTATTCCTTATAAATATTATATTACTAATAAAATACATCTCAAGTTAGTATTTAGTATATAAATAACAATAATAATATATGAACATGTATTTTTTTTTTTAATAGGATGAAGCAATATATGGTTTTATTCATGTAAAAGACGCTGAATTCATAACTACAAGTAGGCAATATATATGAAATCAGCAACTTTTTTATCACCAACAACAAACAAAAATATAAAATTGTTCCTCACACAGCAATGTTGCAATTCGCAAGATCCACAGTTTTCAAAAATGTTGAAGAAGACATACCAGAAATACTCCAACACAAATTTAATTTTGTGGAGTTTGATCAACAAATATCAAAAGTCGACATCAACAATTTTCTGTCAGGTAAATTATGTATGATATTCATATTTGTTAGCTTACAATTAATAAATTAACCCTATTAAAATTAATAAATAATAACTTCTTATTTGTTATATTATATTAAATGTGATTGGTCATCTCATATCTGTCAAGGGTATAGAAGAATCCACTATAAATGATAAACTGGTTAAAAGGCGAAGTTTAGTTATTCAAAATATCAGATAACTATAAATAATATATTATTAAAAACATATTTCCAAAAATTTCATAATTTATTATTAATAAATTATTTATTTCAATTTATTATATTCAACAGAGAAGAAACGCTTAATGTCACTCTCTGGGGAGAAACTGTAGAAAACTTTGACAAAAATGTAATTCAAACAATATCTGAACCAATTGTAATAGCATTTACAACAATGACAGATAAACAATATATGGGTAAGTATATATACAACAATTAAAAATAATTTTTGCCTCTCTTAAACAAAAAAAAAAAAAAAAAATTATATCATTAATCATTAATTATTACTATTATACATATACAAGTGGACTTTATGTTGCAAGCATTACTGGTATTTCATACTATTTTGATCCAGACTTTACTGAAACCAAAAAATTCAAAAAAGGTATTATAAATCTTTACTCATAAATTATCACAATTATCTATATTTATTAATTTTAAAAAAAATTAACTTCACTTAATATATTAATTTTCTATAGATTCAGCCATTCTATCTATGGAATTGATTTTATTACTGGATCAACAAAAAAACCATTGTCATTGGAAGAACAAAAAACTATGAATCGAACAACAATCGCAGAACTTCAAGCTCTAAACCCATATCAAAATCAGGTAAATAGTTACCTATCATATATAAAATATAAAATATAATTTAGTAAACATATTTATCTATCCAACAAGATACAAAATTCACTGTTAAAGTGACCATTACTGAACTTGATGCTCGCCAAGGTTGGTTCTACAATGCATGTCCAAGATGTTCTAGACAAACAAAACAATCAGGGACCTCATTGTTGTGTGATACTTATGGATATTTAACTACAATGCCAATCACCTGGTAATATTCTTTATCTTTATCATAAAAAATATATATATAAATATCAAAATAATTAAAAATAAAATAAATTTTAAATCTTTCCAACAGGTACAAAATCAATGCACGAATCGAAGACGACACTGGAGGAATGAACATTGTCATGTTCGGAAAGACTATGCAATCATTAATAAATAAACTTTGCTCTATACTGACAATCCAGGAAGGATACGCTGATCCAAATATTATCCCTCCTATCCTCAACCAATTGAAAGGCATATCAAATGTATTTGTCATCCAATTTCGTCTTAGAGGTCATTTCATTGATACAATCATTGTAAAAACTTTTGATGATAATGTCCAACCAATGTTATTACCTGCACCAACACCTGAACCTTCTAAAGAAATTCCACCATCAGTAATCTCCTTTGACCCAGAAACACTGCAACTAGGAAGCAAGAAGATAGCAAAAAAATAGCTCACTTTTAACGAACCTATCGTCGAAGAATTGGAATCAAGGTACGTTATTATTTGTATTTTATCTTCAAATTTTAAATTTTCACTTGACATATATATTTATATATTATTAATTATTACATAATTATATGTATTAATATTTTAGTCCTCAACATCAACCTCCTCTATCACAAGTTCAAATTGTATCTCCAAGTGATCCATCAAAAAAATGAAAAAAGACTAGGTAATGTTATCTTTTACACATAACTACATATAAAATTACAAAATTTATTTTAATTTCTATTTCAGCTACGAAAATTTACATATATATATATAATTATGATAAATCGGAGGAGAAAATGAATAAAATTAAATATAGTGACCAGTTAATCAACGAAAAAAAAGTTTATATTCTAAAGCCTTATATGTGTATGAATTTATATATATGCATACTAATATATATAACTCTAGCATCTTAATATAAATTTGAATATATAAAAAAACAAACTAAATGCTTAAATTTATTATAATTATATTATCTATCTTAATCTATTGTCTTGATTGCCTTTAATGTATATTATTTATCTTCATACTTTATCTATAACACTTTTTTTTTTTTTAATCTCTATCGTGCAGCACACGGGTAATGAACTAGTGACTACTAAAAGAGAGACTAAATAAAGAATATAAAATTACACAGAAGAGAAGCACAAGGCTCAATAAGCACATTTGTCTGTTACAAATGAAGCGCACGAAGAGAGAGAGAGAGAGAGAGAGAGAGAGAGAGAGACAAGCCAAGCCAAAACTGGATTAGGCAGAAATATTTCACAAAAGATATTAACTAAAATAACCCTAAAAAATAATTATCACAAACATCATGTACAACAAGGATTTTTTAAGATTTCCCCTCCACTAGCATCATCAAACAAAAAAAAGCGAAAGAACCTAGTAAAACAGCACGTGCAAAAATTACATTCTGATTACGGTTAACCGGAGTGCAACTGGGTGAGGGCAAGGAGGGGAGAGGAAAAAGAGGGTATCACCAACCACAAGCCAAACACACCTTTGAACGAACGCGTTGTGTCGAAATGTGAAGGGGGCAAATCTCTTCCGAAATCATTTTTAAATAGATAAATGAGTTCTGGCGACCACCAACCAAATGTAATGGGGCTCCTCCCCTCTTTGGTAGGACAGTCTAACGAAAGCACAAGTCATCTGCAGCATCGCACCGCAATCCCCAAAATATTCATGCCGAAATGGGTTCGTAAGGATACGATAGCCAGGGGTGCTTCAGAGCTTCTGCTGCTGATGGTCGCTTCTTAGGGTTTACCTCGAGCAAATGAGCAACAAAGTCGATGAAGCCTTGGTCCCCCATTGGAAGTCGATGTCTCAAGGATGTCTTTTTGGGTATCAAGTATTCCAACCTACTAGTTTCCTGAATACATGGACAAGAACACCATCTTCAGTCCTTTCTCGATAAAAACAAATCGTAGAAATTTTAAATCCATGCGTGCATGTATTTATATTTAAAATTAGATTTGCAAAAAGGAGATTATTTCATCCATGTGCCATTATTTAATACATGTCTGTAATAGATTATTTCATCCATGTGCCATGTTGCGTGCATATATCTTATAAAGCATTTACTGCCACAAAGACAACTCCGGAACAGCCGATCCGATTAAGAACTTTCACCACTCATTCGTTCCTCTATTTTCTTTTGTTCGTACAAATAGTTACTACTATAAAGAGCATCCAAATAAGGAAGAAAACGACAATTTTTTCCCATGTAACTTCAATAGTTTTTCTCCCATCTCCCAAATTTTCCATTAAATTTCAGAAGAGAAAAATGAAAGACCCCCAAAATTTTTGGTGTGGGCATTTGATTGAAACCAACATTATTTTACCATCCATCATCCAATCCAATCCAATTGTTGTATAAAATCCTTTGAAATCCATCCAATCCAATCAAATTCATGTCGAAGATGTCGGAGATAAGAGTTTCAAATATAGTAATTACCTGATTCCGTTCGTAAAGCATGTGATTCTTGGTAAAATATTTGTACGTGTCATGTCCTTTGGCCAACATGCCTTGTTCAATAGGACCTATGATTCCTATCACACGTGCAAGTAGTGTTGCAGGTGAATCATTTTGGAATAACACCTGCAAGAAGAATCAATATTTGCCATCACCAATTTATGCAAATCAACAACAGTTGTGAAATACTATGAATGGACATAATGCAATTCAAGTAATGGATCACTGAAGACAGAAAGACCACAAGTCATCATAAACCAAAATCCACAGCGATGATACGAAGGATCTCAGCCATACATGGTAATAAATTGATGGAGACATACAATTAAAAGAGGTAGAATTTTCAGACGTTAAATAAAGGAAAAGTAGCGACAGATGCACAATTTAGTTCCAAACATACTATAGCAAGAAACCTTCGGAAAAGTGCAAAACTAATTGTATATACTTATCGTGTTATTAATACTTTCAAAGGGATTAAAAAACAAAACAAAAATCATCCCATACAAAAACAAGCAAATCCGCCATATCTTTTTTTATTATTATTATTTTTCCTCTAGCACTCAAGAAAAGTTTTTAACTTCTCATCCTGAGATTCTAACCCCAAAAAAAAAAAAAAAAAAAAAAAAAATGGAATTTCTTCACAGTTCACAGCATGCTTAAAACTCAAAATACCATACAAATTTCCTCTTTTTCCTACTTTATTCTCTCCACATCAAACCCAAATCGAGAAACCACCTCCACAAATTCTGGTAAACTCACACCCTTTTTTTTTTTTTTGGTAACTTTAGACAATCAACCCAACACCTTTTTAGCTTCCCATTATTCCTACATTTTGTTATTTCTTTCAATAGCCTTGTTTGATAATAGTACTCAACAAGCCTTCCATTTCAGGATGAAAACAGCCAATCATGTCTCCAAAATGCTGTAATAGCCCTATTTTCATTTACCATCACATGAAATATAACAAAATACATCCGTAATTACTCCCTGAAAAAACATATACATATATGCATGCAACATAATCTCACATTTCCTCAATCAATCTAGAAAATAAGGAATTCATAATAATCCAAGGTGTTCAAAATCACTTACATTGCCTGTACAAAGTTCTGCCAAGATGCAGCCAAGTGACCATACATCTATCTTTTTATCATACGGAAGTCCCAAGATAACCTCTGGGGCACGATAGGACCTCGATTGAACATAGGAGCAGAGATGATCCGTCTCGAAACAACTACTCCCAAGATCAATGACCTTTACCTCACACCTACTGTAGCTTTTCACCAATATATTCTCGGGTTTCAAGTCACAATGTATTAGGCCAAGGCCATGCAAAAATTGAAGAGCCTCTAAACACTGAATCGTAATTGACTGCACAAACAATTCTCCAAACTTTAGGAAAACAAAAAAGCGCAAAGGATAAAATTTGACAACGAGAGACGGTAGGAAGGGAATGCAACAGACCTGCAATCTTGGCATTGTAAAGTAAACCTCTCCTCCTGATTCTCTATTAAATTTATGAAATTCGTACAAGTTTGCCTTGAGAAGTTCACATACTATTAGCAAATG
This sequence comes from Ficus hirta, assembly GCA_038430175.1. Classification (NCBI taxonomy): domain Eukaryota; kingdom Viridiplantae; phylum Streptophyta; class Magnoliopsida; order Rosales; family Moraceae; genus Ficus; species Ficus hirta. Next base: position 16,561,413 of record CM076592.1, read on the forward strand.
TTCCTGCAAATAGACAGGTCGGCTCATGAATAATAGACTACTTGTATGATAACAGCAAAACCCAATAACTGAATGTCATTGTCCATAAAGGTTTCTTACAATTCAGGCATTCTTTAAATTCAATGCTTGCAACATAGTAAGCGTGGGAAACTATATTTCTTCTTGCATCTGTATAACTCATATTATGTACATATATACACATTTATTTCTTTCTAAAGTCGATTCTAGTTTTTAACAAATTAGACATCCAGCCCCACGTTCAAGCACTATCACAAAAGGTAAAAGAAAGAAAAATTTTGGGTTTATAGTTCCTATTTCCATAAGACAGCTATAAACCATAACACTAAGGTAGTTTGTGAAAAAAATAATTAAACAAATCAATATCTCATTCACTTGGGAATGCAAGTAAAAGAAACAGTAACTTACTCGATAATAAAAGTAGTCATACAATCGGAGGAGGTGGTACTTGTCAGCAGGGTCATGCTTGTTGACATACTTGAGAAGCTTGATCTCGTCTAAGCTTTGATCAAAAAAGTCCTTGTTGTTCTTTATAATCTTAACACAAACATCCATGCCAGTATGCAGGTCATGTGCTTGTATAGCTTTGCTGAATGCAGCAGACCCAAGATACTCGGTAACGTGATAGCGACCAGCTATCACTGAATTTAAGACGACATGAAAATTCTTATCCTCTTCAAATCCAGTTCTGACCAACAGAAAAGATAGTCCATTAGATGGGAAGCAGTCTTTCTTTAGCAGCACCAGCATGAAACAGTGATCAAGGAAAGTAATGTGCTTCACATTAATAAACCCATAATGAGGATCTTCTTAAAATTGAACCAATTTTACATTCCCTTAAGAGTTTCTTTACTAAGGAGGTTAAAGACGCACCATTTCCATGTTATCTTCGAGTAAAAGGGACCTTTTTGTAATTTTATGTATTTGTTTCTTTTATAGAATTTGTCAATATGTTTATTAGCTAGTAGTCCAACTGATTAGTAGAAGTTGTTAGTAGTTAGTTAGAGAACATAACTGATTAGAGAAAAGGTTAGCAGAGTTAGAAAGCGAATGAGAAGGACAAAAGGAAAGAGGGGGGTATAAGTGGAAAGAAGCAGAAATGGGTGAGGGAAAAGTCTTTTTCTAAAGAATGGCAGCCCATCTTTTACCCGGGTCTTGGCTGCATACTTGTAAATTTATTAAAGAGTTATAAGCTTAAATCCTAGAAATATTACTTGGCCCTAGCCATTCCCCTCCCACATTGAGCTCCATCTTCAACAACTCCAGCAGCAACTCCTCCAGTTCGGTGACTGAGCAGCAGCGGCTCCTGCACACCAGCAACTTCGGCAACTGACCAATGGTTCTTCAGTTTGTTATCTTTAGTCTCATTTAGAAGTTAGAGTATTAGACAAAGACTAAGATTTGACTGTGTTCCTCGGCTATCACACTTTCTTTCTTTTTCCTGATGAACTAAATTTATGTGTTGAATGTTTATGGCATGTTAGTTCAATTTATGAGTTTATTTTGATTATTATTTGAGGCTTACGCCTTGCCACGATTAGACAAAATGCCTTGACTCCCGTTTTCGCCTTTTAAAACCTTGACAAGTGCATAGGTTTCACACACGTGATAAGCTAAATAACCATTTGGACACACGTACAACCCAAATTTATTTTGTGTACGCCCCGAATAAATAAGCACCTAATGAAACTACATGAAACTAAGTACTTTTTCTTTCTTCATCATTATTTTTAAATTCCTCCCTCCTTTTAGACGACTGGGGAAATTACCATAGATAAAGACATTCTCCCTAGTATGTAAGAAAAACCTATGAAATATGCAACAGTATCTTGATTAGAATTTTCCAATATATTAGGTTCATGGAAACCTACGAAATACGCATCCACGCCCAACTCCAAGTAAGAAAAATTAATACTAGTAAAGAACAACAACTAAAAAATCAATCAGTCTATATTTCCGATGCATGGAAACAGTTTCAAATATATGTGTGTGTGTGTGTGTGTGTACCTGTTTTTCCTGTGCACAATCTTAAGGTTGAAGGTTTCAAATTCTTCCTCTTGAGCCTTAATTTGCCTCACTTGCTCCTGGACAGCAGCTGCCTCTTCATCCTCAAGTGATGTTGCTGTATCTTCTTCCCTTGCAACACCAGCTTTTTCATCATCTTCTTGCTCACCATGCTCTCTTTCAGCATAAGCATAATTTGAGAGTGTTGAGGGAGACGAATTAGTGGACCTAGCGGCATTAGCATTATTGTCATCCCTGGAACTCTTGACAGGTGAAGAATCGCTGCTCTTCCGCCTCCATGAAGCTAGCATGTCATCGGACCTCATTAAATCATTCAGGCACTCATCAGTATCGTCACCAGCAATAGCATTACCATTGTTCGACCACAAAGATTTACTAGAGCTTGCCTGAACAAGCTGCCCGTCTCTCAATGGTGGAGGAAATGAGAATCCCCCATCTGTATGATTTTTCATCCCAGTAGCCGCACCTTTACTATTCCCACCAACAAATGTTTTCGACTCTTGCTTACTACTTTTCTTTTTGTCGGTGATGTATTTCGTGTCTGAATCGTGATGAGATTGTCTGGATCCACCAAATCCAACATCATGATCCCGGAAGTATTCTAGGTCCCCTTCACTACTGCCTCCAATCAAACTTTCCCTTACTTCACTTCCAATATCTGCAGCATCACTGTTGATTCCTACGCCTATCGATCTCACCGAACCAAGCTGATCATCTTCCATGGAAATATCGTCTAGACGCTGCCTTCCACTGTCATTCAAAACTTTACCATCACCTAACATGACAAGTTCATTTGTCTGAGTAACAAAGCCCTGCCAAACAGGTTCTGCACGCATCAAATTCAGTTCTTCTTCATCCATCAACTGCCCATCGTACTGAGCTATTAAGTCATTATCATCATTCCCACCGTATAGTTCTGTCACCGATAGCCCTATAGGATCATCTGAAGCAGTAACTGGTTCAACATTTTTTGCTTGAAAGTATTGCTCACCAGAAAAGTAAGAATCCTCCTCAGCAAAAGATTGATCATCATCCTCATCTTTGTTTTGACCTCTTTCCTGCGGATCCGGAACACTTGCATGCCCAGTTCCTTTTTCATTGTCACTTGGGTAATCAATTTCATGAGCCAGAAACCAGGCTTCATCCTCAATAGGTTGCCTCATGTATCCCACATCATCATCATCATCATACTCATCAGAATCCCAGTATTCATTTGGATAATCAACAGATTCACTCAACCCATCACCAACAGTGGCGAAACCAGAAACCAGATCAGAAGTATCCTCCGCTATCCCCTGACTTACTGATAACCAACTGCACCCGGCCATCCTCCTCCCACCTGAACCATTATCACAAAATAGCAGTTTAATGCTTAAATTGACAGGAATAAATACCCAATAAAGATAGCTATTTTAAGCATATCAACATGCATATAAATAACAGCATAAACAATGATAGGTTTTTGACACCAAGTTCCTATATACAAGCTACAAGTATTTGAATCTATTTTGAAAAGCCTATTTCAAACACATACGACCAAGGATGCTGCTGCATGTTGTCACAACATAATGAGGACAGAAGGTTATAATAAGTAGAGTACCAATCAATCAGTTATCATGCCTAAGGCATGTGCAATTTGAAAACAGCAAGGCGTTCGGTTCATTCTGACACAATTTTTATCAGCAAAAAAATAAATAAATAAATATGCATGTTAACAGAAACCCTATTACTTGTTTGCAAACTAAACTTTTCACTCAATTATAGAAGTCTATTCCAAAAAATCCTATATCGAGCAGACATGGACAGAGATGCCTCTGCTATGTTATTGAGACATTATGAGGATACGGGTTACTCTACCTAGAAACAAGAAATAGCTACAGAGACAAATGTTTAACAGTGAATGCAATTAATGAAAGATACAATATCCAGTCCATCATATGAACTAACCTGCAGAGTTAATTTCTTGCCCAACAGGGACATCAAGATATGACCCTATAAGCAGAGGGTTATCACTGCTGAGTTTTGTACCAGGACCATCTCGATCATACTTTTCCTCCCAATTAACATTCAATAACTTGTCTTCCGACTTGAGTTTAACAGGTGGCAACCTCGGTAACTCTTCTTTCTGATTTTCTGACACAAGTGGAAAAACTAAGCTGCTAATGGTCTTTTGCTCGGAACTTCCTTGCGACTTACCCAAGAATAGAGCCCTCCCCACTTCATCCACCTGCTCCTTTATTGCTGCCCTAACATCTGTCACCTCTGCTTTTTTCTTTCCTTCCTTCTTGTCGGAAGCCAAAGCACCATAATTACTTGTTGAAACATCTACCTTAGGGAACGGGAAAACAGTCTTGACAGAACAGTCTTTCCACACGTCTGAAGATGAATTCAAAGCTTCCTCGCTCCTTGACCATAGATTATCAGTGAAGTTCTCTTTAAAGTATGAACTACTACTAGTCTTAGGCTGCTGATCAAGCACCTTCGGTTCACTAATCTGGGTTTTGTCATACTTGGGTTCGGCAACAACTTTACTGCTACTTCCAACCCAAGAGGTTTTCTTTTCGCCAGAAAAACCAGCATCATCACCAGACTCTGCAATAGTTTTCCCAGTTTCAGCAGATTCATCACCTCCAGAATATTGATTTGTAGTACCATTGCTAGAACTAAACTTCCATGAATACAAATCGAGCACAGTGTCCTCTGAACCTTTATAAAAAGTAAAGCCCTTGTCACTAGTCCCAGCCACTTCATTCCCTTTATTCCGCTCCCCAGTTGAAGCAGCATTCTTCCATTTGCTTTCAGACCCATTTCTACCAGTCCCACATTGTATCTCTTTCACAATAACATCCTTCGAAACTTCGCCAGCATTATGTGAAAACCCTTGATTATCCACAGCGGGTTTGTCCCCATTCTCTCCTTCCAAGGAATTACCCAAAGAATCCTTGTCTTCTAACGTAAGCTTCTGAAGGAAGCCGTTCAAATCGGGGCGATTACTAAGCTCACCACGCAAAGCTGCCTCGGCTCTTGTGAAACGATTTCTCCGCAGAAAGTCGAGAATCAAATCGACGGAGTTGGTGTCAGCCATTCTCCAACCTACTCTACCCTCCTACACCTGAGAAAACCAACAATCAAACCTCATCCTATTCAAAAGAATTCAAACCACCACTCATTCCCTTCTCTCTTCTTCACCATTTTTACTAAATGCCCAAAAGAAAGAAATACGACAAAATCATTCCAACATTTCTCGAGTTTCGAAGCTTACCTCGTACTAGGCTACACAGAACAGCAACATTATGTCTTCTTCGCAGTCCTGAACAATGGGAAACAAGAACCCAAGATTCAGAAAAACAAATTTTTCTTTGATTTCCAAGACATTTTCTACGCAATTAAGCAAACCAAAAACAAATTAGAGAAAAAATATATTTTTAAAAAAACCTAATAACGTCGAAACCCAAGTGAAAAAAAAAATACTTTTTTTTTAATATTGCCGGCCAAAAGATGTTGGATTGGGAATGGAATATTCCCGAAGTGGATCCGGGAACAAGAACGAGATTGAGACGAACTCAGGAAATTCACAATATGGAAAAACCTAATTAATCCCAATTTCACTCGAGGGCTTGGACCATGTGGGATTTATTTACCCAAAAAAAAATTCTTAAAAAAAATAAATAAATAATAGCAATTTCTTTGGCGCAGTCGCGAGAAAAACCAGTTTGTCTCCGAAATGAGATGGAAAAACCAAGATCTGCAAAATCCTCGTCTTCCAAGTGATTGTTGAGTGCTAACGCGGATAAAAAATGTAAATATATTCTTTTTTTCAATTTTTGAAAACCAAAAAACAAAAAAAAAAAAAGCAAAAACAAAACAAAACAAAAAACATAATACAGAAGAAGAAGAAGAACCTGAAGGCAAGAGTTGAGAGTGGAGAGTGGATTTGTTTGGTTTGTTTTTGGTTTTTGGGGCTTTGGCTTTGGCTTTGGGTGTGTCGTTTTGAGTGTTGTTGTGAATTGAAATGTGAAGAAGAAAAATAGAGAAAATGGTGTATTTCTTTTCTTTTCATTTCTTTTCTTTTTTTTTTTTTTGTTTTATTAGAATATTACAAAGGGATTACAACATTAATATAATAAAATAAAATAAAAATTTTATTCACTTTATTTATTCACTCACCCTGAACACTCGTTTTTTGCCCTTTTTTCTTCTCTTCCGCTTTCCCACACTCACCTCTGTGTTTTTTTAAAACGCTTTCACGCACACACAGACTATCACTTGGATTGGATGTACTCCTAAACAAAAATTTTCCCACCAAATAAAATAGTATCTAAAAAACGAAGTTCGCGAAAACTACAAACTAAATTTCAAAAACAAAAATTTAAAACAAAAACTACACTAAAGTCCACTGTAATACTCTTCGGTTGTGTTTACTTACGCATAATTTGAAGGGACATGAATTGGAATGAATAGGATTTGTAGTGGACATAATTCGAAATAAGGATTCAGAATCCGAATAAGTTGTTTACTTGGTTTTAGGATTCAGAATTGAAGTCACTATAAATCTCATTCATATTTTTACTTGAACTCATAATCGAAATAAATTATTGTAAATTTACTTATATACCTATTTATTTATTGTGTTTTCAAAAATTAAAAAAATAATTATTTTTTATTTATTATCATACTATTAATCAAAAGTAAAATAATCATTATGATATTATGACAGTAAAATTAAATTGTGTAATTTTTTTTATTTAAAAAAATTAAAATAAGTAAAAAGAATGAATTAAAATAAATGAAATATAAAAAATACAAAAATAGAAACATAATAATATATATTATAATTATAAAAAAAGTTCTTTATTTACTCTAATAAAGTTAATGGTAATTAGGATAGATATATAATATTAAATTAATAAAAATAATTAAAATAGGATGTTATTATTTTTTTTAATACAATATTTTGTAAGTAAACTAAGGATAAAATAGTAATTTAATGTTAATAATAGAATTGTGAGTCACAATCGGGATGGGGGCATATGATTGTCAATCTCATTTCTCAATCCCAAATTGATATGGGGCCACAATTCTACTCATATTTCAGGAAAAAAAAAATGAACAAGTAAATAAGAGATTAACTTTCATTAAGTAAACATGCCATTGTAGTTTTACCCTCTAAATTTTGAAAAATACTGTTTATACCCTTGAACTTTATTCCATTAGTAAAAATACCTCTTATATTTTGATCATATAAGACTTGAAAAAACTTTAGTTTTGCTCTCTGAATTTTAGCACATTTGTAAATTTACTTCAGAACATTAAAAAACAAGTGTTTATACCTCTCGATGTTCAAACTGTTAACAAAATCACTTATAGTTCGTCTAATTAAAATTGGTGTAGCACAAATATAAAAAATTTAAATTTAAATTTAAATCTTTATAATTACAAAAATAACCATAAAATCTATAAAAATTCAAGGAATCTAAATATACAAGTTCCTTTGATTTTTTTTCATTTTTTGTAATGGCTTCAATTTTAAAAATAAACCTTATGAATGCTAACAACACCAAAAAAGGATAAAGGACAAAACAAACACAGAGTCAATACACCGAAGCCTAAAAATGACTAATGTGTTCATAAGATTTGTTTTTAGAATTGAAGTCAATACAAAAAAAATAAAATAATTACAAAAGGAACTTTTGAAATTATAAAGATTCTAATTTAAATTAACATTTTTATTATACTAATGTCACATCAGTTTTAAGTGGACGAAATACAAGTGATTTTGCTAACAGTTTAAAGTTTGAAAGATATAAGCACTAGTTTTTCAATGTTTAGGGTTAAATTTACAAATTTACTAAAATTTAAGGGACAAGAATAAAGTTTTTCCAAGTCTTATATGACCAAAATATTAAACAAGAGATATTTTTGCTAACGGTTTGAAATTCAAAGACATTCTTACTAGCTGTTTAAAATTTGAAGGATATCAACATCAATTTTCAAAGTTCGGGGGACAAAACTACAAGAATATTAAAGTTCATGGGAGCAAAAACAAAGTTTGTCCTTGTTATATTTTAGTTGTTGTCAATAATTTCATCAATTTAACTGATAGAATGAGCAAAGATGATAACATTTTATAGTTCAAGGAATATTTCTATCAGTTTTCAAAGTTTAAATAGCAAAGTTATAAGAGTACTAAAATTCAGAGAGTAACAATAAAATTTACCCAAAAAAGACATTACACTTTACACTGAAATTTTCTGCTATAACCTTCTATCTATGTTGATAGTGTAAAAAATTCAATTGAAATTTTGACGAAAATGTTTAGTTTAACATGGAAACGTCAGACTTTGAAAGAAATTTCGGTTTTACCGTTAATTTTTAATAACAAATTTTTATACATAATTTCTTATTAGAGAGAAAAAAGAGAAACGAAGACAAGGTTTTTTTTTTTTTTTTTTTTGTATTTTATGTGATCATAAATTTAAATATGTTATTTATTACTATGTTTAAAATTTTATACTATAATTAACTATTACTCTTTTTAAAAATGATATTTTGCTCTTTCTCCCTTCAAATATCTCCAAAAACTACACATCCAAAACCTCCCCAAAAAGGGTCCTTAGACTGGGAGGTTTTGCAAACCAACCTCCGTTTCGGAGACGGAAGTCCAAACGACCCGAGTATCTAATAATTCACATTTTCCCCTGTAATCCTCAGTTACTTGCTCGAGTATCCCAATCTTATATGTAGTGTTACAATATCCACTCCCAGTGAAAAATTGTAATTTCAAACAAAACTAGAACGAACACTGTACAATAAGATAATATGATCACTACTACAAGAAGCAATACTGTAGAATCATGTAAACACAACTATGTTTTACGTTCCCAAGTGTGCGCCGATCTACGAGCTCGAGAGAACCTTCGACAGAGTGCTTTGCACGGATGCAATTGAATCTACAGCAGTCTTGGTGAGCCAGCTGATCCCGACTTTAAGCCTATGTTGGTCCGTTGGTAATCTAATCAAGTATGCTATTTTCCTTGCTGCCAAAGGGAACAACAATGGATTGGCTGTTATGAAAATTCCGAAAAAATAGAGAAATGGAAACATAGGGTGTAATTTGGGCTTTACCAGTATGCCCAATTGGACCTTCTATAGTGAGCCCCTCGATGAAAGTCGGAGAAAGCGCAGCGTCATTCCTCCCTAGAATCATCATTTCGCCTAGATTCTGAAACCTGGAATCCACAACAAAAGCTTCAACATTTATGAGACATCGACATTTATCATTAACGCCTAACTAAGGTACAGTTACGTATCCTATAGAGCAAGGATGCAAATATCGATCGTTAAAAAAAACACAGAACAGAAAAAATGGCGCACCCAAGACTGCAGTTCAAGTACCTAAATGGCAAAAGAGGACGGTCGTTGATGGCAGCCCAAAGATTCCAACCGGCAAAGTCTGCTTGTTGAAAAGCAACCTGGCAAGGGTGTTGAGACAAGTTCAGACAGCATCTATTTGTATTGAATCGAAAGGCAAAACAATAGAGGAGCAATATTTTGATAAACAGATGTTGGGACCATTTTACAATTCTCACCTGTGCAGTGGCAGGAAGAGCCCTTCCGTTTGAGTCCCTTAAAGTGGATGAGTCGCCAAGTGCGAATATTCGTGGATGGCCCTTAACACGAAGAGTTTCGTCTGTTTCTGCTTGACCCCGGGTGTTTAGGGGAAGCTCATGGGGCCTGTCACAAGGTTCCAACTTCAGAAGAAGAGGTTTCGAGCCAACAGTCCATAACACTAGATCTGCTTTCAGAATTTGACTCTTCAATCCCCTCTCAGCAGGCTGAAGTTCCAATATGTATTTCTCCGAATCGCTTTCTGTAGACACTTCCTGGACTACTCCACCCCCAACTGGCTTCTCTGAAGATTCCACATTTTCCGCTCTTCTTATAGAGCGAACAAGATAACCCAATAGAAGTTGAACTTTCCTTGTTGAAAGAACCTATAACCCAATATGAAAGCAATTTATACTCAAGACAGAATCTGGGCTTGTATGACAAACATGAAGAAAATTATCAAAATAGGGGAAAGAAAAAAAAAAGTTAAAAACACGTGCTTATGAATGTCTAGTAAATTCAACCATCACATGTACAAGACAAGTTAGCAAACCATGAAAACTCTAAAAATGAAACAAGTTCTTATCCTGTGTAGAACTATCTATTTCCGAGCATATTAAACTCTATGGCTTACTTTTAGGGCAGCTTCTCTGTTGCCCGGTGGTGCCTGTGGGCAAATCGTCTTTTCTACATTGATTGCCTGTACTGTTCCTTTATCTTGCAGTCTCTCAGATATTGTGGCCGCTAACTCCACTCCAGAGTAACCACAGCCGACAACAGCAACACGAATCAGAGAGTTCTTACCAAAGTTTCTCCTCTCCAGTGTTCTTAACTTGTTTTCAACCCTCTGCATCACAAGAATATCGAGATATAAAAGGGAAAAAGGAAAAGGAAAATGTGCTACATCCGCAACAAAAATGGTGACCCTAATGAAATGATGTAAAATATTTTTGCCTGATTCACTCACTCGAGCATCTTCTAGGGTGGAGAATGGTAATGCGAAGTCTGTTGCACCCGGTACAAGATCAAGTTTAGTTTCAGCTCCCAAAGCAATAACAAGCCTGGCTGTCCACGGTTCAAGAAGATAAAAAGTGAAAACTAAAATGCCAAGCCGATAACAAAAATCCATTTTCAAGAAAACCAAAAACCATTCAACGGTAGAGAAAGTGGAGAGGATCAGAGTTGTCGTCCAATTTCGATATCACAAGTTTCTTATAATCTTCCTCTCCCTGTGTCACATCAAATCCTACCTCTACACTAAAAAAGCAAACTTCATGCCAACATGTTCTTGATTTCAGTGACAACACAGTAATTAAACAAACAAAGTCTGTCTCTCCCCTCACACTTACATGTAATACCAAACAAAGTAGATTATTTTGATAGGAATTTTAGTCGCAGGAGGTAGAAAGAAGTTTGTTAGACTCGCCTGATACGTGCTAGTTGTTTCTTGTTTTCTGTAAGACATAATAGAGGAGTGTATATAGGGGGCAACATAGAGACCATAGAGGACACATTTTGATTGTTTTGGTCTTGGCTAGTCTAAGTCTGCGGTGAGTTGACAGAGCTCACTAAGACTCTGTCATTCTTGTAATGGTAGAGTTTTGCTGGTTAAATAAAACAACTATGATTCAGTTCTTCTCTGTTCTTTATCTATTCTATCATGGAAAGCTATTAAATTTAAACTAACAAAATAATTAAAAATTAAAAATTAAAAATAAAACCTAGGGAATCCTATCACATTTCGATTTTCTTTCAATTCCAATTCACCAAACAACATTAAGAAAAAGCAACTCCCCTTGTATCCATCGCATTTTCAATCTTTCACAAATTTATCTTTCTGCTCCTTTTTCAATCGCCACTACCAAACAGAGCTTTAAACAGCAAAATGTATCATTACACAAAAGAAAGAGAGCAAATCTCTCACTTCAGGCTTGAGAACAATCTTTACTTTTAATAAAGGCAAAAAGAAGATGCATTTAGGGAAGGTTAAAGATATACCAGTCATATTCAATAAGAAGACCACTTTCAAGATGTATTGTCCCTCCACAAGTAGATCTTGCAGGTCCATTCCTTCCCAAATGATCAGTTGGATGTAAAGATTTAACCTTGTCTTGGAAAAATAACACGCTGGTGCCCGCCAGCAAATCTGTGAACCGAGGAGCGATTTCCCATTCATCTACTTCTGTAAACAATTTGGTGGATGAGTATGAGAAACACAGATCAACAATTTGAAGTCAATTACTTAAAGAAAAAGAGAGCAATGGAATGATACTTAATGCAGAACACTATACCTCCAGATAGAAGCTCATACAACATCGGTTTAAAAACAAAATGTTCAGACTGGTCAACGAGAAGCACCTGGAATTAAATACAAAGTTTCCATCGGGAACAATACGGGAATGATCAACAGTACTTAAGAGAAAGTGGTCGTGGATATAATCATCGAATCCCATAAAAGGATTAAGTTTCGGCCCACATGAGATACCTGAATGCGTTCCAGCAAATCCACACTAGAAAATTTTCTTTTTCCATTTTTAATTTATTTTTTAAGAAACATACAGATAACTTTACATATAAATAAAGTACCAGAGGTTCAGAGATTACCAGATGTATAATATTTTAGTAGACTAAAATCTTGGAAAGTAGTCTTTTGAGAAAGACTGTCAACTTGCAATAAAATGATTTAACGGATGTTGTCAAGGACATTCCAACGATGTAAAAGCAATTTCATTCGACTACCAATAACACACACACTTCTATTTTAATACTACACTCATTTCAAAGGCTGTGGTACTTATAACATAATTTCATAAATTCTGGAGTTCATGCAATGACGAGGACAATGCAAAATGTCACGGAATTTATCAAACAGAAGTACATGCTGAGGCCTCCATGTCAACAATATGCAATTTCAGTACACACGCACACACAAGTTTGAAACATTTTTGGTCAAAAGTTTAAGGACATTGAAATACTAGGTACGCAACTGTGACACGGTCTACGACAAAACGAATCAAATGTAAACGAAGACACAATTTTGAATCATAACATACCTGAGGCTTTTTTTCATCAGGCCAAACTAGCGATTCCAGTCTTAAAGCAGTATAGAGACCACCAAATCCACCACCAAGTATACATACCCTCGGTTTCTGTAAGAGAAAAAGATTTACAAAAATGCTGCTGAAACATATAATGACCGACATTCTCATGATTACATGACTAGAGAAACTAACTGAATTCGTTCATAGAATGAGTGACACAGCACAAGATATGGCCTACGTCAAAGTAACCACCAACCAGAAACTCCAATGATAACAAATGCTCTTTAAAAAAAATAAATAAATAAGAAACTTCCTTTTAATGACATTGAAATCAGTACAAAGGAAAGAACAAAAAAGGTCCTCAAGAGATGAAAACAAGAACGGAGAAACAGAACCAAAGAAAAACAAAAAACTGAAAAAAAAAAAAATATATATATATATATGTCTATAAATATTAATATTAAAAGGAAAAGTTTTATGAATTCCCTCTGAACTATGTCACTAGTGTTGCCTCTCGAACTTTAAAACGTACCTGTTGTGCCCATTAACTATAATATATCTCTAGATTCACCCCCGAACTTTGAAATGTGCTATTTTTTGGACAGAAGTGTTTTGAGTTATCACTTGATTTAAAGTTAGGCATTAACAAATTCCCTCACACCAAAATAAATTAATTGGCCACCAAATCTTAGATCTATTATCCCCTCGGAGTAGTTGCTTAGAAGCAAGAAAAGAGGGCAAAAAAAGTAGAGAAAAAATCTTGCGCTCCTCATGAGTGTCGCATGTGTTATTCCAAAAAAATAAATAAATAAATAACACGTCTCAAAGTTCGAGAGTGAAAGTTCGGGGTGAATTTAGACATATATAATATAGGGTACAATAAGTACATTTCTAACATCGTGAGCTATGTTGACACTAATGATATAATTCAGGGGAATTCGAGAAATTTATCCAACCAAAAAATACATACACACAAACACACACACACACACACACACACACACACACACACACACAGAGATAAGAGTCAATTAACCCCACATTACATCCTCAAAATCAAGATGATCAAGCCCTCATTTTTTTTTCCACGAGAAATACTCGGTTAACAATAAAGGAAAATGCTCACTGATTAACTATAATAATCACTAATTGACAGTCATTTTCATAAATAAAAAAATTTTTGTCCAGTTATTTAAATAGTTTAAACACTGTTTATTTACTAATTCTTTCCTAATTTTTTACTATCCGAGTACATTAAATGACATGTCAATAATGCAGTTGCTTAGAAATGAACATAAAATATTCAAGAATTAAAGCTAAAAACGAGAGAAGATTTAGATTAAAAAATAAAAAATAAAAAAAATTAGTTGGACCTTGTTATCAGGCCAAGAGTAGAAGCGGGGAGAGGTTTGAGCTTCAGAGATGTCTGCAACACCTCTATTGACTCCAATGGCGGATGAAGCAAAGTTCAATGCCCCAACTCCATTCCTTGTACTCTTATTGTTATTATTATTCTTGTTCATTGGAAACGAGAAACGGGTGGTCCCACTTCTCCTCGAAAACCCAGAAAACAATTTGCTCCATTGCGTAACCTTAACCTTAACCCCACCTGAAAATTAAGCACCACCCCATCATAGAAATTTCAATTTTTTTCTCATTTCAATTTTTCGTTTCGATTTCTCAGGTAATCAGACGAACCCATTTGGGAAAAGCTTGGTAAATAGTAGAAATAGGATCCAAATATAAATTTTATTAGAGGGAGAGAGGAGAGAGAGAGCATACGATTGAAAGGTGCGAGCGTCGCTGAAGCAGTTAACACAGCCTGCGCCATTTTAGAGCGAGAGAGAGACAGAGAGGAGAGAGCGAGAGTGCGTGTGTTTGGACGGAGATGAGAGTGTGAGGCTGTTTTTTAAGTTCCACGCTAACTCTATTGCCGTTTGGTTGTGGTGCTTCCAGCGCAAAGCAAACAAAAAACGACATTCTTCCAAATAACGACAAACGAGAAATGTACATAATTTATTTATGAAAGTAATTAATCAAAATGATATTCAAATTCTTTAAAATGTGACTATTAGTTCTTCTTTTATTTACTTATGACAAAAAAAAAACACTTAAACTCTTAAAATATTGATAATTTTAGTGTATGTTTGGTTCACTGTTAGAAATGTTAGAGATGAAATTTTTAAGTTGAAGTTAATTGATTTTTTAAAAACTAGTTATAAATTTTATTGATTTTTAAAAAAAAAACAACAACTGATATGAAAAATTACATTTTAGTTAGAATTAAACTTAAACGTCAAATAAAACCTTAATTTATTTCTATCAAATTCTCTTAATTTTTTAACAGAATAGGTCACATACAATGCCTAGTTTATCTTTTTAGGGTATATATCTATTTTTTAACTTAAAAACTCTTCAAAAAGAGAAAATATGAATGTGTGTGTGTGTGTGTGTGTGTGTGTGTGTGTGTGTGTGGATGGATGGTCTAGGTCCTTCCATAAAAAAAATGGTGGAAGGTCCTTCCTTTTCAATTTTGATCATCCAAATATAATTCAATGTTTGGGATGGGATAAAGGGTATATGTACCGCTTTAAAAGGTCGGGTAGTTGGGAGCCGATTAACTACTTATTTAATCGGGGGAGGAAACGACAAATATTTCCACAAAAGAGGAAGGGTGCTATATATTGAGGTTAGGTATTTCATAGGCTGCAATTTTCTTTTGGCGAAGAGGGAAAACAATCAGAGGAGGAAGATTATAATCTTGCATCATTTTATTTGCATTGGAAAATCAAGTGGTTAGTATTATAATTTTCCTTCTTATAAAAATATATTGAACTTAGGAGTAAGAGAATTTGAACTCTATACCTTTTTATAAAATTAGATGTTATATTTATCATTAGATTATACATACAACCGTTATTAGTTGTTTTATCATGTATCCTCCTATTTTCTTTTTAATAATTATATTTATTATAATGTGCTAGTTTTTTTTTCTTAACATTAATTTTGGACCCGTATAAATGAAAAACTAAATCATCTTATATTTGTTC
This sequence comes from Ficus hirta, assembly GCA_038430175.1. Taxonomy (NCBI): domain Eukaryota; kingdom Viridiplantae; phylum Streptophyta; class Magnoliopsida; order Rosales; family Moraceae; genus Ficus; species Ficus hirta. Next base: position 16,577,155 of record CM076592.1, read on the forward strand.
TACTTAAATGTTATTCTCTTACATATTTATGCTACGTCGTCTAGAAAAATAAGAATATGGACATTCACATTAAATTATAAGTGATATATATTTTTGAAATTACAAACACATCCTCTTTTTGTACACTAATTTACTAGTTTACATTAGCCCATGCCTATATATATTACGAATATCTCTCTCCCTTCTCTCTCTACGCATTAGGAACTTCATTCTCTTCGTTCTCACCATCATCCTCAGTGGAAAAGCGCTATTCCAACACAATATTTTACATAGGGGTGTTTATAGAATCTGTCAATTCATTTAATCCGCTCAATTCAGTCTAATCCGTTATATTAGATTGGATTAAGAGACTAACAGATTGGTTATGGATTAGGATTTTCCCAAATTTAATGTTATGGATTGGATTATGAATTGATGATTTCTCAATCCGTGTAATCCGTTAACTTACTTTGATGTAGTATTGATTAAGTTAATTAGTATAAATATTTTATTTGTTATATGCTGTAAGTTACAATTTAGCTAATGATTAAAAACTTGAAGTTTATTGTGTTGTAATTTTATTGAACTTTATATTTTTTATTTTTTAGTTCTTAGATTTTTCGGATTGAATCCGTAAATCCAATCTACGTAAATCGAGGTTTTACAGATTGGATTGGATTGGAAACTTCGTGGATTGGTTATGGATTGGGAAAATCCCAATCTGAATGTCACAGATTGGTTTACGGACGGAAGCCTAATCTGTAGAAACCGATCGATAAACACCAATAATTTTACATATATGACCTGAAAAACGAAACATCACTACAAATTTAACCTTCTTTTAAATTGTTCTGTTTTTTGTTTTATTCATTTCCTTTTTCATCAAAAAGACTAAAAAAGTCAAAATCTCTAATAAGCTCTCAAAACCCCAATTCCTTTATCTTAATCTTAATTTTAATATTAATTTTAACATATATAAAAGAGTCAAAAACTCATCCTTCTTTTTAACACATGGCATTTACTCCTCCTTTTTTTTTCTTTCTCTTTCATTCTTTCCCTTTTCTTTTTCTCTCTTTCTTTTCTTTAATTGCTAATTTTTATTTTCTCCTTTACTTTATTTAAAAAATTATCATACATAAATGCATACTATTATTATTTTTTTATGACCATCTCAGATTCTCAATTACTATTTTTCGTAATATTTGGCCTTAGTTGAATACTGACTCAATTCTGTGAAAATTTTTTAAAATATATACATTTTTTTCCTTTTACTCTTTAAAATTATTGTTCACTTTCATCCATATACCGATCTATTATATGTTTACTTTCTTTCATCATTTTTAATCTTTAATTTTTCATTCTTTTTTGCCTATACTGAAGTAAATTTTTTGTAAATATCCTAACTTAAATATTTTTTTTATCATCTCAATTATTATTTTCTCATAGCACCACCCAATTAACTTTCTACATGATTTACTAACTCTTCTTCAATTTTTTGCTACTTAATTATTTTCTCTTCAATATTTTGAGTCCTACAACTAGTTAGCAAAAAAATAAAATAAAATCCACATTTTTTAAAAATCTTAATTCTTTCTCGACCACTTCATTCCATCCCATCTCTCATCATTGTGCCGCCCCAACCGTCGTTGGACCACTGTTGTTCATACTTTCTAGCCGATGTGTTGTACATATTCATACTCTGGATGTTACTTGGGAAAATAAAGATTTCAAATTTTGTTAAATCCCAAAATTTTGAGGATCAAACTATTAAATTGTTATTAATAGTATCGGCATTCATATTTAGGAGTTTATATTAGAAAAACAACAAGTTCATCCTTTTATCTTTTTCGGCTTAAAAAGCCTGAAATTTCAAAGAAGATGATGACATAAACAGTACAAGAAAGATCATGCAGTCTGAACAAACCATTGTTGTCAGTTGGTATGGTCGGAAGTGTCGGGACGATCATCTTGGTTGGTCTTAACTGGAATTTCAATGTCTTCTCTGGAATTTCCAACATTATACGGTCGGCCCGAGCAAGCCTTTAAGCCGTTCTGACATTTTATATGATATTTTCATTTTTTTTTTCTTGTTACATCAGTCTAATTCTTTTTTTTTTTAAATAAGAATGATTGATATTGCCATATACTATCAACATAGACTTGCTAATTAAAAAAACTTAGTGTATACTTGATATCTAAGAAATTTTATATTGAGAAGACCGTCTTATAATATATGGATTGGACTTGATTAGGAATCTATGGATTGAGATTTTGCCAATTTGATTACTGATTGGACCATAAATGGAGGGCTAATCTAATCCGCAAACACATCTACTTTATCCTTAAAAATCAGACCGCCCGAAGGAAGATAAAATTATTGCTTTTATAACATGATACGAACCACGCCAATTTGTGACGAAACCTGTAATCTAAGAAGTCTCTAAGATCGTCTCTATGCATGGTTCGATTGGATGGAAACCACGACCCGTTGCTTGAATCATGACACGAACCTTGGTATAGATGACCGTGACCTAATGCCAACCCGCAAACAAGAATCTTGGTATTATCGTAGACGCCACAAACGGTGGTGGAGAACCGTTTGATAAGTCGAATTTGAACGCCACAAGACAAAGTCTTGATAAGTTTGATTAGTTCAACAAGAACTAAGAGTGAATAGAATGCCAAAAAGTTCCTATTGATATGAAAATAAGGCCTATTTACAGGCTGAGAATTACGATAATATTCCTAGAATATGCTGAGCTAAGGAAAAGGAAACTAACCTAATAATTTTAGCCTAAAAAATAAAAAGGAAACTAACTTAATTGTTTGGCTTTATTTTCCAGCCATTTACACCCATTATAAGGAAAAGGAAACTAACTAATTCTTGACCAATTAACCCAAAAACGTGGAAAACTAAATAGGAAATCAACAGCTTGGTTCAAACTAATCAAATCCTCCAAAAAAGCACACCCATTTGCATGGATTGCATGGCTGATGTGACTTCTTCAATTACATGGCTGAACTTGAATTAAATTGACTATTTGAGCTCTATTTGTTGATTCCACGCATGTAGACTTACCATCTTCTATCACAATATGTTGCACTAAAGTATTTAAAGCCTCCTTGAATCTCTTTGCCCGCGTTCTTGTAACTGGACTAACAGGAACTAGGACCAGATCCTTGGCCTTATCATTCCCCTCCTCTTGAAGAGGATTTGCCCTCAAATCATTACTGTATGAAAAGGACTTAAATCAGAAACGTTAAAAGTTGCATTAATATTATACTGACCTGGTAAGTCCAATTTGTAAGCGTTGTCATTGATGCGCTCAAGAACTTGAAACGGTCCGTCTCCTCATGGAAGCAACTTTGAGCGCCTTTGATTCGGAAACCTTTCCTTGCGCATATGCAATCAAACCCAATCACTGGGCTCAAAAATAAGCTTACGACGCCCTTTGTTGGCTTGATTAATATATTGCTCCGTTCTCCGCTCAACATTGAGCCTTGTTTTCTCATGTATCTGCTTAACAAATTCAGCTTTCTTTTGTCCATCTAAGTTAACACGCTCAGATAAAGGTAATGGAGATAAATCCAATGGAGTCAAAGGGTTAAAACCATAAATAATTTCAAAAGGTGAAAACTTAGTAGCAGAATGAACAGTGCGATTATAAGCAAACTCAACATGTGGTAAACACTCCTCCCAAGTCTTAATGTTCTTCTTAATGATAGCCCTCAACAAAGTTGACAAAGTCCTATTTACTACTTCGGTTTGACCATCAGTTTGTAGATGACAAGTAGTAGAAAACAAAAGCTTAGTACCTAACTTACACCACAAGGTCTTCCAAAAGTAACTTAAGAACTTCGCATCCCTATCTGAAATAATGGTCCTAGGCATTCCAAGTAACCTTACAATTTCCTTAAAGAATAAATCTGCAACATGTGAAGCATCATCAGTTCTATGACATGGGATAAAATGTGTCATCTTAGAGAATCTATCTACAACTACAAAGATAGAATCACGTCCATGCTTAGACCTAGGTAAACCCAAAACAAAATCCGTAGAAATATCAATCCAAGGCTCACTAGGTATAGGGAGTGGGGTGTATAATCCATGGGGTTGCACTCGAGATTTTGCCTGGCATCTGCCACAAATTCTCTCTACATCCCTTTTCATGTGTGGCCAATAAAAATGTTCCTGCAAAATAGCCAATGTCTTGGCGACTCCAAAATATCCTATTAACCCTCCACCATGGGATTCCCTGACTAACAAATCTCTCAATGAACAATTAGGCACACACAACTTATTTTCCCTGAAAAGAAACACTTCATGTCTAAAAAATTTTCCAATAGCATTTTTCTCACACATTCTATACTCTTCTCCAAAGTCACGGTCTAAAGAATATAACTCCTTAATATGCTCAAAACCAAGTAATTTTGCATCAAGAGTAGAAATTAACACATACATTCGAGAGAGCGCATCGGCAACGATGTTTTCCTTACCTTGTTTGTATTGGATGACATATGGAAATGTCTCAAGGAACTCCACCCATCGTGCATGATACTTGCTCAACTTGTGTTGTCCTTTCAAGTGCTTTAAGGACTCATGATCAGTGTGAATTACAAACTCTTTAGGCCAAAGATAGTGCTGCCATGTCTCTAATGCTCGAACGAATGCATACATCTCCTTGTCATAAGTTGGGTAATTTAGTGTTGCCCCATTTAGCTTTTCACTGAAGTACGCAATTGGTCTTCCTCCTTGCATCAAGACTGCTCCTATCCCAAAACCTGAAGCATCACAGTCAATTTCAAATGTCTTAGTGAAATCGGGCAAAGCAAGTAAAGGTGCATTAGTCAATTTATCTTTAAGTAATTGAAAGGTCTTTTCTTGTTCCTCGCCCCATTTGAATTCGATGCTCTTCTTGTTGACCTTAGTCAATGGTACGGTAATGCTGCTAAAGTCTTTCACAAACCTCCTATAAAAGCTAGCAAGCCCATGAAAACTTCGCACATGCCCTACACTTGTGGGTGTTGGCCACTCTTGAATTGCCTTTATCTTCTCTTCATCAACCTGAATCCCTTGTGCACTTACAACAAAACCAAGAAACACAAGCTTATCGGTGCAAAAGGTGCACTTCTTCATGTTAGCATACAATTTTTCTTTTCGAAGCACATCCAAAACTGATTATAAATGCATAATATGTTCTTCCAAGCTTTTGCTATAAATAAGGATATCATCGAAATAGACTACAACAAATCTGCCAATAAAAGGTCTCAAAACATGATTTATTAAGCGAATAAATGTACTAAGTGCATTTCTAATTTGATGATAGCCACTTTTCAAATCAATCTTGGAAAACACACATGAACCATGCAGCTCATCAAGCATATCATCTAAGCGATGAATAGGATGTCGATACTTTACCATTATGTTGTTGATAGCTCGGCAATCAATACACATCCTCCATGTCCCATCCTTCTTAGGAACTAAAATTACCGGAACGGCGCATGGACTCATGCTTTCTCTCACATACCCTTTTTCCATCAACTCACTAACCTGCCTTTGTAATTCTTTTGTCTCCTCGAGGTTAGTTAGGTAGGCTGGTCGGTTAGGTATGGATGCTCCGGGCAGAAAATTAATTTGATGTTCAATCCCTCGAATAGGTGGTAATCCTTGTGGTACATCCTCGGGAAAGACATCCTCATAATCCTGCAAAAGAGAGACAACAGCACTAGGCAAAGAAGTGTCAAGTATGTTAATGTTTAAAGCCTCTTTGTACAATAGTACAATCATTGGCTGTTTTGAAAACAAAGCCCTTTTCACCTCACTTGCCCTTGCAATCAAGCTCTTTTTCCCCTCTTCTTTTCTCGCTTCACTCGAGTTCTCACTTTCTTTTTCGTTTTGCTTTTCCTTTTCACTCATTCTCATTTTTTCTCTCTTTTCTTTTTCATTCTCTCTTTTTTTTTCTCTCATTCTCAATCTCTTTTTCACTTTCTTGTTGTAACCTTACTTGATCTTCATAAACTTGTCTCGGAGTCATAGGTACAAGAGTTACATTTCTTTGCTTGAATTCAAATGTGTATTTGTTTGTGAATCCATCATGTTTTACATGCCTATCAAATTGCCATGGCCTATGAAGTAACAAATGGCTTGCTTACATCGGAACCACATCGCACAACATCTCATCTTCATATTTTCTAATACGGAATGCAATCAACACCTGTTTACTCACTTTAATTTCACCACTATTGTTCAACCATTGTAACTTATAAGGCCTAGGATGTTTTCGTGTAGGCAGCCCCAATTTCTCTACCATAGTAGTGCTAGCAACATTAGTACAACTCCCACCATCAATAATAACACTACATACCTTGTTATTTACATGGCACCTAGTGTGAAAGATGTTTTCCCATTGTACATCTTCGTCCTCCTTGACCTGCACCCTTAACGTTCTTCTAGCTATTAACAATTCACCTTGGGCTGCATACTCCTCATCATCAGCATCCTCCAATGGCGGTATGGACTCGATATCATCTTCACTTTCGGTTTCAATTTCGCCATTCTCCCGCATGATCATTACTCGCTTGTTTGGACATTGATTTGTGATATCTCCTCTTCCTTGGCACCTAAAACATTTAATTTCACGATTGTGAGTAGTAGTTTGTCTGTTTTACCTTGAGTTTGGCGGCTGACTACTTCTTGTTTTGGATCCACTTTTGGTTTGATCGGGGTTGGTTGCTTTTTCTCCCTTCTAGCAAAATTTGGCCTCCATGAGGATCCCCCATCTTGTACTCCACGTGAGCTGCTACCCCTCCTCTTTAGTTGGTGCTCAATTTTGATGGCCATATGTACCATCTCATCCAACTCTACATACTCACGCAACTCCACTTGGTTTGCAATTTTGAGGTTTAAACCAGTCAAAAAGCGTGACATGGTAGCCTCCTGGTCCTCCTCCACATTGGCTCTAATCATGGCTACCTTTATCTCATGGTAGTAGTCTTCCACGCTTTGATTACCTTGCACCAATCTTTGTAACTTTCGGTACAAGTCCCAATAGTAGTGGCTTGGCACAAATCATTTCCGCATGATGGCCTTCATCTCTTCCCAAGTGCTCACCGGTCTCTCACCATTTCGCCTCCTGTTAAGCATCAACTGATCCCACCAAACAATAGCATAGTTAGAAAACTCAATGGCGGCAAGTTTTACCTTTTTCATTTCGGAGTAGTTGTGGCGCTCAAACACCAACTCCACCTTCTTCTCCTACTCCAAATACGCCTCGAGTTCATTCCTTCCTTGAAATGATGGAATTCTTATCTTAATACTACCCAAATCATTATCCTCCCTATTCCTGTAACGCCTCAACCTACGTAGGGCTGTTACCATACATACTTGAACTTACATATAGCTTAAACTTACTTGGAAAATTTAGAATAAATTTTTTTTTCCAACTTACATATATAATTAGGGTTGCTCATATGGTAAACTTATCATACATACATACTGGGATAAAAAGCATACATAATTCTTACAACTTACTTGAGTCTTTAAATCCTCATATTTTTGTACAACATAACTTATTTTAAAATATATATATATATATGTACTACAACAAAAAAAGCCCTTTCACAACATTTTAAAAATGTCGTAAAATGGATTCCACGACATTTTTGAAGAGGTCATGGAATGGGGGTGCCGTGGAAAGTATTACATTTTTTACGACATTTTTTTTGATGTCGTGATCCATGTCGTGAATACTTTGTCCTCGACATTAAAGTGGTGTCATCTATTACCTTCCGTTTGGTATGTCTTTACATATGACAACAATTAAAAAATGTTGTGATTGATATGTATCACATCAGTTCAAAAATGTCGTAATAGATGTATATCATAGCTGTTTTTAAATGTCGTGATTCATACATATTACAACAATTGAAAGATGTCGTGATTAGAAACAATTTACAACATTGAAAGAATGTTGTTTTTGGAAAACCATGACATTCATAAGACGACATGAAAATCATTTCCATGACATTGGATAAGTGTCATGTATTGTTGAATTATTTTTTTTTATTGTTGATTATTTATAATTATAAATACAAATTTTGGCATACACAAATTATTGAAAAAAATAAATTTTACTAAAATAATATTATTGATTATTGATTATTTACAATTGTAAATACTAATTTTGGTTCATATAGTTAAAAAGAATACATTATTACACAACACGAAAAATAAAACTTTTGGTGTTAATAAATTTCCAAGAGCCAATGTCAATGCATTTAAATTGGAGGTATTGTTCAAGGAATTCCTTCGTTATCTTTTGCTTGTTCTCATCTTCGAAGAATTGCTTCAGTCTTACTCTTCTTTTTCACTATTTCGGGCAAGCTTCTTTCTCAACTTGGTTCCTCCTTTGGCTGCAATACAATAAAAATCAAATTATTCTCTCTCTCCACATCACATGTGTGCAAGTTCATATGCATGGAAACATGTAATGATATACTAGGACCAATACTTCAAGATATGACTTTCTCATAAACATACCTCAACATAGCGCCGAAAGTTGTTCAATGTATGGAAATTCCCCATGTTAAAATATGAATGAGCAAATTCTTCAATACTCTCAAGCCTGCAAATCATTGTCCAATGTATATTATAGTTCTCATTCAGAGAAGTCGTCATAGGAAGGAAATGAAAGAAAAAGTTGTTGTATCCAATTAGAAATGGAAAGGTTTATACTTGGTTTTGATGAGGAAAGCTAAAGTACCTATAAACAACACACCATGATCCAGAGATTTTTTTCATTTTTTCTCTTCCGAAAGGTACCAAAAATCAGAGAGTTGGCATCTATCAGCAGAATAGAAATCTAGAGCCACAAATGCAAATACAGATGTAAAACCGATTTCTTATTCATATGAATTTTCACCTAGATAGAATCTAACAAACATTCAAAAAAATATACATATGCTGGCTTGCCTTCAAATCTGGGAGAGGGATGTATATTCGCTTATCAAAACGTCGACGAATAGCCTGCATTCACTTTGCATTAGCCAACCTCAACACAAATAAGATTATTGTAGTTTTTCCACCCCCCTCCCCCAACAAGAAACACAGAAGATTAGAAGGGTGTAATTATCTAATCTGATCAAGAGCATAAGGAGTATTCGTGTGCATATTAGATAAAATGAAGGCTACGAGATTACTCCCAAAAGCACATAATGATAATACCTGCATCTGTACAAGAAGTTCTGTTTTGATACGTCGAGATGCTTCACTCTCATTGCCTTCACCCCGTTGGCCGCACAAGGAATCCATCTCATCAATGAAAATAATAGAAGGAGCACTATCACGAGCCATCTGGAAAAGATTTGACAATAGCTTTTCACTTTCCCCCATCCATTTTGAAACAAGGTCTGATGAGGAAACACTGCGGAGACACCACAGAGCTTGTCAATACACCAAATTGAACTGATGTATAGAGAAGTAATACGAAATAATATTTTCTGCCCATAGGCAATATGTACTATGTACATCAGAAGTACGACTTGCATCCTCAAAGAAATATGTAGAAAAATCATGTTACAAAAAGGCAATGTAAACACACATACACAAACATGGGCAATCTGTCTAATGAACATAAGGAGTAAGACAAACATCCTGAATCAAATATGTCGAAGAAACATATTACACAAACATCAGAGGAAAGGAACATAATTTAATACAAAGTTCACGTATATGCACCAAAAACGAGTATCATTGCTGTTAGAAATTGTAATATAAAGTTTATGTATAAAGCATTTCACTCTAGTGCATTAAGCTTCTAAAAATACGAAGCTACAACGAAGAATGTCTATTAAGAACCATAAAGTCAACAATACAAGCCTATGCTAAAATCAATGTCAACATTATATAAAACCTTTTTGATTAAAGCAATAGTGGAGGTTCTGTTTATTAGAGGACGTGAACGAAGGCGTTCGATTTCGATCCAGCGGACGATTATGGACGAGGCTCTGTTTTGGAATTGGAAAAACTATTACCACAAAATTGAAACTTGAAAGCAAATAAATTTGATAAGAGAAATAAATTACCTATGAGCATATTGGGGGGAGATTCTTGTGTGAAGCAGAGATAAAAGAAATAAGGAATAGCGGACGATTGTGGACGATTGATAACAGCGGACGATTGTGGATGAGGCTCTGTTTAAACGCGGACGATTGTGGACGATTGATAACAGCGGACGATTGTGGACGAGAGCCATCGAATTCTGGGTGGATCTGTTGGCTGAGAAGAGATGGAAATAATGGAAGGGTGTGAGAGGCTTTTTGCGGGAGTTTCTTATAATGAAGGGGGAGAAGTTGAAGGGAGGGAATAACGGAGATGAGGGAGGAAAAGCAACACAACAAATTTAAGTTGGCGGGAATTTGAATTTCGCCAAAAAAATTTTTGCCTTCTAATAGCTAAGAAGTTTTAAGTTGAATTGCCGCCCACTGTTTTTGATGAAGAATTGCCGCCCTTTTTTTAGTTTAATTTTAATTTGTTTGCTCTAAAAGAATATTTCAAAAATTAATAATGAATTCAATATTTCTTTAAAAAAAACGTCTAAACTTTATGGTTAGAGTTTTTTTTTTTAATCGTATTTATATGATGTATATAGGTAGAAAAAAACATCGAGATTTATATGGATAGTGCGAACTAAAAAAAAATGTTGGATAAGAGTACAAATAGGAAAAAAAAATATTTAACTAATTATTTGCATTTATAATGTTATGTATCTATCCCTTAAAAAATGTCTTATTTAACATACAAGAATATCTCCTGTATAGCGGTAAAGTTAAATTTCAACATTTGTGGAGGAAAATTAATTTTCAAATATTATAACTTTAAGTACAATGTAGAATAACTATAAAATGTTAACGGTAAAAATTTGTCTAACAAAATGTATGATATGATATATCTGAAATTAAGGGAATAAATAAGTGTAATAAAACAGAGAATATGAAGATTTATAGAAGTTTGTGATCTGATTCTTTGAAGAATGACTACGTCCTTTACTATCTTTAGTAGTTAGTTAGTTACCATACATTGTAATCTATCAAAAGTCAATTAGGGCTTTGAAAAGCTTACAAACTTATTTATATCCTGCTATGAGATAACCCTTTACAATATTTGAATTAACTTCACTATATTTCTATTATTCATAAAAATAATAATGTGAGTGCAGATCTTGACTACGTAAACCTTATCTATCGATCAAGGCGTGTTCAAACTTTATATTTGTGATATGACCTACAATACTTTGATATCAAAGTTCCTCTTAGTTATCCATTTCCCATTGAGGATGCCGTAAGCATCATAAATAACTTCTTTGATAAAGGCATCGAAGTATGCGTTTGCCTCTCAGGTCCGGACTAATTTTTCATCTCAATTTTTGTTTTTTGTTTTTTGTTTTTTTGAAAAGTCAACAAAAATTATAACAAGTTTTTAAAAAGTCAATCAACTACAACATAAAAATTTCATTTTAAACCCGTGTTCCAAATAAAGCCTTAGTCTTAGCTATCTATCAACATCAAACATATGAGTTTCATCATCTTTTGACTTTTTTTTTTTTAGATGGCATATTTTGTGGTTTTGGTTGAAAGCTTTTCTAAAAAATTAAAGAACTTTTAAATGATTATTCAAACACTTTCAGAAGTAAATTTTGAACCTAAAAAGCCAAAAGTAGTTTCCAAGAAACTTTATCGCTTGATTTTTGGGATTGCCCCTAAGAAAGGACACCTTTGAATTATTACTTCATCTATAGTGGTTTCTGTTTTTTGTCCTCCAATTAGATAAATCAAAGGTCAACATGACATATCTTACTGAAATTACCTCATACTAGTTAAAAAGGTAATAATAGATTACTACCGGTAATCTACTGGATGTCATCAAAATTAACATGGGTCACTTATGGTCTCTCGTTGTCGAAGTTGATCTCCGATCACTGAAGAGTATTTTGAAAAGTAATCACTGAAGAGTTTTGAAAAGTAATCTCCCATAATATGTTCAGTTCAAACACAAAATAACCATTTGTTTCAAGCTCGATCACCAAAAAGTATTCTGGTACATTACTCACAGTAATCTACTAATGTTTCCAACTCCAACTGTCGGAAAGTATTATGGTAGATTACTTTTTGTAAGCTACTTGATTATATTTTATTACCAACACAAAAGGGACATAGTCGATTACCAGAAAGCATCGGATCGAAACTAATTTTTTTTTTAAGCATCTATTATCCAATTTAATTATGAAAAAATCTTTTAAAATCCAATCAATTTAGTCTAATTTATTTCATCATTTAGTTCAATCCAGTCAAAAATTTATTGAATTGAATGATTGAATTATACTAATGTTTTAATCAGAACTTATTAATACTTGCTCAAAAGATAAATGACATTTTGTATACATCAATTTAGTCCTCAATCATCCATTCATCATATTGCACTAAACCAAAATCATCTAACATAATATACTAAAGTAAAAACTTTAAGCTAATAGTAATCATTGTCCGTATTTAAAAGAAAAAAATACTAGAAAAAATATAAACACAAAAATAAATATCATCACACGGTTAGCATGACAAGCCTGCCAAGGAAAAACATTTTCCAATTTGTCAATCTACTTTCAATTCTTCAATATATAATTTGTTGATAGGTAGCTGAGATTCCACATATCTCGGTACTCGATTGTGACTAGATTCGCTTGTAGCGGTACCAGCGTCTAAGTATCTTGGAGGACTTGTTTCAAATATTTGAATTTCAAATATTGGTAAAGACAATCAGATTTCCTAGCCAGAATCTACTATTTTGAAGATTATCCATACATTTAAATTCAAATATGTAATATTTTTGTATTTTAAATGTTACCAAGTGTTATCTTTTAGGAGGCTATAAATACATGATAGAGTGGTTTCCAGAAACCCCATCTTATTCTTTAGTAGGTTACACTACTTATAATTCTTAAAATATAGTGAAGCCCCCAAACGATAAAGAGGACGTAACTATCTTTTAGACGGTGAACCTCTATAAATCTTTGTGTTCACTACTTTCATGCAACATTACTCTTCCTTCTAAATACTCAAAATATTCAGATTGACATAAAAAAAAAAAAAAGGCATTAGACAATATCATAAATAAATAAAAAAAAAACAAAAGATAAATATCATTATAATGAACCAGTCAGCAAGAAACAATGAGAAAATTGGATAAACAACCTCTCAAATAGATATTTTGTGGCAACTTTTAATATTTGTTTGAATATTTGAATATTTTTATCATTTATACTTATTTAAGTGGAAGTCTAAAAAACTGAAACTATTATTTAAAATTTAGAGACAAAATAAAAACAAAAGTTTTGAAAGTTTAAAGACAAAATAAGATGACTCTTAGACACAAATAAAGATATTCTAAATATATTTAATATTTTGAATTATTTTTATGGATAATAGAATAAAAATAAAAATAAATGAAAAAAATCTACAGCCCTTATTATTTTTTCTTATTTTTTGCTAAAGTATAAGTATTATTATTGTTAATAATAATAATAATATTATTATTATTAGTATTAATTAATTAATTTCTAAGAATATTACTCAAAGAAAAAATTAATTTCTAAGAATATTTTGTTTCTTATTTTATATATATATGCACATATTCCATTCCTTACCCATATCTTCCCAATCTAGATTATCTCTTTTCGTTTCCCATTTGAGTAGATGAAACATCCCAAGATTCTAACTAATTCACTCAATAAATCTCCTTACCCCACACCCCGCCGGCGCCACAACCCGCGCCACCCCCCCAATCCACCACAAAAGAAAAAAGAAAAAAGAAAAAAGAAAAAAGGAAAAAGGAAAAAAAAAAAAAAAAAAACCCCGCCAAAAGCAGTCCTATCTTCCCCGCCAAATATAAATGTCTTCTTTATATAAGATAAATCTTAAAATAATTATGATTCAAAATCCTAAATTAAATGTAATTTTTAATGTTTAAAATAACACTAAGAGATAAAGATAATCATAAGTAAATCTTAAAATATATAATCCTAATTCATATAATGTATTTTCTATCAAACTCCAAGGTAGAAAATATTTTATATAGAAATTGATAGAAATAAAATTCCAAGGTAGCATTTTCGTTTCTTATTTTAATTAAATTTTAGTTTTCTTCTATGATATATATTTTAAATTTTCAATTTATGAAATTTTCAATATTGAAATTTCGAATAAAGAAGTTGTGCCCCATAAGTTTTAATTTAACATGTTCCCATTGAAGATTTGAAACATTATTATACATTCATCAAATTTTTTTATTTAATTAAATATGTTTATACTCATTAATATTGTAAAATGTAAGTTGCAGTTGATCTCCACGTTGCACATATCTTTTTCTTTTTTAAATAGTTTATAGGTTCTTTGTAATTAGTGAAAAATTTTATAGCTACACTTACTTTTTTTTAATTGATTTTTAAAACTTTAAAAACATATTTTAATTTTTAATTTATTGTCTTATAGATTTTTTTTTAAAAGTGTTCATGTTATATTTTCTCTGTTTTTTTTTTCTTAAATACATATTCATTCAAAAAATTAAAATTCTATTTTTTAAATTTTCTTTTACACATTTTTTTTTGAAGCTTTCACTGTAGGTAATATATTTAAAGGAAAATCGCACCTCTATCCCATTATCTTCATCCACTACTCTTAACAACCTTTGCAACATTCTTTTCGTTATGTTCAAAAAAGAAAAAAGAAAAAAAGAAAAAAGAAAACTTCTTTTAGATAGGGTTGGAAAAAAAAAATCATTTAACTTTAAATTATTTTTTCGTTTTAAAATGCCCTTACAAAAATAACTATTCTAGATTTTTCCTTCTATTTTAAACGGAGAGAAAAAAGAAAAAAAAAAAACACGTCAAAGTAACTTCTAAAAAAAAAAACAGAGAGAAAAAAAAAAAAAAAACCCGCCATAGGCAGCATCGCTTGGTACCCGCCGCCAAAATAAGCGCGCCAAAGCCTTTGGCAAGATCATCTCTCTATTTCCGTTTCTCTATCTCCTCCGTATGCTTTCTTTGATTGTGTGCGAAACCCTAGTGAGACAATCTGTCATATTCCCCCTCTCTCTTCCGCACACTTTCATCAGTTTATCTCATGCTCTGTCTCTATTGAAGGGTGAAAAAAAAAAAAAAGAAAGAAAAGAAAACCCTGATCGTTTAAGGGTCTGGAGACTTTAGCCGCTAGAAACCTGACAAGCAACACCGTTGACACCACTTGAAGCCCACCGTCAAAGGCGTCACGATCGGCCCTCTGTCAACTGAACATCAACCACCGTTGAAGCCATCGCCAACCATGGTCAAGACCAATTTCGCTCCAAAATAAAGTTAATGGCGGTTCTGGGTTAGTATTCTTTGTCTGCTTTGGCCCCAACGATTGCAAGGTCGTGGGTTTGAGACACCTGGAGTGGGAGATTCTGGGTGTTGAGGACTATGTGGAATATAGGAGGTCCTTGTATGGTGAAATCAATCACAAGGCTTTGCTTGTTGACGCTGTTGGTACACTTGTTGTTCCTTCTCAGCCCATGGCTCAGGTGTTCCCTGTTTCTTTTCTTGTTCTTGATTCACAGACATATATATATATATATATATATATCTCTCTCTCTCTCTCTCTCTACACATACAAAAACGTATGTATAATATGTACTCAATATATGGTTTCTTGGATCATCTTTCTCTTTTAGTGTTTTTTTTTTTTTTTGGTTTCTGGGTGTTTGTTTTTATTTTCTTAATGTATGATCTTCTAGGTCATGTTTTTCTTTTTCCATGTTCTTTCTCTCTTTCTTATTTGGTTTCTAAGGTTATTATTATTATTATTATTTTTTTTGGTGTTTGTTTGTCATGGAGTTTTTAGCCCCTCTGTCCTCCATTACAATAAGTTTCAGAAAGTCTCAAAATTTACAAATTCGAGTAAGATGTATTCATCTATAATTTTTCTTGGAATTCTTTATTTTCCATAGAAATTTCAACAAGTTTTCAAATGAGAGTTGTTGCTTAAAGTGTATGTATTTGAGGAATTCTAATTTTTTGGTTGCTTGGATCGATGAAATTCTGCATGTCATTGTTTCTAATTATTTATGTAAAGAATATCTGGTGTAGGATGAAGTTTAATTTTCTGGATTATTCTCTAAATCTGATGATTTTCTTATTGTAAGGATGAAATTATGTGTCTTATTAACACTTAACTATCTATACATGCAATTTCCATAATAACTGGACAACAAGTACTATTCCTAGATTCATATATAACATATATGCACCTTGAACTTGATATAACATGGGTAATGGGAGATTTTTTTATCCTTTTTGCTAATTGGGGAGTTTACGACTCAACCTTTGGACCCTTTATATATATGCTTCTGTCTCTCTACTTTTTTTTTTTTTTTTTTGGCTATCCAAAACTTTTTCCAATTCTCTTTTCCAAAAATTTGGCTGGTTGACTCTGCCCCTTAGTTCTTTTTTTTTTTTTAATTATTTTTTTATTCATTTATTGTATACCAAAGAATGCTACAAATAGTTGTTGTATCTCTCCTACCTCCGTGTCCTTCCTTTTACCTAAAATACGAGCTTTATTTTTTTTTGTTGATCTTCCTTTCAACCTTTCCTTTTAACCTTTCCTTTTAACCTTTCTTCTTTATGCAAATCTTATTAGCTTAAGAGAGCCCTTACTCATAGTTCTGTGCTTGTTTTACAGATAGGTTTGAGATTGAAGTCGGTCTTGCTCTCAAGTTAAGATATTTGATTTTATCACAAAAGAGGTTTTTTGCTTTAATTTTGCCAATGTAGCATAGAGTTTAGGCATTCATATTTGATTGATAGGCCTGAGAATTGAATTGATATTTGAATTCATCTATAGTTTGACAGATCTGTGCATTATTTCTATATATTCACTTTGCATCTTTGTAGCATCACGCTCTTGTTTTCTATCCACGCATTACAAGTCCTCTGTGTCAACAATTTAGTTGTTTCCTATCTTTGGTTTTGGTGAATGTCTTTATTCTTTTCATTGGAGACCAACTTTCTTAACTACAAACTTTATATTATTTTAATTGAAAAACTTTGTCATGTCTACATTTAATCCAGTACTGTCATCATTATTGATATTCATAATCCATCATAAAATATAATCTTGATGTAATATTGTAGTATATGCCATTGGAGAAAAATAACAAATAGAAAGCTTGATTCTTCTTTGTTCCACCTTTGCTCGAAGTAAACTAATAACATCTTGTAGATCATGTTTTAACTGGTAACACCTATATTACACTTCTTATGAATAATTTTTTGTTTTCATTATTAGTTTATGTCAATCTCGGATGAATGATATGACGAGTATAGACAAGTTCTAACTTTATTTATTAGTTTATATCAATCTCGGATGAATGACATGACGAGTATAGGCGAAATTATGACTTTATTAAGGAGTACAGTTGTCCTAATGGATGTCTACCTCCAATTAAGTGGAGTAACATTTGCCGTGACTACTGTGTCAGGGCTTTGGTATGTTTTTTTTTTTTTTTTTTTTTTAAGTAAAGTTTTGTTGATTCAACCTCACTTTTTCTTTTCTTTTATTTTTTATTCATTTTTTTCCTTGTCCTAACAAAATTATTGGAACTGCGGAGCACATTGACATCAAAATTCATTAATTACCACCAAAAGCTCAAATGTCAAAAGGAAAATTTCATTGGAGTAGCAAAGGTTAGGATGTAACTTAAATTCGCCTTTTATTTTCTTTTTTCCACAAGCTTCAATATAACTTAAATGTAGGACCTTGTATTTGGTTCCAATTTTTTCGATGATGAATGTTTGAAATACTTTCACCATTTAAGGATAATAGTACTAATTAACGTGATTATATTATGTAACAGATTTCAAGTTACATACCTTTGGAAATTTCAGGTGTAAAATTTCAATTGGCACACTAACCTTTTATTTGTAAAAAATAGGAAGAAATGAAACCAACTTTTGAAAGTTTATGAAAACAATACAACATAGTAAAAAGCTAATTGAAAACAACTTTAAAAAAATTTGAAGTAAATTCATGCATTTGCATCTATTAGTATCATATTGAAATTTTTTATAAGTAGTTTAGTTTGATGATTTGCACCATATGAACTATTCTTGGAAAACAAGACTATTGAAATGAAAGGTATAAATTTTGTTATGTTTTGTTTTTTTTTTTTTTTGTTTTTGGAACGAAGGATGATTAGGAGATTCAAATTTTATAACTCATGCTGAAGTCAAATGTGATATTACCATTCAGTTATGTGCTACTTCAAGCTGCAAAAAATTTTTTGTTATTATTTTGCTTATTATTCAATGTAAAATCATGAATTTAATTATACGTAAGAACTCCACACATGTTTAGTAGGCATTTTATTGTCTTATAACTTGTGCAATTACAAAAAATTTCATGACATTTTTCCATTGAATGTCATAAAATATATCTTTCAATGACATTTTTCTGTTCAATGTCGTCAAATAATCTCTTCTACGACATTTCAAAATAAAATGTCGTCTTAAAGATAATTTGACGACACTTTCAGAAAAATGTCATAAATTTTATGTCGTTAAAAGCACTTTTTGTTGTAGTAAACTTAGCAGAACTTGCGGAAAAATTTGCGTAGTGGTATCCCACACCGCCCTTCACCCGCCGCATCATCCACCTGGCCCACCAATTAAGCTGCAGACCTCTTATCTACAGTATGAAATATACTGATGAGCTTTCGCCCAGCAAGTACAAACATAATCTCACAAAACGTAACAAATATCGTGCAACTTATGCATGAATCAATTATGAATCTTTTATAATCAATTAGTAACTTGAACTTATTATCTTGCTTGACATATGGGCCCCTTGTGTACGTACCAAAAGCGCGTAATCCTCAGAACGTCAGGGTTTGCAAGGCCCTTAACAATTCTGGAAATCATAAACATAACCCTTCACGATCTAGCGGAAGGTTGATTATCATATACCCTCACGTATTATCGAGAGGTTGATAATCATAAACTTAAAACATGTATCCTCCATCTAGTGGGAGGTTGGTATGACACCATGCTTGACTTGGTTTAGTCTTAGTCTTGTATATTCCAAGGCTAAGAATCTTTAATTGTGATCTTATTAATCATGATGTACATGAGACATAAACATGGCATAATCATAAATCATGGCATAATTTGATACATCATGTTTTATCATGACTTAACATAACTTAACATAACTTAACATGATTTAACGTAGCTTATCATAGCTTAACATGACATGGCATAGCATAACATAGCATATCATAGCATACATGGAACATGTTATATATTTGAAAATAGCTTACTATTTTCCATACTATATGTGAGGTTTGTACTTACCTCGTCTACTATGTCTGTTAATGTGACGTCCCAAGTCCGGACATAACAGCAGGTTATCTCCTGCTATAATAAAGGTCATAGGTAAGGATTAAAAATATTGGAGGATCTCACCAACATTAATACATAACCTTAGTTATATGTTCCCCATATATGCACATGATAACTTACTTGGTTACCACAAGTAACCCTAATGTTCATGGTCTACCACACTTGGATTATAACTTATTAGGTTACATAGGGTAACCTTTTGGGTTTTGGGCCCAGTCCAATAATCTGGGTATCCTTCCCGATTACTGTTGGTCATCATCTAGTCTACCCAATTTTAAGACAATTTGAGTCTAATTTCCCTTTTGTTTTTCTTTGGAAAAACATAACATTTTATATCTCTTTTTATACAACAATCCTTTGTTTAACTTATAAAACTTTGGGATTCTTAGAATGGGGTTTTTAAAAAAATCATTAAGTGTTGGAACTGCCGTTGGAACAGTTTCCATAATTAACTTATCAATGTTTGTGCAAGAATGCCCTTTTTCTTGCACTGTTTTCGAAAATCCTGTACAAGAATTTACTGTTTCCTGCATAGTTTTTAGAAATCTAGTTTTATTTAAACATATGGGCTGAATTTGAAAAAGTTGTCTTCACGAAAGTTTTAGATCTCGAAAAATCCTGCAACTTTCATGTTTTTCACAAAACCCAGATCGGATTCTAACCCTTTCGTTTTCCCCGTTGAACTCACCTGACCGTGCATGAAGTCTGGGCACGGTCAGGCTCGGATTTTTGTCAAAACTGAGGCTGTTGGAGCCTTATTTTGGAAAACGGTCCATGCTGCCTACTAGGAAAAACCCTTCTCTACAACTTTCATGTTTTAAGTTTCCCCAAATTCGGCCTCTAAGGACCTCAAAATTTGTTTTCCAGAAAACTGGCCAGTTTTTACCCGAACTGGCAGTTTTTGCTCGTGCGTTTGCTACTGACGTCCTCATCATTCCCCTTCTCTTGAGAAGGATTTGTCCTCAAATCGTCGCCTACATCAAATGGACTTAGATCAGAAACATTAAACGTAGCACTTACACCATACTCACCTGGTAGGTCTAACTTGTACGCATTATCATTGATCCTTCCAAGGATTTGAAATGGACCGTCCCCCCTAGGCAATAACTTAAACTTTCCTTGCTCCGAAAACCATTCTTTGCGGAAGTACAACCACACCCAATCGCCGGGATCGAAGATGAGTTTGTCACACCCTTTGTTGGCTTGTTTGGCATATTGCTTGGTTCTTCGCTCAATGTTGAGTCGTGCCTTCTCGTGTATCTGCTTAACAAGTTCAGCTTTTCGTTTGCCATCTAAATTCACACGCGCAGACAAAGGTAATGGCATTAAATCCAAAGGGGTTAAAGGATTAAAACCATAAACAATTTCAAATGGTGAAAATTGAGTTGCCGAATGTACAAATCGATTATAAGCAAACTCAACATGTGGTAAACAGTCCTCCCAAGTTTTGATGTTCTTTTTAATGATAACCCGCAACAAGGTAGACAATGTCCTATTCACAACTTCTGTTTGACCATCGGTTTGAGAGTGACAAGTAATGGAAATCAACAACTTAGCCCACAAAGTCTTCCAAAAGTTGCTTAAGAACTTGGCGTCCCTATCAGAAACAATTGTCCTAGGCATACCATGAAGTCTCATAATTTCCCTAAAGAACAAATCAGCAACATTGGAAGCATCATCTGTCTTGTGGCATGGGACAAAATGTGCCATCTTAGAAAACCTATCCACAACCACAAACACCGAATCCCTTCCCCGCTTAGACCTAGGTAAACCTAACACAAAGTCCATTGAGATATCAGTCCAAGGTTCATTAGGTATTGGCAAAGGAGTGTACAAACCGTGGGGTTGCGCTCGCGATTTAGCCTGCCTACAAGTTACACATCTATCACAAAGCCTCTCAACATCTCGTCTCATATGCGGCCAATAGAAATGTTCTTGTAAAACAGCTAGAGTCTTGGCAACTCCAAAATGTCCCATTAACCCTCCTCCATGGGATTCTCTCACTAACAAATCTCTTACGGAACAATTAGGCATGCACAATTTATTTTTCCGAAACAAATATCCCTCATGCCTAAAGTACTTACCACTAGCGAATTTCTCACAAGCTTGATACTCAGCACAAAAGTCACGATCAACAGCATATAACTCCTTTAAATGTTCAAAACCCAACAATTTCGCATCAAGAGTTGAGATTAACGCGTACCTACGAGAAAGCGCATCCGCAACGACATTTTCCTTACCTTGCTTGTAGCGAATGACATACGGAAATGTCTCTATGAATTCCACCCATCGAGCATGCCTCTTGTTCAACTTATGTTGGCTCTTCAAGTATTTCAAAGACTCATGGTCGGTGTGAATCACGAACTCCTTAGGCCATAGGTAGTGCTGCCATGTCTCTAATGCCCGAACCAACGCGTACAACTCTTTATCATAGGTTGGGTAATTAAGAGCTGCTCCGTTCAACTTCTCACTGAAATATGCTATTGGTCGCCTATCCTGCATCAAAACGGCACCAATTCCAACACCTGAAGCATCACATTCAATTTCAAAAGTTTTGGAAAAATTAGGTAAAGATAACAATGGAGCATTGGTCAACTTATCCTTGATTAACTGAAATGCCCTTTCTTGCTCCTCTCCCCATCTAAACCCAACGTCCTTCTTGATCACTTCAGTCAGTGGTGCGGCTAAAGTACTGAAATCTTTCACAAACCGCCGGTAAAAACTAGCAAGTCCATGAAAACTCCGTATGTTACTCACACTAGTTGGACTCGGCCACTCCCGGATGGCTCGCACCTTCTCTTCGTCAACCTGTATCCCTTCCGCACTAACAACAAAACCAAGAAATACAAACTTATCTGTGCAAAAAGTACACTTCTTGAAGTTAGCATACAATTTTTTCATTCTAAGCACATCCAAAACAGATTTTAAATGCGCTACATGTTGGTTCAAATCTTTACTATAAATTAGTATATCATCAAAATACACAACAACAAACCTGCCAATAAATGCTCGTAAAACATGGTTCATTAGACGCATAAATGTGCTAGGTGTATTGGTTAAGCCAAAAGACATTACCAACCACTCATATAAACCTTGTTTCGTTTTAAAGGCTGTTTCCACTCGTCTCCAGCTTTCATACGAATTTGATGATATCCACTTTTCAGATCAATTTTTGAGAATACTGAAGCTCCATGTAATTCATCCAACATATCATCTAATCGAGGTATAGGATAGCGATACTTTACCGTGATATTATTAATGGCTCTGCAATCCATGCACATCCTCCATGTCCCATCCTTCTTGGGTACAAGTAAAACCGGAATGGCACACGGGCTCATATTTTCTCTCACATGTCCCTTTTTCATCAACTCACTAACCTGCCTTTGAAGCTCATTTGTCTCCTCGGGGTTGCTTCTATAAGCCGGTCGGTTTGGAATTGAAGCGCCTGGTACGAAATCTATCTGATGTTCTATTTCTCGAATTGGTAGTAAACCATCAGGCACCTCGTCCGGAAATACATCCTCGAATTCCTGCAATAGAGAAACAACAGAACTAGGCAATGCAGGGTCAAGATCATTAGTGTTTAAAAGCACCTATTTGTACAAAGGTACAATCATGGGCTGACTTAAGAACATCGCCCTTCTGATCTCACTGCCTCTCGCATAAAAGTTTGTTTTTCCCTCTGCTTTTCTCTCATGGACTTTTTGTGTATTCTTTTCAGTCATCTCAATTTTCTCTCCCCTTTTCTCTTTGCTTTCCTTTTTCTCGGCCACCTCTTCTTTTTTTCTCTCATTGGCCGAACTCTCTCTCTGCACTTCCACTCTTGATTTTTCTTCACTCGTTTTCTTTTTCTCACTTTCTCGCTGTAAGCTCACTTGGTCTTCATAGACCTGCTTTGGAGTTAACGGTACAAGAGTGACAGTTCTTTGGTTGTGAACTAACGAGTACTTGTTGGTGAAGCCATCGTGTTTTACTCGTCGATCAAATTGCCATGGCCTGCCCAACAACAAGTGCCCAGCTTGCATCGGAACCACATCGCACAAGACTTCGTCTTCATATCTTCCAATACGAAAAGAAACTAACACTTGTTTATTCACCCTTATCTCACCACTATCATTCAACCACTGCAATTTATATGGTCGAGGATGCTTCATTGTTGGTAGCCCTAACTTTTCTACCATGGTTATGCTAGCAATGTTAGTACAACTCCCACCATCAATAATCACACTACATACCTTGTTCTTGACATGGCACCTAGTATGAAAGATGTTTTCCCGTTGCTCCTCTTCGTCTTCTCTGGCTTGCACACTTAGAGCTCTCCTCGCAACCAACAAATCTCCTTGGACAGCATACTCCTCATCGTCGACATCCTCTAATGAAGGCATAGAATCATTGTCCGAATCCTCATCGGTTTCAATCTCTCCATTATCTCGCATCACCATAGCTCGTTTGTTCGGACATTGGCTAGCTATGTGACCCCTGCCTTGATTCCGAGTAGTGCAAGAATCATATTTACCTTGATTCCTATGGCTGGCCTCCTCTTGTTTTTGTTCGGTCTTTGGCCTTGTGTTGAGTTGCTTCTCATCTTTCTTCCATGGGTTCGCCTTCCAAGCTGAGGTACTTGGATTTTGGCTTGGATGCATGTTATTGCCCCTCCTCTTGAGTTGATTCTCAATTTTGACAGCCACGTGTACCATGTCCTCCAACTCCACATAATGTTGTAGCTCGACGGCATTGTGAATTTCTCGGTTCAAACCCGCCAAAAACCTTGCCATTGTAGCTTCCTGATCATCTTCTATATTCGCCCGGATCATTAGGACCTCCATCTCCTTATGATACTCCTCCACACTCTGGTTGCCTTGCTTGAGATTTTGTAGCTTGTTGTACAACTCCCGGTAGTAGTACGCTGGCACAAATCGCTTCCTCATCACGGCCTTCATCGCTTCCCATGACTCGATAGGTCGCTCTCTATTTCTTCTCCTATTTAAGACAAGCTGATCCCACCAAGTTATAGCGTAATCAGAAAACTCAATTACGGCTAATTTTACCTTCTTCGCTTCGGAGTAGGTGTGGCAGTCAAAGATGAACTCCATTTTCTTCTCCCATTCTAAGTAGGCTTCGGGCAGATTTGCCTTGGAAAGACGGTATCTTCATTTTGATGCCACTCATACCATCGTTTCCCCTATTCCTAACTCCTCTATCCCGTCCTAATCTCCTGTGACTACCCGCTGAATCTTCATCTTCGTCAAACTCGTCTCCATAAACTCCGTAGTAGTCATGGCCCTCTCCTCTAACCGGAACCCTCTCTCGCCTACGCACATGAGGAACATGTTGTGGCTGTTCCACACGTGCATTTTCTATCCGGTCTACCCTCTTATGAAGCTGCTCCAACTCTCCTCTCAACATTCGCCTCATCTCTCCCATCATCGCTTCTATGAAGAGTTTTGGATCTGCCGCTCCAGCGGTACCTTCGGTAGAGTTTTTGCTGTTGTTTGACATTATTTATATATATATATATATATATATTTTTTTTTGCTGCAAAACAAGGTTAGAAATAATGCAAAAGGCCTTACCACACTCCTTTACGTGTTTCTCTCTTGAACTGGTTTTCGCACAATTTCTCTCGTGTTTACATTCAATACTTTTGGGCTTTTGTTCACTCTAATGCTATCGCCTCTCTTGCCTTTTTCCACTCGTTAATCCTCACTCAGTTCTTATAGAACTAATCAAATCAATACCGAATCTTCCGTGACGATTCACAACCCAATTTATCAAGAAAGCTCATATTAGACGCAAAATGACAACAATCGCGGACAAAAAATATTCTCAGAATTAACATCTAAAAAGAAACGTAATTTGGACTTCCCTAAACCCTAAATAACAAGAAACGGCCGAAAAATTTAAGAAAGGTTTCCAGACTTTTTTTTTTTTTTTTTTTGACAATCTGGATTTTTTTTTTTTTTTTAGACAATCTCCTACACAGTTTCGACTAAGAACAAATATAGAACTAATAATCCTATGAAATTCTAATTCCCAGCAATAACAAGAAAACCTAATTAAACTCTAAGTTCTTGAAGACTTTCGGCCAACAATATATATATATATATATATATTTTTATACCGAATCAATACTAGGAATCAAGACTCAAGATTAACAGAACATAAACGAAAAAATAAAAGGATAGGATAAGTAAAACCTGATTAGAACCCTAGGCTCTGATACCAAATGATACGAACCACGCCAAGAACTGACGCGACCCTAACCAAATTAGTCTCCAAGATCGAATTCTAAACGGATTTGAATGGAACCGCGACCCGATGCCTAACAAGAAGCACGAATCTTGGTATGTGAGGACGCCACAATCAGTTGTGGAAGGGCTGATTGATAAGTCGAATGAACGCCACGTAATTCTCCGATAAGTTCAAGAAGTTCGTTTAAGAACCAAAGAGAATTAGACACAAAATTTTTGAATAAAACTGATCTGTTCTTTACAAGCTAATTCGTACACATTTATATGTATTTCCCTTTGTGGATTTTCAGCCCTTAATTGCCCAAGGAATTTTCGGCAATTCTCTAAGCCACAAATAAGGAAATAAACAATCTGAAGCAATAGAGACAAACCAAATAAGGCATGTTCCCTAAATGGCTGAAAAGCCTTACAATATTCTAAAATAAAAGGAAACTAAATAATAGAGCAATCAATACTGATTCTTGTCAGCAATTATTGCCTCAAAAACGGAAAGTTCTCAAAACGGAAACGACAGCTAACGATCTTGCAAGCGAAATTACTCGATCTCTTCTAGCACTTGAATCATGCATTTGTTGGACCGGTTGTCACTTGAAATTCCCTCGATGGGCCTCCATGCAATAGCTTGAGACCAAGTTGCTCGAATCAGCCCATTAAGTGCATCTTTGAATTTCTTTGCGCGAGCCCTCGTAACCGGACCAATGGGAACTTGAACTGGATCTGAATAAGCTTCATCCCATGTGGTGCTCGTGCATTTGCTACCGACGTCCTCATCAATTCATCAGAACAAGGAGATGAGGTGAACCAACCACCTCGTCAGTCACGCCAGTCCCAAACTTCAACAATCTCCAACGGCAAGACACAAATCTTTGCTCTAGATGATCTCCCTCCCTCAAAATAGAGAGATAGATTCCAAGAGTTTAAGGCTTTCCTTGTACTCCAGATACAGAAACCTAATACTCAATCCTGCCAGATATTACTCGATTTTGTCTCAAGATTTGTAGGTATCCTACAAGACTGGTGGATGAGTCTAGGAGAATACAGACAGCTAATGTTCCTTCAAACAGAATCAGTTGAAGGAGCTCTAGCTTAGTTTACTCAGAATTCTGTGGAGAAGAGAACCAGATCGTTGAACAAGCCCAATCAGAATACTTCAAGATGAAGTGTTGTTCCATATACAAGAAAGATCTCGAAGTTCATTTCCAGAAGATGTCCAGACGCTTCTATCTGATTGGAGGACTCAACGACCCGAATCTCAAACAGATGTTTCTCTCCTCAATACCAGAGCCATTAGGAGAAGAAACATTCAGATTACCATTTGCAACCAATAAGAAGATTGCAGATGCAACATTCGGAGAACTCTGCCAATTGATTCTAAAGGCCATTGATAAGATGTGCTCGCAGAATAAGTTTCTCCAGGAACATATAAAACAGACGAAGAATCTTGACAAAGTCTGTACCAACAAGGAGCTATACATCAAGTGCCCCAACAATCCTATCCTAGGATGTACGTGTGCTCCGTACTCTTCCAAGCCACCATCTAGAAC
Source organism: Ficus hirta (assembly GCA_038430175.1). NCBI lineage: Eukaryota > Viridiplantae > Streptophyta > Magnoliopsida > Rosales > Moraceae > Ficus > Ficus hirta. The sequence goes on from CM076592.1 coordinate 16,604,413, forward strand.
CAGAAAATTCAGAAAGAAAAAAGGTTTTAAAAGAAACAAGTTCTTCTCTAAGGAAAAAGGTTCATGGAAGTGTCTACAAAAAAAAAAAAAAGAAACTTTGGGAAGAAAAAATCAACAAGATGCTTCATTTGTGACAGCAAGAAGCATTTTATAAAGAATTATCCTAAAGCAAAAACACATAAGATGATTGCTCATATCAGAAAAGAGACGGGAATTTCACTATCAGACAATGAAGTGGAATCTATTTTCTCTGCTGATGAAGAAATCAATGATCAGACCCTCTGTGTACTCCAACTCTCAGACTCTGATACTGAAACCAGTCAATCAGGATCAGATTCAGACTCAGAACAAGAACAAGGACAAGCCCTCCAGATGAACGATGTCAACATGGTGTATGACACTTCATACACCATCGTTTGATCTCCTGGTCCTTGCCTCCCAAGTGTACATAAGTAGGCAGTCTTACACTGCATAATATACTTTAAAATATATATATATATCGGGGGAGCATTTGCACCCCAGGTCCTTACCTCCCCAAGTGTACATAAGTAGGCAGTCTTACACCCCATTATATGTATTGAAAAAATGAAAAAAGATGTGATTTATTTTATGCAACAACGCTTTCAAATATGCCTAGTTTGCCATAAAAAAAAAAAAAAGGCGCTTTCAAAGATATAAAAATAAAATAAGTTAGTTGGTTAACCGTTTACATAAATTTATAGAAATAATTACATAAAAAATTTATTTTTAAATCCCCATTTTAAAATATGTTCATTTTCTAATAATATTATATATATATATATATATTTTAAAAGATAAATATATGTAATACCTATTTTATCTTTTTATTATAATTAATATCATTCTATTTTTATAGAGATTCTTTTTTTTTTTTAATTTAATCATGAATATTTTTTGTTCATAAATGTGAATTACCTTTAATAAGCCAAAATTAGTTATAAACATCAAAGTACTTATAATAAATTTAAAATATTTACTATAAAGATGATGGTTCAGATCAAATAATAAACACAATACAAAATATTTATGATAAAGATTGAAGAAATTAAAATATTCACACTTTTCATATAAAAAACCAATGAATTCTTTATAAAAACAAATCTATTTATTTAAGTAATTCACTACAAATCAAATAGTTATCATTTATGTCTTAACCAAATAAATTGAAAAATAACACAGTTAATGGTATCAAATTCTTTATGAAAAAACACTATTATTTATTTTAATTAGTAAAAATGAAATTGAACATATCTTTATAATAAAAACTTATTTATTAATTAAATGATTTTCTTTAATGTTTATTTTTCTTTATTTAGTTTATTCTTATTAATGTAAAATTTGATTTTGAGAAAACATTTCCTTTCTGGTTCATTATGAATATTGCATCTTCTTTACAATAAATCAAAATTTTTTTTCAAATTTTCCTGTTTTACATTTCGTTTAGCAATTTCATTAAATCAACTTTATCTCTCTTTGGGTCTTAAATTCCTTTTTTTTTTTTTTGTAATTTCTTTATTTATTAATTTTTCATTCTTTATGAAGAGTAATATTGTCTTAGAATTACTCTTTTAGACGCTCATGTAAGTAAAAAGAAAAATAAATATATTTCAAATCAACACCTCCAATATAAACATTTATGTAAATAATCCAAATTTAGATCAAATTTTATTTCAACTTTTCACTTGCCGATCCTTGATCGTGTATATAATATATATAATAATAACAATATATATAGATTTTTTGTTTTAAAAAAGCTAGTTCACGAATCTGCTTATGCAGAATAGATAAATAAAGAGAAAAAAAAAGTAAAAAGAAAATGTAAAAAAAAAAAAAGAAAAGAAAAAATACCACATAACAAGTGTCAAACCTGTAACTAGCTGTAAGGAGTGACGAATAGGCACAATGAAAGTGCCTATTCGTATTTTTAATATTGATTAAAGAAAAGAAATATATAACTTTGTCATGTTTTTCAAAGCAAACACCTTATTAATTAAGAAACATTTGTTCCCATTTTTTTTAAGGAAAATAATGCTTTAATTATTGCTTCTTCTTCTTTCTTTTTTTCCCCCCCATAATAAAACTTTTGCTCGTCTAAAAGGTCACCAATCTTTTTTTTTTTTTTTTGTGTAATATTTTGGGTACATAACTTATACAAGGGTAACTGTCAAATGAAGAACCAAAATTGGAGAACAATTCAACGTAAGCTTTGTAAAATATAAACTCTCACACCCAATAAGTAGCTGCCAAATGTGAACTGAACAAACCTTACACATTGTCTTGCTAGTGTGAAAAGGACTTTTTTTTTGCCCTTTAATTTCCTTTTTCATAACGAAGACAAAAACTATTTAAAGCCAAAAAAAAAAGTTCCATCCAATTTGAATCATATGATAAGATGCTTTTACCGTAGACTTTCCCCTACATTTGAAAGGGGAAAAAAATAGAGGAGGAGAACGAAACGCGTTTTCTGGTCCCCCCTGAGCCGGGGGGTGCTTGTTGGGGGGTGTGTGCCATTAGAAGAAGAAAGGGTTGAATGGAGTGAGAAAAAGAGAAAGTTCAAATAAAAAATAAAAATAAAAATAACAATAAAAAGAGAGAGAGACAGAGAGAGAGAGGGTAGAGATAGAATGGACGTGGATGGGTTTGTGTTGGTCAGAGCTATTAAAGATTTTGACTCATAAAATAAATAAATAAATAAATAAATAATAAGAGAGAGAGAGAGAGAGAGAGAGAGCTATCAAAGAGTTTCGAAAGAAATGCGTGGACTTTTGAGATGAGCCGTGAACCGGTTGTTGTCTTTCTGGTTAGGGAAAATTTTGGCTTCGGTCCTTACCTTTTTCCAAAATGTCGCATTGTCCCCCAATTGTTAAACGGGATTTAGAGGAAATTTTTATTGTTTTTCTTAAGTATCCAAAGTTTTTATAACTTGAAATGGTAAATCAGTTATTAATCACATAATAAATCAAATGCGGTTAATCAGTTATTGATTTTAATAAATCAATGATTCGCCAACAGTGAATCAGTGAGTGATAAACCATAATATTAATTAAGAATTTTTTAGTTAATCAATGCTTGATCATTGATAAATCAGTGATTGATCATAAATAAAATATCATTTTAACATAATAAAAATACCTATCAAGAATTCATCTTGTTACTCTCTCCTTTCTCCCTACCCTAGCAGCCACATATACTACTACTGTTCTCACCCCAACTCCAAAACTACGGTTGCCCCTCCTTGTTGCACTGCCGCATATAGGAGATTACCGATGCGAGCTCTATCCAAGTAGCTCATGTGATCAACGCCACGATCTTCGTATTTCTTTCTTCTAGGTCGTTGTTACTGTCAAAGATCTGCTTGACCAATAAATAGAGCCACCATCCATTTAACTAGCTAAAAAAAATTTGCATGTTTTTAAAAATGGTGTCCAAAACCAAGTAACCAACCACCCTATCTAAATTCTCTTATCAAAATTTGCCACTTGGATCCTCGAAGTACAACATAGGGTTCTTTTGTCCAAGCCCGTGAAATTTGACCATTAGATGTCGTCAGTTTTCCATCTACGTCCGTGCATGTGTGGTATCAATTGTAACAAAAAATAGTACATGTATGGTCTTTGTGTCTAAATCTGTAAAATTAGATTGTTTAATGTTGCTGCCATGGACGGAGGGACGTGTACAACATGCCCCCATTGACACAGCAGAAAAAGAAAATTTGACATGTAATTTGTTATCAGGTTGGCTTCTCTAACCGGTTTGTGTCCCTACTAACAGTCTCTTATCTTGTTTGGGCTTTCGAAAAGTTTTATTGCGCTTTATTTATTTAACTTTAAGTCAGACTTTTCTTTATTAAGTAGGCTTCTTTGTAAATAATTTAATTTAATTTAATGAGACTTTCCTTTACTAATTAGCCATTAAATTGAAACCGTTTTCACAGATTTTATATATATATTTTTCGTTTTTATATATTAATTGTCTTTAGTTTTGGTTTGCGTATGCCTTATTATCCTTTTTTTTCCCCCTTATTTGTCGACTTTCTTCTCTGCAACTTTAATTTCAAAAATATTTCTAAAAAAGACACACACCCCCCGCGCGCCCCCCCCCCCCCCCCCCCTCTTTTCTTTTTAAGTACTCTTACTCTCAAAGACGTTTTCCATACTATTGGTAATGATAAAGTTTTAAAAAAATTTTGACATCTTGCCATGAAAAGAATGTTATAAATTTTGTTTGATTTTTATTTAAATAAGGAAGAAAGAGCAAAATAACACTTTTTAATAAAGTAATAGTAAATTATAGTATAATATTTTAAACATAATAATAAATAATATAAATAAATTTATGATCATATATAATACTTAAAAAAAACATTTTCCTTTCTCTTCTCTCTCTAACGTGAAACTATACACATAAATTTATTGTTATAAATTAACCGTAAATCCAAAAATTTTTAGAAAATCCAACGAAAGCTAAGGATTTATTAGAAACATATACTATAATTTATCATATTTTAAAAAACATACTTTAAACTTCAAAGGTACCTATAAAACATGTTATGTTGCTGCAATTTCTCTTTAAAAATAATTAAAAAATTTGTTGCTAATTGTGCCCCTACTGAGTTGAAAGTCTAGCTCCGTCCCTGGTCTTTGCTATTTCTTTTTCATCCAGTGAGGTCACTTAAAATAATGAAAATAGTTCATGGACTTCGATGGAAGGACCCTAGATGTCTAGGTTGAGATCAATAATCCAAATTTGATATCTCAAATGATGTCTAATTAATTATTTTTGTGACAAACTATTAAAGTAAATTAGATATCATAATTAAAAAAATAGTTACAAAGCATTTCAATCTTTTTTTTAAAACGTGATATAATATTGTTGTTTAGGCATCATCTGAGACACTAAGCTTATGTTTGGTGTAAGGATTTGAATCCTAAAATTACAATCCAATTTTTATTTTTTCCCTTAATTTTACCATTAACAGTTTTATAACTCAAATTTTAAAAATTCATAACTTTCCATATGCAAATCCAAATGAGATGATTTTTTTTTAAATTGTGTAAAATTTCGAGACGAACGAAACAAGCTTCATATTGATATATATTTTTTTTTTGAATACATTTCAAGTTTTTACACTTTTTAACTTTAGCAATTCAAACGCCACACAAATGTATAATTCAATTCAAACTCAAATTCTACAATCCAACCCTTGTACCAAACGTATGTTAAAAATTGGACAGAAGATTTGAGTGTTTAAGCGCACTGTTTTTGTTACTTTGGGACTTTATGGTATAGTTTTAACAATAAGGGACCTAATTGTAATATTGTAAGAACTTTGAAAGGTCGGAACTAGGGAGGGACTAGGGAGGGAAGGTGCACAACCTTATGAGACAAAAAATAAGGAGGAAAAAAGAAAATAAATAAAACTAAGAAAATTCACAGAAAAAGCCAAAAACCGTTTGCTTTGTCTGAGGTGAGGGACCTACTTTACAAAGTCTTTGTCGTTAGTCAATCTTAGCTCTCACTCTTCTCTCTTTCCCTCTCCATCTCTCTCTCTCTCTCTCCCTCTCTTCTCTTCATTTTCTCTCTCTATGTTTTTGTAGGTAAATGCAGGTTTGAAGCTTTCTTGTCCGGTTCAGTTCCCACCTCCATTTCTCCAACCAGGTTTTTCTCTTCTCCAAACATTTCTCCCCTTCCTCTTCTGCAGTTTAACTTCTGAGCCTTTTTCTTTTCAAGGTTTATTATGCCTTTTATTCTTCTCTGCTTTTTTGCATATTCCAAATTTGTATTTTATGGGAATTTGTACCCTTCAAATCTTTAAGCAAGTACTATAATTCCCTTGAAATATTTTTTTTTCTAATTTTTTAATTTTCCAATCAAATTATGTTCGTATAGCCGTATAATGCATCGGACAAATTAAATATTGTAATTATGGAGCTGGGTTTTGGTGATCATTTGACCAACTCGATTGAACTGAAATTATTTTTGTTAAAAAATTTGTTTCTTTCAGTTTGTGTTTAAATTCTGGGTTCAAGTATTTATCTTTTGACTTATATCTGAAATAGACAAAACCAACAAATTTTTTTTTTTTAATTTCTAATTTTGTGGGCGACTATATAGCCAATTATTGGTAGAAAATTAGATAATATGTACTTGTCTAAGTCTAGTCTTGAATTTACCCAAAAAAAAAATTTTCTTTTTTTTTAAGGCCTGTTTGATGAAACATGGCTTGTGAGAAAGATGAGATCCCAATGCTGTCCGATAGTCATCCAAGGTCACTTGATGAGAACGTGGATTCGCACTTCAGAAGATCCGTTCCATGGACTCGGAGCGCTTCGCTTTCTATTGACATGCCATCCATGGATTCACATGAGAGAGAGACTAACTTTGTTGGCCACACTGGCCCCTTAATAAGTCACAGAACTCCATTTGTACCTATGAGCGGTCCATTGTCCAGTAACCACAGAGCAGATAACGTCATTTTTCGACGGAGTCCAAATGGGAAACAGCAAAAAGAAGCAGCACCCACACCCAGAATGGAAAAGTTTGCCTCCATGACTAATGGAATGAACCAGAATGATTGGACTAATGACAACTTTAGTAAGAAAAATGACCATCTACTGAGGTCTGGGCAATTGGGAATGTGCAATGATCCTTACTGCACAACTTGCCCAAGTTATTACCATTACAAGCCGTTTCAGCAGAACCACAGGATGTCTTCAGGTTTATTTGATCCGCATGTATGTTTCTCTCTCAATATTGTGCAATTTTACTTTTGTTATAGCTTATTCTTTTTTTCTTTTTTTTTTTACTCAAATACATTGAAATTCAGATTCTTGGTTATTCATTTTTATTTATATTAAAAAAAAAAAAAACTTTACAAAGCATGCATCTTTTATCAAAGTTTCAGTTTTTGGTTTTGTGCCATTTGTTGGAGACTCATCTTTTATGGCTTTCAAAGACACCTAAGACTACTTCTTTACTTAATTGTATACGAAACAAAGACCTGCTAACACTTCCTTGTCATAAAATCCATTGTTTGCTATATGAAACGGGGAAAACGAGGCATGTTTAGAAGATTACACAACCGTAGTAGTGCTTTGGTGAAGATTAAGCAAATAAAATAAGAAAAAAGAAAAACCCTGAGGGCTGGTTGAGTGGTCGGGCCTGTTGTTTGATCCCACATCATTTTCGGTTCCGTCACCTATCTGGTGAATGCCAAAAATTGTAGGTTAAAAACTTAACAGTACAAGTACTGGCAAGGCGTGAGTACAAATGATGCCTTATGGGTTCTAGTGTTCGTATTGGTAATGTTGCTCTTTGGAAGTGGTAGTGGCAGAATATAAGTGCTATTGCTGGTTTGTTGTCATGGCAAAAAACTATTTTAGGTAGCATAACAACCTTTTCTCTTGTTTTGAATGATGACGGAGATGAAGTTTTATAAATCGAGACTTTTGTTTGCAGTTCCATAATGCTCTCTATGGGGACGCTAAAGGTTTCGCAAGGAGATTCTTTTCTTGTCTGAGTCCGTATATTCCTGGAGTTATCAATCCCCATGCTAGAGTTGTGCAACAATGGAACAAATTTTTCGTCATTTCTTGCTTGATAGCAATTTTTGTAGATCCGTTGTTCTTCCTCGTGCTGTCAGTTCAACAAGTAAATACTCCTAAGTTTGTTTATTTTTATTAATGCATATGGGAACCCTTAACTAATCTTTAATTGTTAATCTTGTTGGCTCATGTAGTTAAGGCAGGAGCCTGTTTTTTTACTTGATTTTATTCAAATTTTATTAACACATAAAATGAGGACTTAAAACTAATAATTTTGTGCTAGAAATCATGTGATTATATCATGTATTTTATTATCCATGTTCTCTTTCGAATTAAATTTCTACACTCTTTTGAATGCAGGACAATAAATGCATAGTCATTGATTGGCCAATGACCAAAGCACTTGTTGTTTTCCGAAGCTTGACTGATTTCATATACGTTTTACACATTCTTCTTCAGGTACCTACTTTGGTTTTGTTTTGTTTTGTTTTGTTTTTTTGTTTTGTTTTGTTTTTTTTTGTTTTGTTTTGTTTTTTTTGAAGTAGTTAGAGACAATTAGAGAGTATTAATAGAGGGGCAAGTCAGTGAGTTTAGGAAAAAAATTATTTGGTGAATTCTGTGGGCTTGGGAAACCAAGAATTGGGAGAGTTGGGTAGTCTCTCGAATACTGCCTTGGTTAGGGTTTCTTAGTGGATTATAACTTCATTTGTTCATCAATAAAAGTTGATTTTCTCTTTCTATTCATCTTTTCTGTGAGTGCTATATTACAATGGGGGTGAAAATTATTACATCTATATCATATTTGTTGCTCATTATTCCTATATACTCGGCATCAAAACCGAATTTTTACTTATTACTTAGCTCAATCACAACTTCAGATCGAAATATGGACATTTAAAGCATCAATGGAACGTGAGAAAAATCCTCTTCTTCTCTCTATTCCTTAGACAGAACATACTGAATCTACTATTTAAATAGGCTAATTAGGCCGCCAAATGGCTTAACCACCATATGTTGTGTTAGTTGGACTTCAAGTGTTATTATTCATCATGCTATTTATATTAATGGTCCAATTTTTCTATCATCTCACATTCCCATATGCTGTAATTCGGCCCATTTAATGCATCATGTAGATCGCTTGTCATTCGACATACATTTATTGCAATTTCTTTGAAAGGCATCAGAATTGAAGAAAATGTGAATTACCTCCTTAGTTTTGCAGACTAGTCACTGCTTTAATTTGAAATTGATTTTTGGTACTTAATGCCGCTACTATTCTACACTATCATGTGCCTAATGTATCGTATTTGAATTACCATACATATTTCTGTATTTATTTATTTATTTTTTTTTTGGTTTTTCAGTTTAGGTTCGCTTATGTGGCTCCTGAGTCTAGAGTGGTTGGTGCTGGAGAATTAGTTGATCATCCCAGGAAAATCGCTCTCAATTACCTTCAAGGATATTTTTTTATCGACCTTTTTGTTGTATTGCCACTTCCTCAAGTAACTCTCTCTCTCTCTCTCACACACACACACACACACACACACACTCGCAACAAATGCTTATTTTGCCTTCTGTTGTACATGTCATACTACTGCTTCTAGAGTGTTACGAATCTTATGCATGTTGATTATCCATTTTTTTTTTTTTGGTAATTTGCCTTTCCCTAGGGATTATTTTGTTTAGTAAATGTATCTTCGAGTAAAAATTATGACCATATGGTCCTCTGTTTTATGAAAGTTACGGGTATTAAAGCATTCTGTCAGTTTATCCATGCACAACGATGATATATACATTGTTTAGAATGATGCTAAGCATTTGCTATTCATTGCATGTGGTAGTTAAAGTCTTCGCTTCTTTGCAGGTCCTCATATTAATGGTTCTACCAGCTCACTTGGGATCATCTGGAGCGAACTATGCAAAGAATCTTTTACGTGCTGCAATCCTGGTTCAGTATATGCCGAGGTTGTATAGGTTTCTACCTTTGTTTGCTGGTCAGTCTCCAAGCGGCTTCATATTTGAGTCGGCATGGGCGAATTTCATTATCAATCTTCTGACCTTTGTGTTATCTGGACATGTTGTTGGGTCAGGCTGGTACCTCTTCGGGTTACAGGTTGGTGGATCTCTTTTAAATACTTGTTGGAACACACTGAAACTATATTTTTGTAGGAGCCATATTTTTGTATCTCTCTATATGTCTTTCCATTTTCTCTCAAGTATCAAAAAAGCGTAGCGAAACTCCTTTCTTCTTCTTCTTTTTTAATTTTATTTCTTATTTTTGGATGAATACCCATTAGCTTAATGTACAATCAAAGAAGGGATTGAATTCGACCACATTTTAACATAAAGAACCAAGGCTAAAGAAGCTAATTTATCTAACAAGAACTTCATCTTTTGGGCTTATTGGGGTTTTAAGCACTTGTCCTGCATTTTGGTTTTATTGCTTATCGGGCTGGATACAAGTGAAAAACAATTATTTATTTTATCCTAGTACTTAGACTGTGTTAGGGTCGCAATTTGGGTCACGATACAACAACATGACTCGAACTGGATAGGAAATAAGGAGGGTCTGAATCTAGCATAACTGTGTTTGTGTCAAAATCGTGTAAACCAGGAAAATCAATCTGGTCCTGTTCAAACCTGTTGAGGTCAGACTTCGTCTCCCCATTATGTAATGCCTAGGTCACAATAATCAGCGAACTAATGAACGGTGGACATCGAACCATGGCCCCATTGCTTGTTCAAAAGTTCAGACTTGGGCCCGGCCCGACGGCCGAGTGGAGAAGGAACCTACGAACGTCAAACAGTGATTCATCGATCACTCGGTATTGGTCCTATTGACCCTCTGAAGCCCATAAAATTACCAAGTGTTTCTATTAACTCAACATTTGGTTTTGCATGACGAACGATGAGAAATGACATTCGATTGTCCGATGCGTGCCTAGTTACTGTCCATCACAAATGGTGCTCAGTTCATCGTTCGACACTCACCTTGAGCAAACGATGAATGATGGAAGATTGACTTCCATAATTGCCAAGCCCATGATCAATCGTGGCCCATGCTCTTACACACATTCCGGATTATCAGGGTAATGGGAAACTGCCCACTACTACCCTAAAAATCCGGACCCACGACTTTTCCTATATAAATAGAGGAAGACCCCTCACATTTGAGGATCTTCTTCCCCTTTTCCCTTTACTAAAACTCTGTCAAATTATTCCCAGAAATTGTAACCTTGTACTCAAAATTCATACATAGTGAAACCCCCAGACTCAGAGGACGAAGCAAGACATTCTGGCGAACATCTCTAAAATTTGATGTTGCTATCTTTTACTGTTTTCTTGCTATTACTTTTTCATTTACGTTTTCCGTTATGATTGTTTATGATTCTCATTTGCGATGTCCAAGGACCCTAATAATTTCAGTTTGTTGATTTTCATGTGATCTAACTTGAATTAGAATTTGACCGTAGATCCAAGCATCTACAAAACCTCTTAACGACAGTGGTAACAATGGTTTTACTTTATTCAATCATCCGTTGATTTCCCTTCTTTCTTGTTCCAGAGGGTTAATCAATGCCTTCGAAATGCATGCCATAGCGCTGGAAGCGACATATTCTGCAAATACATAGATTGTGGGCATGGTGATGATCCTGTAAATTCTTCAGATCCAAATATGCTTATTTGGATAAATAATACGGATGCCTCTAATTGCTTTGGTGGCAGCAGCAGCAATTTTGCTTACGGAATTTACGTTAACGCTGTCAGCCTTACAACAGAAGGCAGTATGATCACTAGATACATATATTCATTGTTTTGGGGGTTCCAGGTACTACTTTTATTTCATCTGTTCTCTATCCGTTTCTCATGTCCTTAAGTACATTTTTTTTTTTTGGGCCTAGATTGAATATTTTTCTTTCTTTTCCTTATTTCCTAACTTTTTAAGGGTATCTTAAAAGAAGTTAGAGAGAAACTCCATGTAAAACTATGAAAAATCAGACTTGTAGTTATTTTATTGTGATAAAAAGGAGTGCAAATTGTTGAACTAAGCGAGTTTCATTTTAAAATTTTAGAACTTGACTTTGTGTCTAACTGGGAAAATAGATCCTTTTGACTTGATCTTTAACTATGCTTGATTGAGATGCCTTGTGATATAAGGTTGTCTTCATATTTGGTTTATATGTTTGTATATAACTATATATATGTGTATGTATGTATACTATTCCTTTTCTCTACGTCAGGACTTGGTTATGGTAAGATCACATGTTTTTATGCATCACCTTAGGAACATCTGACTATGCAATCTGCAAGTTAAGTGTATATCTGTTTGCTGACAAAGCACTGTTGTGATTAATTTGATGAAGCAAATCAGTACTCTGGCTGGAAATCAAGTTCCGAGCTATTTTGTTTGGGAAGTTCTTTTCACTATGGCCATTATTGGACTTGGCCTCTTGCTTTTCGCTCTCCTCATTGGAAACATGCAGAATTTTCTCCAAGCTCTCGGAAGGAGGTATTTGCACAACTTTCTTATTAATTGCTTCTCTAAACATGCGATGAACTCGTTTGGGGATATAATTTTACCCCGTCTCATGAATTCCTTTATCAGGAATAGAGTTCTAGCTAGATCCCCTTTATACCTAGAGGCAAACATGACAATTTTATATCGACAAATACCCGAGAATCCTGGAAATATATATATTTTTTTTTTCTTTCCCTCCTTCATCAAGTTTTCAATCAGATGACAGAGTTAGAGGGTCAGAATACAAATCCAGCTAACTTCTGTTTTTTAAGAGACCTTGAAAATCAAGTGATGTTGACCATATTATACAAGTCAATTGTTTGTATTTCGACCTTTCCAAATAATTTCCGAAATTGATATGTTGAAGTTATTTTGTAAAAAGGAAGGCAAAAATGTATTTATAGAAATCAATAGTTTGGAAGAGAAATATTTGTTTACTTGGCCATTTGACGAGTTGTTATTATTATCATTATTATTAATTTATTTATAAACAACATTAGCTCAAAGGTTTAGAATTTCAGTTTAAGTAGTTTGTTGTATGGAGGTAAGAATTTTAGATGTAGAAGCTATTTAGAGAGTTATACACTGAATATTTCACCTCTCTCTCTCTCTCTCTCTCTCTCTCTCTCTCTCTCTCACTCTGTAGGAGGCTAGAAATGTCACTACGACGTCGAGATGTTGAGCAATGGATGAGCCACCGTCGCCTACCGGATGAACTTCGAAGGTATTAAGTTCCTCATCTTTTCTGGATGTATTTCTGTTATTCTTAATATTATTGCTACTAATATGCTAGCCTTCTGATCTACTTTAAGAATAGAATGTCCATGAAATAGTACAGTTCCTTTTCTTTCTTTTGGGTGAAAACTCGTAAAAAACTTATATTCTGGTATTTTTCAACTTTCCATACACGTTTTTAATAGGAGCTGCAAACAAATAAAATAAAAAAAAAAAACGAAAATGAAAAAGAAAAATTAAAACTCAGGTTGTTTCTAAAACACCAAGCGTCCATCAAACACTTAATACTAATCCTTCTTCACTTCTGTGTCACCTAAATGCAAACACGTCTTTCAAAGTCTAAGAGACTGTTCGAGCTTGCAGTTGTTAGGTTTCATATGATAACATGCATATTTGTTTCATCACCAAGGCATTTAGGGATTGACTCACCTTGGGGTTTTTTCATTTTATAGGAAAGTTTCCATATATATATATATATATGTATGTATGTATATGTATATTTATTTTCAGTACTGATTGGATTTTCTAAATTCACAAGGATATTTGTTTAGAATTAGCACCATTCTTTTGCAACTATATTTTTGCGTGTTGATTCCATTCTTTTTAAGTCTTGATTATTCATATTAGCTACATGTTGACATTAAAGAACAAGACAGAGATTTTTTGCGGGTTCGCTTAAATGGTTGATGTGGTGTAAACAAGAATAATATGTGGGAAAATCTTATGTTCACAAATAAATCTGATGATCATGATTCAAAGTACCGTGAAGTTAGGAATTTGCATAACCTCATGACATTCAAGATGATGACATCTAAAAAGTTGTTTGTCTATTGTGTAGGCGAGTACGAGAAGCTGAAAGGTATAATTGGGCAGCCACCAGAGGGGTCAATGAGGAAACGCTTTTGGAGAATTTGCCCGAAGACCTTCAAAGAGATATAAGGCGCCATCTGTTCAAGTTCATCAAGAAGGTCAGCATCAAAATTAATTAGGCATCATATTATGAACACTTTCTTTCTCCTATCAATACAATATAACCGCTTTCTTCTTCCAAACTCCACTTTCTTGTCTCTGAGAAAAATGCGGGCTATCACAAGTGATCATCATCACTACTAATTTTGTAACCAGTTAGAGATTGACATGTCAGATTGTGTTGGACCGTATGTCATAATTAGTGAATCCTGCAGTTGTCATGTCAATTTGTGATTAATTGAAAACGTGTGGCGGTAATAAGAAGTGGTGTTATATAGCATTGCTTCTACTTCTATCTTGTAGCAATTCACATGGCAAGTGAGTTGTCATTTTTCCGTTGGTAGATGCAGATACTAATTAAAGTGATATATATATATATTTTTTAACACCTACCAATAAAAAAATGGAAACTCATATGCCACGCCAGTTGGTATACTTGCAAACTTCTAGCTTAAGACCAAGTGTGTCCATTAATATTATAGAAAGAAGTTACTTAGGAAGTTCTGCAGCCATCTTTGATTTATGAAAAATCATTGTCGATGTACTACAGCCTTTTGAGTTCACGTCTCGCTGTTGTTCATGTTCTAACAGTGTTCAAAAAATGCTGTAGGTTCGGATATTTGCTCTCATGGATGATCCTATCATAGACGCCGTCTGCGAAAAGCTTAGGCAAAAGACGTACATCAAAGGGAGCAAGATTTTGTATCAAGGCGGTCTGATTGAGAAGATGACTTTTGTCGTGCGTGGGAAATTGCAGAGTGTGGTAGAGAATGGGATCTCGGATCCCTTATCTGAAGGTGATGTTTGTGGCGAGGAACTCCTCACTTGGTGTCTTGAGCACTCTTCTGTGAACAGAGGTATGAATTTGGTGAGGTAGAATTCAAGATAGAAGCGAAAATAGAGATAGAATAGAAGAATATAACCAAGATAGATAAGAAGAACCACAAAAGAGAAAAGAGAGGATTATAATTATAGAGAGAGAACAAGACTCGAGGAGGAAACTCTAATTTTAATATTCATTCGTTAACCATTTTCTGAATTGAAATTCCAAACTAAACCAAAATAAAAAAACGGAAGTCCATAATGGGTAAGTACCCAAAACATAAATTTGGAATTAGATAAAACCTAAATATTATAACTAATTAATGTATGATCTCCATCAGATCAGTGAGTAAATGAACTAGAGATCCAACAGCATCGTTATTTAGCTTTTGCAGAAGAAAAAAAAATCAGGATTCCGGGAAAGAGATTGCTATGCAACCGGACAGTGGTGTGTCTGACAAATGTAGAAGCATTTTCACTCCGAGCAGCTGACCTCGAAGAAGTCACCAGCCTTTATTCAAGATTATTGCGGAACCCCCGTGTTCAAGGAGCCATAAGGTTATTTCTTCATACATTCATGTCTAAATTTAATTAACACCTCTGCTTTTCCCACTTTGTTCTGCCGTACCAAATGCAAGTCGAGTTACATGTTTCTTGTCTCCTTGTTTCATGGCTACTTGCTTTCGAAATCACTTCAATTTTCAAACCAAAATATGGATAATGACGCATCGGAGTTTTTCCGCAAAAGTGAACCGCATGTAGTTTCTAACCGTCAGCTTTTATCTCAACTCAATATATATGCGAAATATATATATATATATATATATATTTTTTTTTTGTTTCTTTCATTCGCGTGAAAATGTTACATTTTCTTGGTGACAGGTATGAATCGCCCTACTGGAGAAATATTGCAGCATCATGCATTCAAGTAGCATGGAGATACAGGAGAAAACGCTTGAGCCGCGCGGATACGTCTCAATCCAACAAATCACCAAGCAAGTGAGCCTTATTTTTTTTATCTTTGTTTTTATTTATTGTACAAGTGTCCCTGTATATTATCACCCATAGATGAAGCTAAAGAACTTTTTTCATGTCTAAATAGTGAATCCCCTTGGCTCATAGTGAAATGAAAATTACTACCTCGCTATACAAATGTAATATATTTATAGTAATGTTGAGCACACGTCATAAATTAGAGTACTAACCTCAATTGGTGGAATAAAATTTCTTCATCTCAATTCGTTACTTCTTTGTTATTTGTTTTTTTATTTTTGACCCCTGGATCTTTGGTCATTTTTTCACTTTAGCCCTTGAACTTCAAAAACTGATCTGTACGCCCGTGACTATTTTGTTGTAATTTTTTTCTTTTTTTCTTTTTTTTTTGGTAAATGACTATTTTGTTGTATTTGCTTTCAGATTAATTAATATTAATTGCAACCTTACATGTCCAACAATGCTAATATATATATATATATATATATATATATATGTGTGTGTGTTTAAAGGGAAATTTTTATTCAAATTAAAATTAGATATAAATATTAATATCAAAGATGAAACAACCCTGTAATACAAGAGACACAATCCTCGACGAAGACCGATTCCATCAATAAAATCTGATAAAACTCAGTGAGGAGGACATAAACCGAGACCCGATGATGAGAAAATTCCTCGAGTTCTTTGATAATCCTATAATCGAGCATGTATAAAGCTCTTTAAAAAAAAAAAATCTACAATCGATGAAATATACCGATCGATCAAGAGACAATCACTTGTAGCACAGAGATCGCAATAACCCCCGCATAGTCATAATACTAACGAAACCCATCGACATATACCGTCAGAAAACAACTCAAGCGGACACACACACAAACGAAACGGAGGTGAGGGAACTACCTCTTTTGTTATAAAAGTAAAACTAAAATACAAAAATAAAAGCATGGATACAAAATAACATCGATCGTTAAATTCTCATCCCACGTGGAACAATAATTCCGCCGTACAATACAACTCAGAGGAAATCAATTGGCTCGATTGGAGGTAAGAGATCGTTGTACCAACCATCGGATCACCAAGACCTCGTCAGATCCCAAACCACGGTAAGCTCGTCGGGTTAGATCTAGTTGAGAAACTCCCAACTAGGACCCTCTGACCCCATCCCTGTCGAAATCACCAAACCGCCGATTACCTTCACCAGCCATGGTGGCGGCAACGGAAGTCTCACACAAAGGGAAACCCTAGTATATGAGAAATTTGAGAGAAAAAGGGAAAGAAAGAAAAGATCTTTTTTTCTCTCGGGAAACTTGAACAATGCCACAATATTTGGTCTTCCATCTCAATATCTTTTTTCCATCATGAAGGATTTATCCTAAATATAGCTTATTTATCATCTTTATTTATTTATTTATTTTTTTGGGTGAGGACCGAGATGTCATTGAATAAAATATAGAGAACTAAATGGCATTTTTCTTTTTTAGGAAATTAAATGGCAATAATTGATAAGTGGAGTTGAAATGTAGCAAAAAATTTTAAACGTTTTAGGAATAGCAAATTTTTCAAATTTATTCTACATGTATGGTCAATTTTATCTTTTAGTGACCTTCTTTACATTAATGGCTTGTTTACTTTCCAGGAATAGGGAATTGGAATAGAGAATGAGAATTAACCCTATGTTTACTTACCTATTTTTATCTTGGAATGAGAGTGAAATTGTGTGGGGCCCATATTAATTTGGGATTGAATAAGGGGATTGGCAATCCCAAGCTCCCCCACCGGATTAGCACTCCCACTCCTGATATTAAAGTTAAGTTACTACTTTGCCCCCAATTATACTTTCTTATTTGATGATTGAAAAGGAAAAGTAAAAGATTGAAATAGCCCTAATTTTTTCACGCTTATTCACTTTTTTTATATTAATTATTTTTATTAACCAAATATAATATAATTTTATTAACTTAATATTATATAACTATCCTAATTTTTATTAATATTGTTAGAGTAAATAAATAACTTTTTTTATCACAATATATTATGATATTTCTATATTTATATTTTTTATATTTTACTTATTTTAATTCTTTTTTTTTTTACTCTTTTAAATTTTTTTAAACAAAAAATTAAACAATTTAGTTTTATTGCCTTAATATCATAATGATTATTTTACTTTTGATTAGAGTATGATAATAAATTAAAAAATTAATCAATTTTTTAATTTTTGAAAACACAATAAATAAAGAGGTATACAAGTAAATTTATAGCAACTGATTCCGATTCCTGTTCTAAGTAAACGCATGAATGGGATTGACAGTGATTCCAACTCCGATTCCTGGAACCCAAGTAAACAGCATATTCTGACTCCGAATCCAACCCACTTCGAGTCATACCCACTCCGATTCATGATCACTTCGATTACAGGTAAATAAACATGCCATAACTCTAATTTTTAGGGGACATCTACCCTTATTTTACTTTTCCAATCCTATTTTTTAAGTCACCCATTAATTAAAATTAAAATTTCATTTGTTGCTTTTTACACTGAGTTAACCATAGCATAATCTAATATTGGGATTTAACAAAATAGCAGGTTTTCAAAAAGTAGAAATTTATAGCTATTTTGTTTTGAAATTCTGGTTTTACCCCCAATCTCATCTTCTTCAACTCCTTAGATCTATAATGTCGTTGTCAGCACCGGAAAGCGTCGTCGTCAACGGTGACGCGCACGCAGTTGATAGAGGTCCCTTGGTTGTTGCCGTCGTCAGCCAGAAGCACGGTGAATAGATCTCGCGAACCGGAGAAGATAAACAATTCTCGCAACCCATATTGCAACGACGATGCCCATTGGAAAAATTGCAGCGGCTAGCGACAATCCCAGTGACATCCAACCCATATCATGGGAGGAAAAAAGCCAAAAAATGGCGACTAAAATCAGTGGAAAATCGAAGGGAAATCACCGGAAAATCGTGGGGAAATTGCCGTCTGTCTGTCCTCGTCGTTGTCGACATCAGATCTCTAACCTCCCCGATGGTTTCTCCGACGATCGTTACTCGCCAGACTCCTTGTCTTCTCCAACGAAGAGAAGTTTTGGGTAACGGGTTTTGGGTGGATTTAGAATTTTGAATAAAATTAGGGATTATTATTAATTAACAATAATATATTTAATAGTAAATCAAGTAAATAATAGATTTACATAGTGTATTTAGGAAATCCGATATTTATCATCTATCAAATAAATCAAAATATATATTACTAAATTTTAGTATTGTATGTTTTTGTCTGTATATTTTACCAAAAAAAAAAAAAAATCAAAGTATTTACTGATAAATATTAATATTTATTAATATTTATATTGTTTTAAAATTTGTCAAATTTTTAAGTAAATCAAAGTACTTACTAGTAAATACTAGTAACTTTTAAAAGCTATCAATTTATCAAGTAAATAAAAATATTTATTAATAAATACTAAATAAATCTAGTATTTATCGATATTAAAAATTATCAATCAATTTATTTCCCTAAAAAAATTGTCAATTAATATTGATAAATATATTAGTATTTACGTTGATCTGAAATTAATTAACTAGTCAAGTAAATCAAATATTTATTAATAAATCCTAATATTTACGTGTAAATATAGATTTACAATAAATATAGCATTTACCTTAATTTGAAAATTATCAAGTAAATATAACATTTATCAATAAATCTTACTATTAATTCACAAAATGTAGTATTTAAAAATAATAAAAATATAATATAAAAGTAATAAATATATCATTTATTAGTAAATGGTAATATTTTCTTGATTTGAAAATAAGAAATATAATATTTATTTAGTAAATCATTTTCATTTTACTCCATAAGTCCGCGTCAATTCCACGTATTTACGTATAAAACCAATATCATTAAATTGGATATTTATTCAAAAATTTCATAAATTAACTTCGTTTGGTAAACTAACTCAAATTTAAATTTTTCATCACAGTTTTATCTTTTTCTAAAAAGTCAATAAAAATTATAATTAATTTTTAAAAAATCAACTAATTCCAACTTAAAAATTTCAACTCCAACCTAACACCAAACGTTAATTTTTAATTTTTTGATTTAGACGATGAAAATAACATTTACTAGTAAATCCAATTATAACCCATAGTTTAAAATTGAAAAAAATGACAACATAACATATTTACAAATTAAATATTATTAAGAAATCCAATTACTTTATGATTTAAATTTTTTCTCAAGCAAAAATTACAACTTCCTTTTTATTTACAAAGTCCCACACAAAAAACTAATTATTACAGAGTAACCCCAAATCCCAAATCAGCCCCAATACCAAAAACCTAACCCAATCACCAGGGCTGACAGAATCCTCTCGCCACCGCCAGAATACCCAGCCACTCGCCGGGACTAACACCAACGGACGGAGCCTCCCACCCTCCGTGAAGACTACCTGCAATAAAAAAGCCAAGAACAAAAACAGCAACAAAAAAACCAAAAACCAAAAGCCAACAACACGATCCCGATTGCCTTCCCTGTAGTTGCAAGAACGGCGACGCTCACTTGCGGTTCAAGATCCAGACCATGGGACCTTGCGACCTCCTTCGATCAGCGAGACAGTCCTTCACGAACACTCGAAGACAGAAAATACGAGCTCTCAGTGGGGCTGGCCCGCGATCGCGATCTCACGTCGTCGCCATGAGGATCTCGTTACAGTCGCAGCATCCGTCGCCGAGATACTCCGCCCGCCGTCGATCTGTGTAGAGAGAGAGAGGGAGTCGAGTTTGGTAGAGAGAGGGGGAGAGATAACAAGACTGGAGAGAGAGAGAGAGAGGGAGAGGGAGAGAGAGAGCACAGAGAGAGACAAAAGGTGAAGAGAGAGAGAGAGAGCGAGGAGGGAGGAAAAGGTAAAATTGAAAATGAATAAATCTATTTTTATAAAAGTCGATACAGACCCTCCATTTTCCGTTCTTCTTCTTTACAATGACAATGTTCGCTAGCCAATCTGGGTATTGCACCTCCTTAATAAATCCAGCCTCAATCAACTTCCGTACCTCGTCGTTGACAATCTGATTTCGTTCGATTCCGAGTTTCCTCCTTTTCTGTTTGACAGGCTTATGACGAGGATCGACGTTCAGACGATGCGTCGTTACTTCCGGGTCGATACTTGGCATGTCTTTGTGCGTCCACGCGAAGCAGTCCTGATTATCTTGAAGAAAACTTAAAAGCTGTGTGCGAACAGTGGAATCGAGCAATAAGCCAATATTAACTACTCGATCTGGATGCGCTGGATCAATCTGGATTTCATCTATTTGCTCAACGTCCGGCAGTACTTGATCGCTCGATTCGTTCCTCTTATCTAGTTGCTATAAGCGATCTGTCCGTTTCATCTTCAGAGAATGGAGGTAACAGGTCCACGCGACTTCTTGGTTCCCTTTGATTTCCTTAACCCCTCTCTTCGTTGGGAACCTGATTCTCTGATGATATGTGGACGGTACTACCTTCATGGCGTGTATCCATGGCCTACCGAGAATGATGTTGTAGGCAGACGGGCAGTCTAAAACCAAAAAGGTGGTTAATTTGTTTTCTCCTCCTTCAAAAACAGGAAGTTTGATTTTTCCAACAGCAACGGTCGATTCTTCGTTGAAGCCTGTCAAAATGGTCGTCGAACGTTCGATGTCCGATTCAGATAACTCCATCTCTCTCAGTGTTGAAAGGAAAAGAACATCTGCAGAACTCCCATTGTCGACAAGAATACGACCTACTTCACAGTTCAACACGTTCAAAGTCAGAACAAGCGCGTCGTCGTGAGGTCGGCTAAGGTTTGTAGCCTCGCTGCTGTGAAAAGTGATTGAGTGCTCGACAGGATCGTCGGGAAGAATTTTCGCGATCGGCTGCATGGCTTTTCTTCGATGAGACTTGACAGCAGTTACTGTTTCTCCGCTATAAATCGAGCCTCCGCAAATTACGCCTATCGTCTTTCGAACTGGCGGTGGTGAAGGCGTGTCTTCGATCTGCTGTACAACTCTTCTTTCCTTAGTCTCGCCACCAAGTCCGTACGTCTCTCTTCCCTTCTCTGTGAGGAATTCACGAAGGTGACCCTTATTCAATAATTCGGCCACTTCTGCTCGCAACGCCCTACAATCAATGGTCTGGTGACCATGATCTTTATGGAACTCGCAGTACTTCGTTGTATCTCTAGCAGGGTTCTTTGGCAGCTTCTTTGGCCAAGTAACAAAGTCCTGACGCTTTAGATGGGTGATGAGCTCTGAGGGACTAATTCCAAGGGCATACTTTGGTGGAGAGAGTGGGCGTCGTACAACTTTCCGCTCCGAGTGACGCATTGGACGCGATTGCTCACGTCTTAAGGATTTCTCTTGATCGTCGCGAGTCTTCGAAACTTCATCCCTCGTGCGAGCGAGGTCGCGCTCGACTCTCTCATTCTCCTCCTCCAGCTCAATGAACCCTTTCGCTCGGTGTAAGGCATCTTGGATCGTTGGGGGATACCGGGCACATATTTCATTTTTGAATAGAGACTTGTGTCTCAAGCCCTTCTTCAACGCTTCTCTCGCCGTCCCATCATCGAGCCCTGATATTTCTGAAATGACTTTACTAAAGCGCTTAATGTAGGCATGCAATGATTCATGTGACCCCTGAATCACACCCCATAAATCCTTGGTTGTCTTTCCGGACTGTATGTGGACAGAATAGCTCCGCATGAACTCAAGCGAGAGTTCGTTGAACGAATCGATTGATTCTGGAGGAAGGTTGTAAAACCATCTCAGCACTGCTCCTTTCAAGCTTTGTGCAAACAGCTTACACATCATATCGTCGAGAATGTTGGTTGGGATGTTAGTCGATTGAACGACGTGCTTGTACTGTAGGAGATGGTCATGTGGGTCCGACATTCCGTCAAACCGAGGAAAAGAAATACTTCCAAACTTGGGAGTGATGGTGTTGGTGATGCGGCTTGTAAGTGGCGTTTCTCGAACACCGCGGCTAGATCGTCAAATCCTGGGGTGGAGGTTGTGGCCTTGTGAATCTGCGAAGTGAAGCGTTGCTGCATCTGAGCTTTTAATGTCCTCATTTCCTCGGACATTATACTTCGCATCATCTCTTCAACGTTCGTCGTCTCTGGTTGAATGAGACCTGGTGGTTGCTGTAAGTCGGGCGTCGAACGCCGTGTTGGTGTGATCTGCCTTCTGGTACTAGTTCCTGGTGCTGCCTGTCTCTGTTGCGCTCACCGCTCGTTTTCTACTGGGGTATCCTCAGATGCGAACAGTGGCTGCATCGGAGTAATAGGGCTGTAAGTAGCCCTCGAACGCTGAGGGTAATAGGGAGTGGCATGTTGCCAGCCCCCAGTGCTCGTAACTTGAGGATTGTAGGATGTGGCTGGTTGCCTAGCCCCAGCGTTCGCACCTTGCTGGTCGCGTGACGTGGCTGGTTGCCATCCCCCAGCGCTCGCACCTGAGGAATACCCGATATACGGGTTGTAGTAGTACGAGTAAGCGGCTTGTGAGTTGATCACCATCAACTGATTTTTGAGAACCTGGTTCTCTGCGGTGATTCTCTCCATTTGACTTTGCTGGTTATCATGCTTCCGAGTGAGTTCTTCCACTAATCGTGTTAGATTAGTGATCTGGGAATTTGCTCCTGAGTCGGAGGCTTCTGGCTGGTGTACAGGGCTTCCCTGAGGAAGTTCATCCTGGTGTTCACGATCTGATGCCATTGTTACTTTATAAATTTCCGATGTAAGACGTCCAAGAACCCCACCGTGGGCGCCAAACTGTAGACGCTGGTTTTCTACAGTCAAAATTTAACGGAAAAATTAGTATGAAAAATGTGAGAATCGATTAATTGGGACCTTGGACATTGTAACGAAATTTATAAAATAATACAAGAACGGTGATATTCATGTTAGAAAATGAATATAAACTAGATAATCAGATTGTAAAAATGAATTGAAAATCAATCAACACCAAGATATAGAGAGGTTCGCCCAACGATGTGCTACGTCCTCTGTCAGTGACTGTTCTCACTATATATGGATGTTCTTGAATACAATGGTGATCTCAGAATGTACAGTGGTTTTCTGGGTAATTCTCGGCAGAGTGACAGTAAGTAAATGTTAGAAAAAAGGTCGGTCCTCTCTGAAGGGGGGGTCTTCCTCTATTTATAGAGGAAGTCCTGTGGGTCTGAACCCATAACCGTTGATGATAGTTTCAGATATTGTCCTAAGGGACACGTGTAAGCATGCCATTGGTGGTTTAGATTAAACGGTTACCAGAGTGAACCTTAATATCGGACAATGGGCTTGGCGTTTACTAATGTGATGTCATTGTTGACATTGGGTTTGACGATTATGGGAGATATACCTTATAACCTGTCGAACACGAGCGACGAGCGATAGTTAGAACACAAGCCTTTGTCCTTGTGATCCATCGTTTGTGGATTATATAAAGATCATGTTCGATCTGTTCGTTCGATGTTCGAGTATGAATGATCGTTATTCATATTGTAATGAATTAGAATCGCAAACTGGGTCCGGCCCATATTATACGAGCGATCATCGTTCGAGATTGAACGGAATGGTGGATTGGGTCTGGCCCAATTGTATGGTCGAGCATTGCTTATGATAAAGCAATATCATAAGTTGGGTCTGGCCCAAAAGTAGGGAGTTCATCATTCGTTAGACAAACTGTTAGAAGCTAACGTTGTAAAGGGAAGACGAAGTCTAACCCCAACAGAAATACATATCAAATTTACTCCTATTTTCATGTGTTAATATTTTTTTATTGTGTAAAAGGATATTTTTGTAATTATATTAATAAGATTAACATTATTAAGGTTAGTAAACACTACAAAGAAAATAAAATTGTTTCCCTTTACACCATCTAATAGAAAAATAAACACTAGAAAGGAAATCAACGATCATCCTTCCTATTCCATTACTTTATTTTTCAATCTCATTATCTTTCTCATTACATTTCATTACGGTTTAGTAAACGCGCCGTTAATACACTTATAATCATTCCTGGATAATTTTCTTCATCTCATCTTTTTCTACATTTCTCAAATTTAAAAAAGCCAGAAGTATTCTAAACAAAAACCTAGAAACGTTGTATGGTACTCTAAATTAAGTTTCAATTTTGAAAGAGAAAAAAAAAAAAAAAAGGGTGTCTTTTCTCTCTTCCCCTTTTTCTCTCGAATTTCTCATATACTAGAGTTTCCTTTTGTATGGGATTTCTGCCGCCGCTGCTGCCATGACTAGCGAAGGTGATCGGTAGTTCGGTGATTTCGGCAGGGATGGGGTCAGAGGGTCTTAGTTGGGAGTTTCTTGACCAGATCTAGCCCGACGAACTTACAGTAGTTTGGGATCTGACGAGACCTTGATGATCCGACGGTTGGTTGGTACGGCAATCTCTTACCTCCAATCGAGCTTATTGATTTCCTCTGAGTTATGTTGCGTGATAGAGTGGTTGTCCACATGGGGCGAGAATTTAACGGTCGATGTTTTTTTTTATATCTATGCTTTATTTTTGTATTTTAGATTTAATTTTGTAATGAAGGAGGTAGTTTCCCCACCTCGGTTTTGTTTGTATGTGTATTCCGCTTGAGTTGTTATCTTGCAGTTTATATATGTCTATGGGTTCTATTAGTATTATGGCTATGCGGAGGTTGTTGCAGTCTTTGTGCTGCAAGTGACTGTCTCTCGATCGATTGGTATATTCCATCGATTATAGATGTTTTTTTAGAAAAAACTTTGTACATGCTCGATTATAGGATTGTCAAGAAATTCAAGGAATTTTCCTGTCATCGGATCTTGGCTTATGTCCTCATCACTGAGCTTCGTCATATTTTACTAATGGAATCGATATTAGTCGAGGGTTTTGTCTCTTGTATCACATGATTGTATCATATTTGGTATTGGTATTTGTATTTAATTTTAATTTGAATGATAATTTTCTAAAAAAAAATAATAATAATAGAAGCATTTAAGTCTTCCTCTTGTAAATCTCAATTCTCGGACAAAACCTAAATGGTACTCAATTACAAAATTAATATTTTTAATATTTTCATGAAATGCTATCGCTTTATATAATTATCCCCTTTATTATTATTAATATTATTAATATTATTATTATTATTTTGAATTTGGAATGTGGGGATTAGAATTTTTCATTTTATAATTGAGTCAAATATGTAACTATTACTAGATTATGTATGTAACAATATTTAATATTTTATTTTGTTTGTATAGAATGAAACAATCATTTATTTATTTATTTACTTTCTTCAAAAAATGACAGAATCCGATGATGTATCGGGTCATCAAAATGATGGGAAACCATGTCAAAATGATATGGATCGTGTCCTCCGAGATGCAAAGAAGCTCATCAAACAACCACAACGGCAATTTGTCGAACAGGCCGTTATAAGATCAGTTCTCAGTGCCTTTGTTGGCAACAATTTTATCTGTACGAATTTAAGCGTATCATTGTATTGTTGCTCTTTGTTATAGCATGGGAAAATAAGAGGTTACTTGTTTTAGCCCAAATAATTTCATCCCATTGATTGTTGATTTAAATATAAAGACTTCGATTTCCGAAGCTTTATGAGTGTATTATCAATCAATAAAAAACAATGGTACACTCATACGGAATTTTACAGGTTTACGGGACTATAATTTTGCTTATTATTATTATTTTTTATTAAATTAATTGAGAATTCGAATTCTACACCTTAAAATAATGTAATCAAATGTAAAATTATCGATATATTTATGCTTTCACGTAATTTTGCTTATTAACCCTTTTCTTGTCGCGGGATTCGTACTGATTTTGTTAATTATGTTTTGTATTTCCATGCCATTCCATATGCAAATTTATTTTTTGTTGTATCATTAATCCTGAAAGAGATGACATTGATAATCACTTAAACATTGTATGTTCTCCACTACAAAATCCTCTAAATTAAAAACAGAAAAAAGCAATCTTAACTCTCGTTTGTCATGCGGTTTTAAATCTATTTTAAATATTAAAAAATCAAATAAAAACTACAATGTTTTCTCTTAAAAAAAAAAAATTGAATTTATTACTTGAATTATGAATTTGAACCATGATGCAAATAATCGTTAATCATATTAATCATATATAACTAATCCAACAGTAACATGCAGAGCAGAAAATCATTAATTCACCCATTAATACAACACAAAGGCCATTTAGAAGATAACATTGCAACATCAAAGTAGAAGGAAGAAGTCATGGGAATCACTCATAAATATAACACAAACATAAGCAATAAGATTATTTAAGACCTTACATATTTCAGTCCTGGTACCAAATAGACCATATTACTCTTTAGAAGTTTAGCATACTCCGGTTTTCTTTTGGTTCACAAAAGTCTTCCAATGCCTTGTCACATCTTCTTGAATCTCTCTCACAGTCTTCTTCACATGACCCCCGTCCTCCGCCGAGACATTGGCGGTCGTGGAGGTCACGATGTGAGCAGGGATGGCGTCGAGCTCCTTCAACACCGTCCCAATGTCCGAGATGAGTCTCTCGGCCAAGCCACGGCTGAAGTCTTCCCTGATCACAACGCGTAAAACCGCTATGTGTTGGGCATCCGCCGGCATGGTGTAGGCCGGGACAATCCACCCGAATTTTCTCAAGCTGTCTGCTATGTTGAACACTGTGTATCTGCTGCTGTCTTTCAAGGAGAAGGCCACAAGGGGCACTCCAATGTCTTTGGAGACAATGTCGAACTGCCCGGTTTTCTCTATACCTTCTTTCAGTGCTTTTGCATTTGCAGTGCAGTTTTCCATTATGTTCTTGTAACCCTATTGCATATAACAAACAATATACATACATGAAAATTATAAGGAAACGAGTAGTGTAAACAAAAAATTTGAGTTGCTTGTAAGACAAGTAATGTTGCTGCATTAGAAGCACACACATATCCAGAAACACAAATGACAAAGGTTTGTAAATCTCAAGCGTGAAATTTGAATTTCTTTAACAGCAAAAAATTACCTCAAATCCCAATCTAATAAATTGATAATACTGAGCAATTATTTGACTGGAACCTGCCACAAAACAAAGTGGGAGAAATTCATTATATATCTTCAGAATTTAAATCCTGAGAGAGCAGACCAATATATAAAGAAATTTATATATATATATATATATATATTTATGGCAGTGACATACCTTTGGAGAAGTTGAGGGTAAAAGTAGGTTGATCAGATCCAAGATAATTGATGTGAAAGATAAGCTCATCAGGCAAGTCCACTTTGCTCCTCCAAACAACCCAACCAACACCAGCATAAACAAGGCCATACTTATGGCCACTCACATTGATGGATTTCACAAGAGGCAAGCGGAAATCCCACTCGAGGTCGGGGTAAAGGAACGGGGCTATGAAGCCACCACTGGCCGCGTCAACGTGGATCGGGGTGTCCCAACCCGTCTCCTGATTCTTCTTGGTGAGGAGCTCGTTGAGGAGCTTGACATTCTCAAACTCCCCAGTCAATGTCGAACCCAAAATGGCTGCAACACAGATGGTGTTCTCATCCACCATCTCCACAGCCTTCTCCGGATCCATCACATAATATCCCTCTCTCAGCTTTACCTCCTTCAGCTCCACCTCAAAGTACCTTGCAAATTTCTCCCAACATACCTTTTTTTTTTTTTAATTCCCAAAAATATGCAAAAATTAGTGTTCGTAAAAATCCCAAAAAAAAAAAAATAAATAAATGAATAAAGGAAGTTAAACCAGCACTAGTAAATATGTCATACGCTTATATGTGACACGAATTCTTATTCTCTATTTTCTAACATTTAACTTTTTAACATTAATTTCTTGAGGTCTCCTAACAAAAAAGAGAAGACAACCCTACATTTTTTTTTCCCCTTATTATTCATCATCAAGAAAGATACAATTTTTAGGTACGCAAACCAATCTATCTTAGCAAACTAATTGTACAAGTATATCAAGAAACTAATTATCGGAAAATTAGGAAACTAATTAGCAATCAAATCTAAGGATGTACATATCATTTCAATCAAATAAAGCTTCTAAATCCGAAAATAATCACCGGATTCCAACAAGGTATTCAATTAAGTTCTCCTTTTGTCCCCATGAAAACTATCTAATTTCAAAGTCCATATACCTTTTTTTTTCCAAAAACTCTCAGTTATGACACATTTAGTGCTAAAAGCTTCTAAGTAAATCTTCTTTCATACTAAAATATTTATTGCACTATTAATATTATTATTTTATATATATATATATATATATTGCACTAGTTTTTAACTGTATAAAAAACAACATTTTTTTTAAGTCCATGCATTTGTTAAGACTAAAGTTGAATATAATTGGAGAAAGAAAATGCCTGAACGAATAGACAAAAATATGTGAGAAAATGAGAAATAACGTGTTAAAAAAAATGAGTAAGCTGAAGTATTCTCATAGTTACCCAAGTCCACACGAGAGGGAGGGCCTTACCCACTTGAGCGGGGCCCACCGCCTACCTGTCGTGCTAAGCTAGGGCCCGAACTTATAATTTAAATCAGACAGTACACCTATAAAGTGGATGTAACAGTGTATTTCAAAAAATTCTCCCACGATACCTAATCTCATATAATATAAAGCTAATGACATCTTACCATTACGACTAATGACCCAAATGAAACTACGTGTGGGGACACCGCGCGCCATGGAATCAGATAATGATATATTTGGCCTTTGATAAAAAAAAAAAAAAAAAAAAAAAAAAGTGGGGTGAAGTGTAGTTGGTCTGACCTGAACATTAGCTCCGGTAACAATATTAGGGTTGTGAAAGGGTTTACCAAGGGCTTTCATCTTTTGTTGCCACTTTCTTTTGAAAGCCAGACCTGCAAGCATAATTGCCTCTGATGACCCAATAGTTCCCACTCCAACTGCTGTTTCTGATTCTCCCACAGGTGCATTGAACAGGTTCGCTATCATGTTCACACATCGATTCTACACCACACATATATATATATATGTATATATATGTTACCAAATTAATACCACTTCAAACATTATATATACACACACCTATATATACACATGGTGATTACAGAAACTATATGTTCCAACACAATTATATACAAAGAATTTCAAATTAGGGATACGACGACTACGATTATTATTAAGAAAAGTAAAAGCTATGATTTTTTAGATAAATTATTTGATGGATCTGGTATACCACGTCATCGTACTTATGTGAAACACCCATCCAACAAAAATTTGATATTTGAGTGTTTTTTCTATGTCATCCATCTGTTTTATTTTTCTCTTTTCTAATGTGTACTATCTTAATTGCCAAATCAAAATTACCATAAATATCTCATATAAATCTTTTATCATAATAAATTCAATTTAAATAAATATCATCCCTTTTTTTAAAATAATATTTTATTTTCTAGTATCACTTAATATAATTAATTAATTTTTGTTAAAAAAAAAAAAAGAAATTAAGGAACCATATCTCTCTTATCCACAATTTTGGGGAACCTTCCTCGTTCAAAAAGAAAGTTCAGCAAAACAAAGAAAAAACTGTGAGGAAAAAAAATTGAAGGCTCTGAGCTTTTTAAAAAAAAAAAAAAAAAAAAGAGAGAGAGAGAGAGGAAAAAAAATGAAGGTCCTGAGTAGTCAATTAAGAATACTTAATTAATTATTGAAGGCTCTGGGTAGGCAATGGGTATTCTGCATTCCAGTTTCCAGCATCGTATGTAACTATGTGCAAGGTTGTGATCAACTTTATATGTTGTCTAAAAGTCTCTACCTTGGCTGCCAGAATATCGCAAAATATTGAGAAATTTTTGTGAAATTTTCAGTATATAATTCATAATTGGAAGTATTCTAAGCCCTATGCTGTTGAAAAACCTGGAATTGTTAGTCATTGAAGTCTGAGTTTACGTTGTGGACATTACTTGTGCTGAGTTTATCCTCCACTTACTAGACTGGGTAAATACTTTTATCACAGCCAAGTTTCTTACCATTTTTTTGTCGGATCACCTAGAATCTAAATATTAATATCAATGTTATTTTAGTTTTAGAAAAGATAAGAAAATGAAAAGTGATAATATGTTATTCAAAAAAATTAATTCAATATATTTTGTAATATCAGAAAATAAAATATTATTCTTTAAAAGAGAGATGGTATTTATTTAAATTGAATTGATTATAATAAAATATTTAGATGAGATATTTATAGTAGTTTTAATTTGACAATTAAGATATTACATAATAGGAAAGAGAAAAATTAAAACAAATGATGACATAGAAAAGACCTCCAAATGTCAAATTTTTGTTGGATGGGTGTATCACATAAACACAATGATGTGATGCACCCGAACCACCGAATAATTTCTCGATTTTTTAATAAGTATTTAGAATTCAATTTTTTAAAGAGTTTTTGAAGTTAAAATGAATTTAAAATTTTTTAATAAATAATGTTAAAAAGAAATTTATAATATACATTTTAAAGTCTCCTCAAAATAGCGTTATTGAGAAGTCATATTTTTTTTAGATTTAACAGAAAATTATTCTAATAAAGTATTCAAATATTTTTAGAAGTAACTTCTAAACTAAGGAAATTAGAAGTAATTTTTAGAGAACTCTACCAAACAAATCTAAGTGACAACAACTCTACCAAACACTATTAATCAACCAAAAAAAAACAAAGAAAGAAAAAAACAACAACAACTCTACCAAACACCATTTATATCTTAAGAACGTTTAGAAGTCCCATTAAAAACGGCCAACTAAGCCAACATGTCACCAATGTTATGGGAAGCAAATGGGTGCTTCAACATGTGAGAAGCCTTTTCGATCACGCTAAGAGAAATGGTCCTCCTCTCTCTCGTTACATTAATTTCCATTTATTAAAGAATACCAAAAAAAAAAAAAAAAAGAGTGAAATGAAGACAAAATCCTTTGAAAAATAAAGCTCTATTAATAACAACGTACTTTTCCATACCCCCATCATCGAATTCTCTCTCTTTTTCAGACTCTTATATGGTGTCCAACTCATATAATATATAAAATGTGGATCCCTCGTCATAAATTGCTATATTTTGTTTTTCGAAGTAAACAAAAAATAGTCTAAAAAGCTAATGTAACATGAACCCGAACCCCACATTTGTCGCAGCATCCTCGTGAGCCTTGATTAGAATCATACTCTTTATCAGCCTGAACTGTCAGAATAACTCGCTACGTCGTATTTCTTAATCCAGCTCGGTAGATTCCCAATGAAGATCTTCCCCTCTTGAACTAAACCCTCGGCGAATTCGCATTCTCTTCGACCTTGCTGTCAATTCCCTCTGAAATTTCTGGAGGAATCGATGCCGGTGGCGGAGGATAAGGAGGAGAACTGAGCTTGCTGGTGAGCCAGAGCTTCTAGGTGAGAGAGTCAAAATCATTTTCACCGGTGTCTGGCTGAGCAGGATTGATGAGGGATTTTGGGGGTTGAGGAAGGGGTGTGTGACCTTCTTATGATTTTTTATTTTGTTTTTCTTTTTAAAACTATTTAGCACTTTGCTGACGAGAGCCACGCTGTTGATGTCCCATTTTGACATGTGAATCGTGAGATTTGTCCATTCAAGTCAAATAGCAACGCCCTATATGAGCATTGCTATTTGGTCTAAATGAACAAATCTCACGACTCTCGTGTTCTCTTTTCACATCAACAATGTGGCTCTTGTCAGCAAAGTGTTAAATATATCTATATATTTTTACAAAATTCATAGAAAAGCCACGCACCCCCCTCCTCCGTCTCTAAACTCCCTCGTCAATCCGATTAAGCCACGCATCGGTAAAAATGATTCTCACCCTCTCACCAAGAAGCTCGGGCTCTCACGAGCAAGCTCTCTCCTCTTCCTCCCCTGAGGCCGCTGTCGGTACCGATTCCTCCAAAAATTTTCGAGAAAATTCACGACGAGGTCGAGGAGAATGTGGATTCGCCGAGGTTGAGTTCCTACAAGAGCGGAAGATCTTCGTTGGGAGTCCGTCGAGCTAGACCAAGAAAAACAACTTAGCTGAGTTTTTCCGGTAGTTCGGACCGATAAAGAGTGATTCTGATCAAGTAATTTTTAGAAGTAACTTCTAAACTAAGGAAATTAGAAGTAATTTTTAGAGAACTCTACCAAACAAATCTAAGTGACAACAACTCTACCAAACACTATTAATCAACCAAAAAAAAACAAAGAAAGAAAAAAACAACAACAACTCTACCAAACACCATTTATATCTTAAGAACGTTTAGAAGTCCCATTAAAAACGGCCAACTAAGCCAACATGTCACCAATGTTATGGGAAGCAAATGGGTGCTTCAACATGTGAGAAGCCTTTTCGATCACGCTAAGAGAAATGGTCCTCCTCTCTCTCGTTACATTAATTTCCATTTATTAAAGAATACCAAAAAAAAAAAAAAAAGAGTGAAATGAAGACAAAATCCTTTGAAAAATAAAGCTCTATTAATAACAACGTACTTTTCCATACCCCCATCATCGAATTCTCTCTCTTTTTCAGACTCTTATATGGTGTCCAACTCATATAATATATAAAATGTGGATCCCTCGTCATAAATTGCTATATTTTGTTTTTCGAAGTAAACAAAAAATAGTCTAAAAAGCTAATGTAACATGAACCCGAACCCCACATTTGTCGCAGCATCCTCGTGAGCCTTGATTAGAATCATACTCTTTATCAGCCTGAACTGTCAGAATAACTCGCTACGTCGTATTTCTTAATCCAGCTCGGTAGATTCCCAATGAAGATCTTCCCCTCTTGAACTAAACCCTCGGCGAATTCGCATTCTCTTCGACCTTGCTGTCAATTCCCTCTGAAATTTCTGGAGGAATCGATGCCGGTGGCGGAGGACAAGGAGGAGAACTGAGCTTGCTGGTGAGCCAGAGCTTCTAGGTGAGAGAGTCAAAATCATTTTCACCGGTGTCTGGCTGAGCAGGATTGATGAGGGATTTTGGGGGTTGAGGAAGGGGTGTGTGACCTTCTTATGATTTTTTATTTTGTTTTTCTTTTTAAAACTATTTAGCACTTTGCTGACGAGAGCCACGCTGTTGATGTCCCATTTTGACATGTGAATCGTGAGATTTGTCCATTCAAGTCAAATAGCAACGCCCTATATGAGCATTGCTATTTGGTCTAAATGAACAAATCTCACGACTCTCGTGTTCTCTTTTCACATCAACAATGTGGCTCTTGTCAGCAAAGTGTTAAATATATCTATATATTTTTACAAAATTCATAGAAAAGCCACGCACCCCCCTCCTCCGTCTCTAAACTCCCTCGTCAATCCGATTAAGCCACGCATCGGTAAAAATGATTCTCACCCTCTCACCAAGAAGCTCGGGCTCTCACGAGCAAGCTCTCTCCTCTTCCTCCCCTGAGGCCGCTGTCGGTACCGATTCCTCCAAAAATTTTCGAGAAAATTCACGACGAGGTCGAGGAGAATGTGGATTCGCCGAGGTTGAGTTCCTACAAGAGCGGAAGATCTTCGTTGGGAGTCCGTCGAGCTAGACCAAGAAAAACAACTTAGCTGAGTTTTTCCGGTAGTTCGGACCGATAAAGAGTGATTCTGATCAAGGCTTGGGTTTGGGTTCGTGTTGTATGGCGGTTTGGTGGCGGCAAAGTCGGCGATGAAGGCGGTGGAGTTCGACGACATGGAGTTCCACGGGAAGGTTTTGACTGTGAAATTGGACGATGGGAGGAGGCTAAAAGGGAAAATGGAGGAGAGAGAGAAGTGGATTGGAGGGGATGATGGGGTTGAGTATCGATCAAAGTGGCATGAAGAGAGGGAAGGATTGAGGAAGGAGTTTCGGAAGGTGGTGGAGACCGAGCAGGAGAATTGGCAGGCGATTGTGGAAATTTTTCAGAGGATGAAGAAATTATATTTTTTCTGTAATTTCATTGTTTTTTTAGGCAAGAATTCTTTCAAGTTTGTCTAGTTTTAAGGTTTTTTTTTTTTTGGTATTTGGTAGAGATTGTTTGTTCCAGTACATGATTTTGAGAAAGAGTTCGTTTGTTATCATTGAAGAAACAAGATTCTAGTTTGTTCAATTTCAGATGTTTTTGCTTTATTTTTGCACTCTATTATTTGTTCATTGTTTGTTTTGTTTGAAGTTTTGCATATGTTTGCCCGGTTGCGCTGTCATTGACTCAGTCGTTCAATCATCGTTGGAAGATTTGAGTTTTTTTTCACTGGTGCGCAGAGCCCTTAGGGTTAGGTAGTCGGTGACGGTGGAACTCTGTTTTTTAAGGGAGAACGAGGATAATGACAAAGGGCGGAGAAAAAAAAAAAAAAAAAAAAAAGTGCGTTATATTTCTCTGACATTATTTGAGCCTTTTAGACTATTGTATTTACTTGGAAAAACAAAACTCACCAATTAATGACACGGGGACCATAATTGATATATTATATGAGTTTAGATGTCAGAGTGAGATTTACTATTAAGGCCAGAAAGCATTTTTTAATGATTATCACAAATGTCTTTGATATGGCCACGTGACAGTGAGACGTGACATGACCTTGGGTGGATATGATACGGTACAGCCACGTCCGTTCACCCACCGTAAAACTTTTATTCATTATTAAAGTTTGGAATCCAAAAATGAGTGGAATAGATCTTTTGAGTTTTGAGTGGTCTTTGTAATTATGCTATTTGATCTTATCTTCAATTTTACTATTGAGCTATTGGGGGCGTCTTTTCATGATTTCTCAACAAATTTCAGTTTCATCATATGTAGTTTTTTTTTTTTTTTTTTTAAAATATATTTACCTATTTTTATATCTGTTATTTTATTTTTATTAGACACAACCCATATTTAAATAGATTAATCTTTTGAGTTATATTAAGTAATTTTTTAAGTTGAACCAGATACTATTTAAATTATATCAATTAGTTTCTAGAATCATCCCTTTTTCTCTCCCTTCCCTCTATCTTTCTCTCTCTCCCCAGATCGGATACCGAATAAAAGAACATTTCTATATATATATATATATATATTAAATTATTATAATTTTATTTTTTCTTTTCCTTATATTAGATGACGTCTGTGATATTTTTAAAATTGAAAGTATTTTTAGATTTCGAATTTACCATCTCGTGAGATTGTCATGGTAAGGTTTAGAACTTTTGGTGCTGTTTTTAACAATTTTATTATTTATTGCTTAAGTTTATGCTAAACTTTTTAAAGAGAATGTTATAAATAAAACCATGTATTTTACGTTTATCAAAAAAGTGGATCATCCATTTTTAGATTTCATCAAATATAAATATATATGTACAAAGAAGCGTGTATCATATTGAAATCTTGAATCTATTAAGGCTCAAAGTTCATTATTTAAAAGACAAAAACATCCGTGAATGCACGAATTAAAAAAAAAAAAGCAAAAATTCAAAATTAATAGAAGTAAGAAAAAGTTTTTATATAAAAAAAAAAAAAAAAAACTCTCAGTACACACCCATCTCCCTTCAAAGATCCATGCTTACTATCAAAAAATTTTTGTTTTCGTTTTTGTTTTTATTTTTGTTTTTGTTTTTGTTTTTGTTTTTTTGTTTTTTTAGAGTATTTTCGTCACTATACTAGTCAAAATTAAGTACTAACTTGTTCATGGTATGAATTTGTATATAATTAATGATTTAAGTATTAACCTGCTCATGGTATGAATTTGTATATAAGTAATGAAGAACAGATTGATGATATATTTTCTGAATAAATTTAAACTACAGTACACACATATACTAATTACCCTTTTTCAAATTTAATGGCTACATTTCATGTCATAATGAGTTTTTTAAAAATTAAAAATAAAAAACTAGTCAAATTAAAATTAAAAAAAAAACTATCAACAAATCAAATCAAACATATATTCCACAGAACACTTGAATAAAGGAATGATAATTTATGGTTTTGCTTGAAATCCCCAGGAGAGAGAGAGAGAGAGAGATTATATCCATAGAAAAGTGTGAAAAGAAAAAAAAAAAAACTGGAATGAGTTTTAGAGAGATGAAGAAGAGGATATAGAGAGAAGAGACCTGGATTTCAGTGGTGACAGGGTACTCATCCATGTCAACGTAGTTCTTGTTGAGGGAAGCCAAGATGAGGTGGTCACACTCCGGCTCCATCCACGTCGTCACAAACGACGCCAAGTTCAGCCTCGGCCTGCCGTCCAGCATGAGCTCGTCGCTTATGATCTGGTACGCCGCTTCCTTTGGTATGGAGTCCTCCGGCATCCTCCATTTCTGCAGCGCCTTCCTCACATATCTTGATCCGAATGTCGAGTTCACATACTCTTCCCCCTTGCCATCCTCATGATCCCTTTTTGATG
This sequence comes from Ficus hirta, assembly GCA_038430175.1. NCBI lineage: Eukaryota > Viridiplantae > Streptophyta > Magnoliopsida > Rosales > Moraceae > Ficus > Ficus hirta. Next base: position 16,641,401 of record CM076592.1, read on the forward strand.
ACGATGATCTCGCTTCTGTTATCACCATGATTTTATATAAACATATATATATATATATATCTCCCTAATATCCTTTATGTGTTCTATATTCTCTCTCTCTCTCTCTCTCTCTCTCTCTCTATTATATGGTGGAAGGACATTGAGAGTGAGCTAGATTTATAGTGCTTTTCATTAATTGTCCTTTTTGGTCTTTTCACAGCGACACAGCCAACCCAAAAGGGGACACTTGGTTCAACTTTTTAATCATCTAACATATGACGGTGAACAATTATGTATGTTGCTTCTTAAATTTTTAGACTCCATTTTAGTTCGTTGGTTAGGATTGCTTTATTTTTTAAAAACTAATTAAAATTTTTATTGATCTTTTATCAAAAAAAATTGAATTGAAAATTTTGAGTTGGAGATGGAGAATCAAATATAAACTTAGGGTCCGTTTGGTGAATGAGTTTGAGTTGAAAATTTTTTGAGTTCAAACTGAACTCAACCCATTTGGTGAAACCGTTTGGTCCCAATTATGTGTTGGACCGTTGCACAATAAACCAAACTCGGGTTACTGTGCGACCAACCCATGCTTTATGTCTCACATTGATTTATGAGCAGTATGCACCCACCGCCTTCTTCTCCCTCCCTCCTCGCCCATCTGCTGCTTCACTGTTGCTCGGTTGCCTGTCCTTCCAACCCTCTCCAATCTGCAGTTCCTTCGATAAATGTGCTCCTTCCTCTCTGCTTGGGTCGTTGATCCTCTGTCTTCATCCAGCATCTGTGTTCTGGGTTTTCGAATCGAATATATTCGATTCCCTGTGACTGCCGGGTCCAGTAGCATTTTCCCGAGAATCTGTCACATATGTAAGAGCCATTCTTGAACCCTAATCGCCTCCATCTCTTCCCTTCGGTGGATTCCGGGTGTATGAATGTTGTCGAGCCAGAGAATCTGTCGCGTATCTAAATCCCAAACTCCCTAATTTCATTTCTAGGGTTTCTCTGCATTGGGCTTCTATTCGAAACCGGCCGGGGAACTTGCGATGCCACCGAGTCTGTTCAACGGACTCTTGGTTTAGGTACCGCCGGTGGAAAATGTGGTGCCGACTGGGGTCCGCGAAGCAAACTCGAACAAAAGGGCTCATTACCCACTATTTCCGAGTTCGGAAATCATCTCCTTGAGCCGTTGCTTCCTGCCCTGATTCGCCGTCATCCACTATATACTCATCCTCCGGCTCGAACTCGGTAACCCTAGTATAACTTCTTCACCTATTAGAAATTGGATTCATTCTCATATGTTTTGAGTGTATGGAAGGCTGGATTTGTCTGGATTTTGTGTTAAATCTGTTTCGATGCTGAAACCGGATTTGTGTTGATTATTTGTTGATTTTGGATGATGAAACCGGATGTGTGTTGTGTTTATTTTAAGTATGGATGTTGAAACCGGATTTCTGTGTTGATTTTGGATGATGAAACCGGATTTTTTGGTCTTTTGCAGCCTCAAACATGTCTTAGCTTTTGTTTTAGGTTATTTTAGCATTGTTAAATCAGTTTTGGGTCATTTTTAGGTGATTTGCAGCCTAAATGAGGTCTTGGCTTCTGTTTTTGGTTATTTTTCTGTGTTGAAACCGGTTTTGGGTCATTTTTGGGTGATTTGCAGCCCATATCAGGTCTTGGCTTCTGTTCTTGGTTAATTTGCTGTGTTGAAACCAGTTTTGGATCATTTTTGGGACATTTGCAGCCTAAAATAGGTATTGGCTTTTGTTTTGGGTTCTTTGTCTATTTTGAAACCAGTTTTGGGTCATTTTTGGGTCATTTGCAGCCTAAATCAGGTATTGGCAGATGTAAAATTGGTGAAACCGGTTTTGGGTCATTTTTGGGTGATTTACAGCCTAAATTAGGCCTTGGCTTCTGTTTTGGTTATTTTTCTGTGTTCAAACCAGTTTTGGGTCATTTTTCGGTGATTTGCAGCCTATATCAGGTCTTGGCTTCTGTTCTTGGTTATTTTTCTGTGTTTAAACCGGTTTTGGGTCATTTTTGGGTGATTTGCAGCCTATATCAGGTCTTGGCTTCTCTTTTGGGTTATTTTACATGGTGAAACCGGTTTTGGGTCATTTTTGGGTGATTTGCAGCCTATATCAGGTCTTGGCTTCTATTCTTGGTTAATTTGCTGTGTTGAAACCAGTTTTGGGTCAGTTTTAGGACATTTGTAGCCTAAAGCAGGTATTGGCTTTTGTTTTGGGTTCTTTGTCTATGTTGAAACCAGTTTTGGGTCATTTTTGGGTCATTTGCAGCCTAAATCAGGTATTGCCATCAGTTTTGGGTTATTTTTAATGGTGAAACCGGTTTTAGGTCATTTTTGGGTGATTTGCAGCCTATATCAGGTCTTGGCTTCTGTTCTTGGTTTATTTGCTGTGTTGAAACAAGTATTTTTTTGGGACATTTGCCGCCTCAAACAGGTATTGGCTTTTGTTTTGGGTTCTTTGTCTATATTGAAACCAGTTTTGGGTCATTTTTGGGTGATTTGTAGCCTAAATCAGGTATTGGCATCTGTTTTTGGTTATTTTACATGGTGAAACCTGTTTTGGGTCATTTTTGGGTGATTTACAGCCCATATCAGGTCTTGGCTTCTGTTCTTGGTTAATTTGCTGTGTTGAAACCAGTTTTTCATCATTTGTTGGGACATTTGCAGCCTAAAACAAGTATTGGCTTTTGTTTTGGGTTCTTTGTTATGTTGAAACCAGTTTTGGATCATTTTTGGGTCATTTGCAGCCTAAATCAGCATTTGGCATCTGTTTTTGGTTATTTTACATGGTGAAACTGGTTTTGAGTCATTTTTGGGTGATTTGCAGCCTAAATCAGGTATTGGCTTCTGTTTTGGTTATTTTTCTGTATTGAAACCGGTTTTGGGTCATTTTTGGGTGATTTGCAGCCTATATCAAGTCTTGACTTCTGTTCTTGGTTATTTTTCTGTGTTTAAACCAGTTTTGGGTCATTTTTGGGTGATTTGCAGGCTATATCAGGTCTTGGCTTATGTTTTTGGTTATTTTTCTGTGTTGAAACCAGTTTTGGGTCATTTTCGGGTGATTTGCAGCCTAAATAAGGTCTTGGCTTCTGTTTTTGGTAATTTTTCTATGTTGAAACTAGTTTTGGGTCATTTTTAGGTGATTTGCAGCCTAGATCAGGTCTTGGCTTCTCTTTTGGGTTATTTTACATGGTGAAACCGGTTTTTGGTCATTTTTAGGTGATTTGCATCCTATATCAGGTATTGGATTCTGTGTTTGGTTATTTTTCTGTGTTGAAACCAGTTTTGGGTCATTTACAGCCTAAATCAGGTCTTGGCTTCTCTTTTGAGTTATTTTACATGGTGAAACCAGTTTTGGGTCATTTTGATGTCATTTGCAGCCTAAAACAAGTCTTGGCTTTTGTTTTCAGGTTTCAGACCATTTTTTTAGGATTATGTTGGTGTTTATGTGCACTTTTCCCATCCGTTTGGCTATGATGTAAAAAGCCCATTATCATAGATTGTAATTTTATCTGACTGGTGAGTCAGTAATCCAATATATATTGTCAGCTACCGGTATATAAGCCCTTGTTTGTTGTTAAGGGGCTTAATTGTAGGTTATACTTGCCATGAAATTGTTTAACCCCGAACCCATGGTTTATATGCCATGATAGCTGCATTTGTATCGGGTCATTGACATGCATCAGATGAAATATGTCAATCAATTTATACTGAGCTAACTTATCCTCCTTATCATACAAGTTTAAAGTATCTTTTTCTATTTTGGTTTTCGCTTTATTAAGGAAATGCCTCGCAAAGCATCGGGTGAGACGTACGTTTGGAATAACGCGAAGGACAAAAAATTCCTTGAAAAAATGGATGAGTTTTTGTCTTATAGTGGTGGTAAACATCCCTCCATATAAATTCTTGAACAATGGGCCACTCAGTTTAATTCAGAATATGGTGGAGTACCTTCCTACGGAGTCACATTATATCAAAAAAAAGAGAGGATGAAGAAAATTTATAGGGATGGAAGGCGTTGCAAGTCCGCACCGGCCTTGGATATGATCCGTCAACCGATAAAGTGATTTTCTCTAATGATGCATGGCAGAGCTTTATCCAAGTAATTGCATTGTCTAATATTAGCCCTGCTAATAGTTTATTGTTTAACCATGCGACTAGTACACGAGGATGTTGATAAGATTTCATTTGCAGGTTCACAAGGAGTGTAATCATCTCCGCCACGAGGAGCTTCACAACAAGGAGTTGTATTATAATGTTTTCGAAAAAAATCATGCTGCAGGTGTCTCGGGATTCGGGTCAGTTACGATGCGAGATGGCAGTACTCCATACGTCGAGCCTGAATTTTCTGTGGACAACTCTAGAACACATCCGGTTTTAGAAGAGGAATTAACTAGGACCAATGGTGGGCGGCAGGGCAACACCAGAAGAGCGGGTGACGATGCTGGTCCGTCACGGTCTTGGGGCAGTTCTGGTAAGAGAAAGCAAAGAGTGGCGATGAACGAGATTACTTACTCGGCAATACTGGAAATTGTCAGTCATTTCCGTAGTCGTTCGCAATCGGGTGCCAGCAACGAACAATCAAGCCGACCGGATCACTTGCTGATATGCATGAATATTATGACCGAGATGGATATTCCATTTGATCATCAGACGATTATGTGGCACTACTTCGAGACTCATCCACGGGTGCAACGTACCTTCCATCAGCTTCCTAATGACGATAGGCGAGGCATTATTGCCTCCGTTGTTAAGTCCCAGTCGCCACCGGCCGATTGAGTTTTAGGGACGAAATTTTTTTTTATGTTCATTTTTTTTAGCCATAACATTGACATTATTTTTTTTATTGGATTCTGTTGATTTATTTATTTCATTCATGTTTCAACATTTGGTTCTATTGTTCGTTACGCGATTTTACCTAACATTATATCACATATTCCTATTTACGTTATGTGAATGAAATTAATATATAACGAATTTGAAACGAATAGTTGAACGGAGTATAGTGGTATTGGGACTAATTGAACTTGTTTTGGGAACAGTTGATCTATACCAAGTAAACTACTAAATTTAGCTCAGGTTACGTCATTCTCAATATGAATGAGTTTAGTTCCGCATCCGAACCTGAAGAAGAGGACACATCTTCAGAAAACGAGCTAAGCGACGATGACGGTTTTCTTGCGGTAGCAGTCGTTGCCGTGGCTGCAAGTAGGCATAACAGACGAAGAGATGCACAACCAATGCATAATTTGAGACTAACTGGCAGCATGAATGTGGAAGAGATAATAAATGGACATGAAGAAATTATTCAAGATTTGATCAATATGAAATCAGATACATTCAAAGCACTAAGTCACGTATTAGGTAGTAGGGAATTATTGAGGCTAACTTGTAACATGAATGTCGACGAACAGTTGTTCATTTTTTTTATCCATTTGTGCACAAGGCGCAACGAACAGACACATTTCTTATTTGTTCCAGCATTCTAGAGAGACAACTTCACGTTGTTTCTTTAAAGTGTTGACAGCTATTTGTGCTCTCAAAAATGAATTCATCAGGCCACCCGACTACACAGAGGTTCAACCTTTGATTATGGAGCATTACAAATATAGGCCATGGTTTGATGTACGTTATCAATGTCATCGCATCATATAATCGTATTAACGAATTCAAAAAAAATGGAAAGTCCACTATTTTTGATTCAGCACGTGTTATTAATGCTAGTAGCCATAATCAACATTTTACTTCTTCATGTAGGATTGTATTGGCGCTATAGATGGAACACACGTACCATGTGAGCCACGGGCGGATAATTCTGAAACATGGATTAATCGAAAAGGTGTGAACTAGCAGAATGTATTGGCCGCCTACTCATTCGAGATGAAATTTACATATATATTGGCCGGGTACGAGGGATCTTGTCATGATGCTAGAATGTTGTAAGAGGCAATAGCATTTCATGGTTTCTCAATACCGCCACCTGATAAGATCATCTGTCACATGATATGACTGGTTTATAAATAATAAAGTCATTACAAAAATGTGTGATTTGTGTTGATAATGCGATGTTTACTTCGTAGGAAAATTTTAGGTAACCGATTCGGGATACGCGAATAAGGATTGTTTCCTTAGTCAATTTCGACGAGAGACGTATCATTTACCCGAATATTGAAAACATCGCGTCGGACTGGGCACTCGGAGGGAAGTATTTAACTACACGCACTCATCGCTGCGGAATTGTATTGAGCGAACTTTTGATGTATGGAAGGCCAGATTTAAAATACTTAAAGACATCAATAATTATCCCACGAACAAACAAGTAATGATCCCAGTGGCGTATGCGATTGTTCATAATTTCATAAGGATGGTACAGGTTGGGGATCCTATTGTTGAAGAGTATGCGGCAGATGGTGTGCCTGTGGGTGGACAAGTCGATGTTAACGCAGATTACGTGTTGGCTGACGGGGGATGATACAGGTCCAAGTACGGGAAGGTAGCAAGATGCATCGAGGAGGGGTGCAATGAATCAGCTGAGAGATGTGTTGGCCGATGATATGTGGGATAGATATCAACGAAATCCATGGTATAAATCCACTTGAAATTAAGGCCAGTGTTATCTATTTAAACTAGATTAGGGGGAGAATTTCATGTTTTTTTTATTAGCACTTTTAGTTACAAACTACGTAATTCTTGTTGTATTTTATGGCTATATAAAAAATATTGTAAAAACTTTGATGTATGTTGTTGATGTGTGTTTTTATTTTAGCGTATTTTGTTTTTCCTATTTTTCCATTCACAACCCACAATGGCATGTTAGCATCCGTTTGGTAAGTTAGTTGGATATGAAATTTTTAAGTTGGAGTTAGTTGACTTTTCAAAAACTAGTTATAATTTTTTTTTTTTTAACTTTTCAGAAAAAGACAAAAATTGATATGAAAATTTTTAGTTGGAATATGAGTTCTAAACACACCCTATCTTTTTAAGTTAAATTTTTTAACTCAAACTTTTTACATCCAAACACTCAACTCAAGTTAAACTTTTCAACTCAAACTTTTTACCAAATGCTCAACTCTAACTCTCAACTTACTTATCTTCAACTCAACTTAAAAATCTTAACTCAAACCGTTTCACCAAACGGAGGCTTAGCTTCCGTTTGTTAAGTTAGTTGGAGATGAAATTTTTAAATTGGAATTGGTTGACTTTTCAAAAACTAGTTATAAATTTTGTTGACTTTTCAGAAAAAAAACAAAAATTGAGATGAAAAAGTACAGTTTAGTTTGAGATGACACTAGTACAGAATGTGGATACCACGACGGTTTTTAACCGTCGTGGAATCTAGGGTACAGATTCCACGACGGTTTTTTACCCGTCATGGAATAGGCAAAAAATAGGGCCTAAATGTGGACATTTAAGAACATACCACGACGGTTCTACGTAAAAAACTATCGTGATAGGTGCCGTCGTGGTAGGTCCACCTATCATGACGGTTTTTCGGAAAAATCGTCGTGGTAGGGTCCATCGAAAAAAAAAATTTTACGAATTCATTTCATTTCCCACGGGTGGCAAATCCGGAAAATTTAACTCATAAAATCAACATTTTTTTTGGAAAATTCCCAAATACGTGCCTTACCCAATCAATTTTAAAGCAATCTGAATCACAACGACAATCAACAATTACCGAAAGGACGGATTTTGGACATTTTTCTACGGAAAATTCCCAAATCAACAATCAACCAAATCAACATTTTGGAAGGAACATTGTAGATTTTTGACATTTTGGATGGAAATTTCATAATTAACAACCACAATCAACAAAATCAACATTTTGGACGGAAAATTCCCAAATCCGTGCCTTACCCAAGTAAGATACATTTCAACTTACCGGATTATCGAGCGTGGATACGGGCGGAGTGGTTGAGAATGTAGGGGACGGAGGAATGGTGACGAGAGGGAGAGGGAAAAAGGCTCGGAGTTAGAGAGAGAGGGAGGAATGGCGACTAGAGAGAGAGGGAAAAAGGCTCGGAGTTAGAGAGAGAGAGAGGAATGGCGGCGAGAATGTAGAGAGGGAGCGGAAAGAGATAAATGGAGGGAGGATATGGGTGACTTTGGGTTTGGAGTTAGAGTTTGTATTAGAGACTGAAAAAAGCTCGGAATGTAATGGGGTGGGAAAGAGGGTATTTTTTTGGGTTTTAATATACCCTCCAAAAAGTTGAACAATTTCAAAAATTTTCAAAATTCCTGCATTCATATTTACCACGACGGTTTTTGGAAAAAAAAAAACCGTCGTGATAGGGTGAAAAATTCAAAAAAAAAATTTTTGACCTACCACGACGGTTTTTCTCAAAAACCGTTGTGGTAGGGTGAAAAATTCAAAAAAAAATTTTGAAAAAATTCCCTCCTTCATACCTACCACGATGGTTTTTTAGAAACCGTCATGGAAGATTCATACTTCCACGACGGTTTTCGGAAACCATATTCCGCCCCGTGTTTTTGTCTAACTTTTCACGACCGTTTTTTAAAAACGGTCGTGGAAACTCCGTCGTGGAATCTGCATTCTGTAGTAGTGTGAACTCAAACGTCAAATGGAGCATTAATGTTAATATTCACACATTAAACAAATAAAAAGCTAATCTAATGGATAAAAGAATTATTAGACTTTTTTGGGTCGCCCGTAATGATGCATGGCCTAATAATCAGTATGATTGGATTGTATTTGGAATAAAATCTGTATTAAAAAAAATCAAATTTCCATTATTATGACTGATTGAGTGTGATATTTTTTACGTATTGTGTGTCTGTCTAGATACGCCATCACTTCTTCATAGAAGTTGCTATATAAACAAGATGCATCGGGTATACTATCATTTCAAAGTGAAATGAAAGGGTCTCTCTTCTCTCTCTTTCTCTCTCTCCTATAGTCTTCCATAAAATTCTTGAGTTGTAGACTTTGGTGGTTGTTCAAGTTTATATCTTTGTAATAATCACAAACACCATAAGTAATCAAGAACATGATAATCGTGTTCATAAATGATTGTAACTTGGAGCGTGAAGATCATGTTCGTGGGATAAAATATCGTGAGTCTATCCTTGACGAATCCTCAAACTGTGTAAATTGTGGATCAGATTTATAACCGTAAAAGACGTTTTCATACATATATTAGTAATTTTCCCTTCAAGAATAACATAAACTGACAGAATAAAAGTGTATAATTTCTACTATAAATTTTATAAAATAAAAAATAAAAACCCTAAATAAATGGCGGAAACGGTCTCTCTTTTCTTTGTCACTTACTCTTTCTTGATTATTTTCTCAACTCTTCTAATCTCTCTAGGAGAGAGAGAGAGAGAGAGAGAGAGAGTATGATTTATGGATAGCTTATACGGTGGATAAAAATTGGGGGTGAGTGAGTGAGATTTAATAATGCTTTCTTCATGTCCTTTTTTGTTCTCATCATAGGAGCACAACCAACCAACCAATAATGTCTTAGCTCTTACAGTAGAAGTAAAAAATTCAACTACTTTATTTATTGTAACGATTTTATGTTAATTTTACTAGATCTCAAATTTAACATTCACGAGAGTACCATGTATAAAATCAAAAATTAGTTATCAATATAATTCATGGATTATTTGTAAAATTAACCAACTTAACCCATAATAAATAAGGTTGTGGGTGAAAATTGAAATTGCCATTGACTGTTTTTCAAGCAAGTGAGAATGGGGCCCCCACATTGTCACTTGATTGCCATTGAATCGTTGATTGCCATTGAATCGTTGTGCTACTCGATTTTATCGGACCCCAATCTTGTTTACTTCTCGATATTTGGGTTTGTCATCACGTTGTAGACGATGAGAAAATTTGAATCTTCTTCGTCATCTCCGGTGACTATGAAGCCAGCAAGTTATTTCGGAGGTCATCATCGGTCGCAAGATGGCGATGAACGGGAGCCATTTTGTGGATGGGTTCCCCTGGTCTGAAACTTCAACAAACCACCGTAACTTGTGATCATCCTCTCTAAATTTTAAAAGAAAAACCCACAACATTCATACAGAATTGAAGCTCATGAATCACTAAACAATCAAATCGCATTATTTTAAGCTGCTTCTTTTCTCCAACATCCCCTTTAACCTCTCTCTCTCTCTCTATCTCTCTCTCTCTCTCAAACCATGCTTCACAAATACAAAAGTATAACTATGGTTCAATTTGAGCAGAGGAGAGATGCACCGTGTTTGCGCCGCCATGGGTGGGGACGGAGATATCACGCTTTCGATCAGCCGTGGGGGTTGGGGCTCTCGCCGCCGAAGAGTCGTTGGAGGTGGCGGCGAACCCACCCATCCCCTGCTTCGGTTTTTTTTTTTCCTTTGTTCTTTAGATGATTGAATCCTCCACGATGGACTTTAGACCGGTGGAACGGTGGAGGATTTTGTACCTCATCCGTGGGTAAAGCAACCTTACCCCATGGTAGAGTCCTTATAAATAAATTTTTTAGAATCCGTTTGCAACACCAACTAGAGTTAAAATTTTGATTTGATTGTGGGAGATCTGGTGAATTTTATACAGAAAAAAAAAAAAGTTCAGATCTGACCAATTTTAGAGGAAGACAACTTTACTCGTGTGCATGTGGTGTTCCATTCCCCTAGACCCATCAACCTTTGTGCTTGAGTATACAAAGTTCTCTTCAAACTTACGTAAAGTTAATTTGACCCGATATAAGTTTTGTAATTAGATCCGTGATAGACGCCAATAAACAATTAATTTATCAAGGTCCATGCCTAATAAAATAATTCACAGTGCATGTGCTTATGGAAGCCAAAAGCAGAAGTAATGTCCAACTGATTAATAATCTGTTGTTCGCGAGGTATAGAGAGAAAAAACAACCACCAGTGGCAATGACATGATAGTAAACAAGATCCTACTTAGGCCCTTTACTTCTAAGAGATTATGAGTTGGAGTCATGCATCATTAGATCTATCAGTTTGGCGACCATTTGGTGATGGATTCTGTGACTCCTTGACCTGTATTTTATGATGAAGACCCAGACAGAAGATCTTTTACTATTCTATGGTGATCTCAATTGCTGTTTACTCTTTACACACTGGACGCCTACCCTTTACACGCTGGGCAGAGGGAGTGAAAACACTATTGATTCTCTCTTTATTTATCGAAAAAAGGTATAGAGAAGGAAATAGTGATTTTTTATTTTTAATCTTTTAAATGTACTGCAAAATTTGGATTAGAGTATTGAAACAAATTTCTTCTTATTTTCTTCCTTCTTCCTTAGAGAAATCAATTTGTGACCTAACAAATGACAAGAATCGCCAATATCTCATGATCTTTGCTTCTGCTTTGTAATGAACAAGGCACTACAAAATTTCTTTAGGAAACTTCTCTACATGGTGCCCCCTATTGAATAAAGAACAAACCAAAAGATACCCAAAAACTCTCAGAGACGTCCAACTACTTATTCGCACTTGATTGATCGGTATATGTGGCGTACGAAAAGCAAAGCTGCTCGGAAGCCTACAGTTCCAAGCATGAGGAAGAAACCGTAGCAGATGCACGCCATGTACCCAAAGAAAAATGATGTCTGCATAAAGCCTGACATGTCTGAGCGCGCGTTGTAGTAATACAAACAATAGGCATAGATAAATATGCCAGTTGATCCGCCGCATAGGAAAGATCTGTTGGAGGAAATGAAGAATAAATATCATCGTCATCATCATCAAAGTAAAGTGTTGAATCGCACGAGAAGATATAAAAAAGAGATATCTATATATATATATATATATATATATTTTTTTTTTTTTTTGACACAAGCAACTGCGAACATTCTTCCAGCAGAACTATTAAAAAGGTAAATAAACAGCAAGTAACACTACACTCTCTTCCCCTCCTAAGTAGAAACTAGAAACCAAAAGCAAGAATTTCAGGAGCCATTCACCTTTAGTTCAAAAATTAAGCATTAAGAGCCAAGTCCCGAACCATACAGCTAGTAAAATCCAGGACCGAGCTTACGTACATAGGAGAAATTTGGATGACTAAAATTTAGTCTCCAATGCATAGTCTACATGAATGTTTGGAGTAAATGAACACAGATTAAGAGCAGGGTCATATATTTAGACAATATATAGAACAAAACACAGCACTGCGCACAAGATCATATCATACTTGTAAATCAGAAAAGAAAAGGAAATGTGGAGATCTTATATTGATATGAACAAATCTTTATTGAAAGCAAATGAGAAAAAAGAAAAAGGGAAACAAATAACTAAAAACTAAAGACCCAAATCCATATTGTCCTATTGACAGGAAAGCAAAGAGATAAAGAATATTCAGAAGAAAAACTAATAACCATGATCAAACATAACGCTCCCTGAACGAGATATAATACAAATAGCACGGGCAGCAATAAATTGCAGAGATGTAAATGAAGAGAAAAGGTTGATATCAGTGTAAGAAGAATGAATTTCTTCTTGCCATTACACTAAGCAGAATATAAAAGAATCGAGAAAGACAGAACACAAATGCAAATGCAAAACAATCAGAAATGTGAAATCAATGAATTTAAAACAAAGTTTTAAAAGCTGAATACCTCCACCACCACTCATGGTCCTCAGCAGCAAGTTGGAAGTAAGTCAATGCCACGGTAATGAAGGCAGTAACTATCAGGAGAATGATGAAGACGATAAACAAGATGCTGTATATAGTGTAAATCCGATGACCCCATACGCTAGCAAAGATATAATAAAGCTCAATGTATATTGCACTGAAAGGTAAAAATCCTGCCATTGCCATCTGAGGGATTACCCCCCTGTACCATGGCAAAGACGGAATCTCTCTGGGATATTTGGCGGTGCGGCACGGAGCTTGGAACTCAGCTTTACTGTTCTTGCCAGCAATCCCACCCAACACCAGCAAAGGTGATGTCACCAGCGTCCATATCAGAACTATAACCACAATTGTGCCGAATGGAAGAGCAGCGGTGGCCGTGTAAGCAATTGCAACAGTATTCAAAAAGCAGAATGTTAGAAACAGCGGCCCGCAAAAGAGGCACCCCGTCGACAATAGATTCCTAACCTTCAATGTCAAAAGTCAAATCGTAAACAAAACAGACTTTACTGAATTCTATAGAGAAAATTATAGCACGGAGAAATCATAGGCACGTACCCAATTTGTTCCCTCTAGCTGACAATAAAATGAGGCAGCAGTATAGCCAGCGATTCCAGATGTGAGAGCATAGATGACAACTAAAGCAGTAAAGAGAGCTCCTCGATTGTATGGGTAAAAGACACCAACAAGTGCAAGTAAAAAAATGAAAACAGTTCTGCAGAATATATACAAGTAAAATTTAGTGAAACATAAACAACAATGAAGGAAAGATAAAATATTATAAATATCCAAATTCGATAGTGCTAGGAGCAGCTGCTGAATGAAAAACTCACAGTGTAAAAAGTTGGGTTCCCGATCCCAAGGCTGCTGCAAACAAAGACTTGTATGGAGGGTACCTAAATACATCACCGTGGATGTATTTCCATCCTGTCTCTTCCTCATCTTCAGCTGATTCCTCGTCATGAGCATATCTTTCATCGTAAAAGAAAGAAAACTCGTCAACATTCTGGCACCGGACAAAAATTTATGTATACAAAAACCATAATCAGAGACAATATCTAAATCTCCTTACTTGACAAAATCATTCTTAAGGACCCGCATGAGAATTGTGGCAAGAAACCCAGTAAGAAGAAGAACCGTCACACACGAATTAATGATTGAAAACCAATGGATCTCCAAATGATGGGGCAGTGATGAAGATTGTGAATACTTATCCATTCTCTTCTCATATGGAGTCGTTGTTTCCTTCCAAGTTACGGTGTACAGAAATTTCACTTCAACTTCTTTATCCTCTGTAAGGTCTACAAGAGCTTTTGGGTCTGTTCGAACATTGATTTCGATCACTCTGTCCTTGTTATAAAAAATTTCAAAATGTATATGCTTGTAAAGGTAATATTTGTCTTCACTAGGTTCTTTCCCGTCCTTGTCAACCTTCCCTATGAATCCCCAGACGGGTAAGTCATCATAGTACATCTGGAAGTAATAATCCTTGTTGACAGCAGACCGGAACCGCGCCACTTCCTCCTTCTTAAGTTTGCTTTTGCAAGCAACTTCGGAATCCTTGTCTTTCCGAAACTCAAGTTTGTAGGGGGCATTGACTAAACGATCCCCATTTAAAACTTCACCAAGAGCTTCCTTTTTCTCTTTAACTCCATCTGCAAATGAGATCCCATTCAAGTAAGGAAACCAATTCCCAAAAAGATGACGAAAATAGACGTAAGAAAAGCCTTGGTTGAAAGTGGTACAAAACCTGGTGAGCAAAAAGGGAGGTCGAAATATCGGTATGTCTCACTGGAAAGAAAGAAAAAAATGTATATATTATAAGTGCAAGACTCAATTGAGAATTTAAATTCCCAGCAGAGATTATTTTGACTTTTTCATTAATTTATTTTAGCAAGATATATACACAATATGTGTGTGTGTGTGTGCATCCGTAGCTTTCCAGGAAAAACTATAAAGAACATCGCTCATCTTCTTATTTAGGACCTACGAGTCCATAAAGAAACTTTCCAGGAAAGCTTTTTACAATAATGCAACTTCCGAGAAACGTCAAAATTATATCAAAGAAACCGCAATTTCATTTCCTCTCTTCAATAATTTGATTGGAAATGAGAATTTCTTAAACCAGATCCAGTATCAGAACAAACAAGACAACCTCAATATTCCCAAATCTGAAAACCTATAGCAACGAAAGCAATTGAGTTTATAATAAAATAAAAAACCAAACATTCATAAGCAAAACTAGTTTTCCCTCAGTTTTCCCGAGAAACAAACAAACGGTGCCGTAATTAATTCTCCATCTGAGCCTTGAAGCAAACCGAACGAGAAAATAATCCAAAATCAACCTTAGCAAATCTGAAAACGATCAGGAATGTCCACCGCCATTGGAAGCAGTAGAATTCAAACAAAGAAAGAAAAACCAAAATTTTCACAGTTTTCCCATCGGTTTTTCCAAGAAACAAACAGATAAACGATGCGGTAAGCAATGAAAAAATTCTCTAGGCGAACCAAATGATGAAATTCCAAAGACTAGACTAAAACCACATCCTATAACAACGGAAGCAATTGAATTCATCCAGAGAGAGAGAGAGAGAGAGGAAGAGAGAGAGACAATTTTGACATAAAGAAGTCAGTTTTACCGCGAAACAAACGGAAAAATGTAGGGGAAATCGACAGACCTGGGATTCTGAAAGGGGCCGACCTTGTTGGCATAGAGAGGGACGGAGTCGCCGTCGTGATAGCGGTGATCGGATCGTACGTGATCGAAGAAGCAGAAGAGGAGGAGGAGCAATGCGAAGAGAGGGAGAGAGAAAGTTGTTGTCTTCGCCATTGCTAGTGGGAGAAAGAGAGAGAAGAGAGAGAAAGATGCATTCAAATGTGGGAGTGTGGGAGGGTTGGGGGGTTTTGTTTCTGTTTTTACGTTGAAGAAGAAGAATCAAATTAGCTGCCTATTATTATTAGTGTTATGTTTTTGTTTGACATTTATATTTATCTTTAATTAAATTATATTTTTTTAATTACTTTTTAAAATTTAATTAATTTTAACTTAAAATTTTCATTTTTAATGAATAAAATAAATGCACATTAAATAATAAGAGAGTGAGCGAGAGACAGAGATAGTAATTATGATAATTAATTAATTAAAACAGAAGGAGGCGTAAGAGAGAGAGAGAGAGAGAGAGAGAGGAAGTAAATTACAAAACACGCTGACTGGTGATGATGGAGACGGAGTGCCTCACCACCCACGCCCTCTCTCTCTCTAGACTCAAGTCTCTTTCTCTCTCTAGATTCAAAAGCGATACAAGGGCGTTTCACGTTTGGTGCTTCTTCACCCACACATCTACCGTTTTTTTTTTTTTTGCCCCTTTCTTTTCGAATAAATTGTTCATTTGATCTCTAATCTTTTTATAAAATGATAATTTGATTTCAATTTTTACGGTTAAAGGTTCCAAAACCCTTAAAAAGATATCATTTGATCCTTTTTATTAATAAAGATTCAAAATTGAATGGAAAATATTATGTTAATCACACATGATTTACTATTTAAGAAAAATTACAAAAGAATACATTATTTAATTTACATGTGTCACATACATGACCTATTACATTCAATTTTTAACCTTTTTTTTTTTTTTAGTAAAAATGACCAAATCACACCATTTTAAAGAGTTTAGAGTATCTTTTAGTCACCACAAAAAAAAGTTGAGGTCCAAATCGCAACTTATTCTTTCTTTAAGATGAAGATTCTGTGTAAGTAATTTTTAAAAAAACTAAAACGCTCACTTCACGGCAACGACATCCATCCAACGAGATATGCTTCGGGTAATGTTCTGTGATCTGAAAAAATTATTAAACTTACATGGTGTTTGGAACACCAATTAGAGTTGGAGTTTTGAAAATGTTATAATTGAAAATCAGTTAATATTTAAAATTGTGCGTTTGGTTGAAAATAAACTATAATATAAATAGTGTAAAAACTTAAAATGTGTTCAAAACAAAATAGCAATATAAATCTTGTTTTATTCTATTTAATTTTTAAAAAAAATCCTTGTAATTTTGACTTTAAATAAGAAAGTTATGAACTTTTAACGTTTAAATATTTGAAAATGAAAAATAAATATTCAAAAATGTGAATATTGAAATTGGTTTACTTTTATTGAAAAATACAATTTTTTTTTTCTTTTTTGACAAACTTCAACATTAGTGGAGATTCCAATGGACCCTTAAAAAAAACAATAATACTATACATAATTGGTATCTATGTGCGGTTTTAACTATAATTCAGAAGTAATTTTATATCTGATTTCAATTTTCCCCACGTTCAAGTAAATTAAAAATATATATATGATATACGTTTAGACAGTTTTTTATTTTTAAGGACATAAGTTGTTCAATTAGATTCTCATTGGACCATTAAATTTTGCATTTTTTGGATTTGGATATAATTTTGACAAGATGCATGATAATCTAATGCAAAAAACACCAATATATTATTTGCTGAATGAGAAATGAGATTGGTTGTATCCTCAAATTATGTTTACTTAAGTGGTAATATTTTAAAACACCAATTTTTTTTTTGTTGAATAAAAAATAAGACCGATGATGTCCTCACATTATATTATTTTAAATGTTAATGTCTATCTTTGATAAAAAGAAAAGGAGAAAGATAGAAGAAACTGCAAATATCTTACTAGAATTTGCATATATAAATTAAAATTGTCTCATATTAAAAAATAAAGTCCGTTTGGTAAAACGGTTTGAGTTGAAATTTTTAAGTTTGAGTTGGTTGACTTTTTAAAAATTAGTTATAATTTTTGTTGACTTTTCAGAAAAAGACAAAAATTGAGATGAAAAAGTACCGTTTAGTTTAAGTTGAATGGGTTTACCAAACAAACCTGTTTTTTCTTTTCTTTTTTCTTTTTTTATTTTTAATTTTTGTTGAATAAGTAACGAAGTGTGTTGACATTTATAAATGGCTACAAAGCAAGTTTTTAAAATACACATAAGAACTTCCTTTGTGACTTGCATAAATGATAACATTACGAGAAATACTGTTGCACATCATCATCATATACACACACTAGTTTTTTAGCGCGTGCTTCACACATGTGAAAAAAAAAATACAAAAATGTTAATTCTTTTTTTGTTATTTATAAATTTTTTAAAAAATTAATATATTTTCTTTTCTTTAATTATTTATTTTTGGTGAATAAAAAGGATCTGGGGGTGAGTTTTCAGCTCCACAGGTAAGAATCCATTTCTCTAGGTATGACAATGAGACATATTTTTTAAACTAGTTTCTCTCAGTCAATCATCCGAGGTCTATTTTGCCATCACCAAATCATTCAATAGCCGAAACTGGAGTGAGACCTAAGGAGAGACAACGAGAGTCGAACCCGGATGAATGAAGGGAAGAAGTTAACAAAGTCACCCACCATTGCCAACCCATCTACCCATATGGGTATTCTTTACTTTACTTTATTTATTGTCTCTCATAGAGTAACAAAATCATGTAACCAATCATTAAAAGGGAATATAACAATTTAAAGAATTGTAAGAAAAAAATTTGTTCATACATATTCAAAAAAAGTTATTTTGCATAGGGATAAATTGAAAAAATAAAAAGTATTTGACAAGAGCCAACTATAAATATATAGAATTTTTAGGGTTCTCCAACTCAAAATTTTTCTATCAATTGTTATCTTTTTTTGAAAAACCAACAAAAAATGATAATTAATTTTTGAAAAATCAACCAATTCTAACTTAAAAAGTTCATCTCTAACCAGTAAACCAAACGGAGGCTTAAAGGAGAAAATAAAAACAAAAAATATAAAACTTTCGTGTATAATATTAGAAGGAGGTAAGCAATTCAATCAAGAAAAAAAAATAAATAAAGAGTGCACAAAAAGACAAAATAGAGAGACCAATTTTTGAAAAGTGTTAAAAATGAAACTCTCTTGTATAATATAACTAGTTCTATTGGACAAACAAAACAAGGCAAAAAATAAAAAATAAAAAAAGAAAAATTTTTAAATTTTCAAAAAAAATAATTTTTATTTGAAATTACCATGTGGCGGGTTTAGGATCTGTCATATGACGGGTTGGGAAGGATAGAAAAAAAAGTTATCACAAAAAGACAAAATAATTTAACCAAAATTTTGAATAATTTTTTAAGGGAACTCTCCTTTTTAAAATAGTTATTGGTTATAGATTACATATTAGATATAAATAGATATAGATTATAAATATAAATTGTAGAAATAGATAGATAGATGTAGATATAGATTATAGATAGAAAATTATTCATTAAAAAAGATTATAGATATACAATTATTTTTTTTAAAAAAGGGATGATTAAAAAAAATTAAAGGTCATAACCTTTCCTGAAGAAGTGGCAGTTACTTTTCTGAAGGAAAATTAGGTTATGTGATATTTTTTAATTATCTAATCTAATAGATGATCAAAAATTTTTTTTATTTAGGAAAATGATCGTTTGTCATTTTTCAGATGTGGTCAATCAATGATTGACTATAAAAATTGGTAATTGACTAATGATCAATCGGTGATTGAGTATGAAATTTAGTGATTTACGTTATCATCAATCAATGATTGACCATAGATCAATCACTAATCGACTATTTAAAAAAATTGATTAACCATTTTAGATAAAAAAAAAAGGATCTTTTAACGAATTTTTAAAAATTTCGGTCATTTATTAAAAAATTTCTTAAAAAAACTATTTAACTTTAAATCCCTTTTCTTAATGAGTAGGAAAAGTGAGAGTAAAAAACTCTATAAAAAGACATGGATAATATAAAATCTTAGATACTATTAACTTTGTTTATTTTTCTCTCTCTCAAAAAAAAAAATTTTTTTTTTGAGAAAACTGTGTTCTTTTTTCTTTATGAACATTCACTTTTTATTGGTGTAAATTCAAATTAAAGCTTGTCATATATCGGTAACAATTTGTTAATCAAATCCAAAAACAATCTAAATCGAGAAGGGGTTTAAAAAATCGTCCAACATAACGAGAGAGGCTTATATGGATTATCTCATTCAATCTTTTCTAATATCAGAGTTTGGTGGAGAATACTCTCATGCAGTCCAAGTCCTTGGTCTATCAAATAACCAAAAGTTTTAAATATTCATATATTAATCCTCTCATCCTTTGGCTTCTTATACTTTTCCCTCGTACCAACAATGTCCTAACCTCAAATTTAAATATAACTATTTAAGTATGGGAGGTTATGTCAAGCATGTTGTTTTTCTTTAAAATTTTTTTTTTCCTGTTCCCCCGTATGGATGCTTAAATATGCTTTTGATTCGTATGCGTTTTTTTTTTTCTTTTTATTAATTGAACTTTTAGATTGGAGTTGGTTGACTTTTCAAACATTAATTAAAAAATTTATTGACTTTTCATAAAAAAATAAAAATTGATTTAGAATTTTTGGATTGGAAGCATGAATATAAACGCAACAACTATGCATATAATTAAGGGTTAATTTTATTTTTAGCACTTGTGGAAAAAGTATTATTAAAATTGATATCACTTTTGTTTCCTTTCATTCCTAGCACTGCCACGTCATCACCATCAATTAAGATGGATGTAAAAAGTCAAAAATACCCTCATGCAAGCCTAAATCTTATTTTTTTCACTTTCCCGCCTAGCCGCCCCACCCATTTTGAAACCCAAATCTTCATATAATATCTTAACTTGATTTAAAACTATTTTCACTATTTTAGAGAGAGAAACTTCTATCTAGAGAGAGAAACTTCCATTTAGAGAGAGAAACTCTCACCGTCGGAAAAAAGCTTTAATACTTCCATTTGACAAAAAAAAAATTTAACAAAATCTAACATTTTTGATCATTTTTGAGTAAAGGTCATTCATGTTATGACCACCCGGTCATAACAGTTATGACCTATATCTAAAAAAAAAAAATTTAAAAATCTAACATTTTTGGCCATTTTCCAGTAAAGGTCATTCCTATTATGACTACCCGGTCATAACAGTTATGACCTATGTCTAAAAAGTTTTTTTTTTAAAATCTAATATTTTTGATCATTTTTGAGTAAATGTCATAACAGTTATGACCACCCGGTCATAACAATTATGACCTATGTCTAAAAAAAATTTTAAAAAAAATCTAACTTTTTTGGTCATTTTTGAGTAAAGATCATTCATGTTATGACCACCCGGTCATAACAGTTATGACCTATGTCTAAAAAAAATTAAAAAAAAAAATTCTAACATTTTTGGTCATTCACACAGACAAAAATAAGGTAATTAAAAAAATTACCACCAGGTCATTATGTAAATGACCAACCCCTGTAAATGACACCAACAGTAATAATATTTAATATAGTATAAAAATTTATATAAACCAATACACTAAATTTTCCTCTCAAAATCGAAATACCCAACTAACAAACATTTAGTTTATGTCACAAAATCAAATAAAAATACAAACATTATAATTTTTATGCATTTTTTTTTTTTCAGAAATCAACTAGCAATACAGATTTCCCCCTTATTTTTCTTCGACCATTTCTCGGGCACCCTTCTTTTTTTCTCTGGTTCCGGTTTTTGAGGATTTTTCTCCGCCGATGGCCTTTTCTCTACCGAAGCCATTAGCCGAACATTCTTCTTTTCGGAAGTAATGTTTTTCTCCGTCAACTTCTTGGGTTTGGATATGGGAGACTCAAGAAATTTCAACTGGTTTTGGGTGGTTTCTCCAGCTATTAAAGAGTTCGAAAAAGCTTTATAGAGGACGTTGATGGTGGTTTTCGATGGTTTCCGAGTGATTTTTGGAGTTTTTTTTCCGACGGTGAGAGTTTCTCTCTCTAAATGGAAGTTTCTCTCTTTAGATGGAAGTTTCTCTCTCTAAAATAGTGAAAATTGGCATGTGAGGGAGAGGGATATTTGGGTGAGTGGGAGATGAGGGTAAACATGGAATTTGGCATACATTTAATGCTGCTGGACCCCACATATCAGACTGAATAATGACATGACAGTGCTAAAAGTGAAGGGAATAAAAAGTGATGCTGTTTTTAATATAATTTATTCTACAAGTGCTAAAAATGAAATTAACCCTATAATTAATCATATAAGTATACCATACAAGATTTATATATTGATAAAATTAGCATGTATTGGGCATGTTTACTTTGCATAAAAGGGAAATGAAAAGTGAGTAGTCATTTTCTTTTTCACTTAATCATATGTTTACTTATAAAATAGGGAATGAGATTTTAGTGATCCTTACACAATATAGGAAATGAAGAAGGGAAATGTCAATTCTTATATCCCCTTAGTATTGATTCCTTATCAAAAGAAATACGTATCAAATTTACTTATATTCCCTTAATAAGTTTACTTGTGCTAATGTTTCTTTTATTATGTAAAAGGATATTTTAGTAATTACAACAATAAGATTATCATTGATAAAGTTAGTAAATATTACAAAGGGAATGACATTATTTCCCTTTACACCATCCAATGAGAAAGTAAACATTAGAAATGAAATCAATAATTCTCCTTCCTATTCCATTACTTTACTTTCCAATCTCATTATATTTCCTATTACAATTACGGTTTAGTAAACATGCCCTAAATATAATGAAAATAAAAGGGTTGAAAAGCAGTTATGATATGATTGCAGGTATAGTTTAACTGAAATTTACATATGATTTTATCCTAAGATTAAAAATTCAATCTTTCACCTCAAATTCAAAACAAAATAATAATAATAATAATAAAAGCAGTTATGATGATTTAGGGCCTATTTGGGGCAATATTTCCAGACGGTAAAATATCATCTGGATCCAAAACTTTCAACTATATATCAAACTTTTTCTCTGCTCCATTATCAAAAAATCAAACCTTAAAAGTCCATAACTTTCTTATTTCAAATTGAAATGAGATGATTTTTATTTCAAAATGCTTATAAGCAGTGACAGAGCCAAGATTTATTAGTATGGGGTGCCAAAATTATTTTTAATTAAGATTATACGAACATATATATCTATATATATAACAGTTTTGGTTTATTAAATTCATGATATATTGACACATGAAAACATCAATATTATATCTAAATAAAACAATATGTCATTGTCAGTTATATGCAATTTAAAATAAAAATAATGCAAGAAAGATTGAAGTGTTGATCTTAATATCTTCATAATACCATAGTCATTCAAGTTTCACATCTTGAAGCTCTAAGTCTAACATATCACCTGTAAAAATGAAAAAAAA
Organism: Ficus hirta; assembly: GCA_038430175.1. Taxonomy (NCBI): domain Eukaryota; kingdom Viridiplantae; phylum Streptophyta; class Magnoliopsida; order Rosales; family Moraceae; genus Ficus; species Ficus hirta. Next base: position 16,664,273 of record CM076592.1, read on the forward strand.
AAAATTATACACTTGCAAATAACATCATTTTCTTAATTAAAGAGCAGCTATATTAAATTCATATATATCAAAATATCATTTTCTTATCTTAAAAATAAGATGTGCTCCACAATCTTTCATAAAGGCAAACTTATCTAAAATTGATTCATTATTAAATTTGTAGCAATTTCATTATCAATTTAGACAATCAAGCAGTCATTCAAAAAATTATCTTTCATATACGGCTGCAACAATATTTTAGCCCATGAGCCCAAAATTCTTCACAAAAAAAAAAAAAGGCATGGCTACATTTATCACGAACTAAATTAAAAAATAAAATAAAAATTATATTTATGTCTAGAATATTAAGCAATAATATTTCTAATTTTCTAAGCTAAAATCCACAATAAAAACTAAAAATGACAAATTTCTAATGAGATATTTTCAATTTTCTAATCGGAATTAGCATATTATCATCAACACATAAGAACAAACAAACAAACAAACAAAATCAGAAAAAGCAGTAGCACCATGGCCCGCCAATTCCACATTAAGACAGATATAAAAATCACAATTAATTTTAAAAAAAAAAGAGAAAAGAATCATAACAAAAAGCGAAAATAAGAAATACAAACCTAAAGCAGAAACAAGAAGTTGAAGAAGAATTAATTGACAGACCAATACGAAGTTGTCTCAAGTTCAAAAGAAATCTAGCACAATAAACCGAGGAAAAAATAAAAAACACACCTTGAACAATAAAGCAAATTTCCAAATTTGTTTGGGAATGGTGAAATGGGAAAGTGAAAGTTGGCTTTCTTTGGAAGCTTTTAGTTTATCATGTGTAGACAAAATATTACTTAGTATAATGGGTCGGTCTATTAAAATACTGGGCTATTAAAATTGTAATTCAGATTTATATTTCATGTCAAGCTACTAGACCCATTAATGTATATGGATTTAATAAAATAGTTTTATTTTTTAAAATCTAAATTGTTTGTCCAATAAAATAAAGAGAACACTTAATTTAATGGGGGCCAAGACTAGTTTATACACATATCAATTTTTTTAAATTAAAAAAACCATATTCTATAAAAATTTTAAAAAATGTTAGGGGGGCCATGGCCCTCCCAGGCCCCCTCCATCCGTCGTTACTTACAACGACGAGACAAACAAGATAATATCCATTTTACATATTTCTTTCCAAACACATCTTAAAATTTTGTATTATTTTTTATATCATATAATTTTTTTCAAAATCTTCTATTCAAAACATACATTTTTAACCCAATTTTCAAAACATTGTCTTGAGACATTCCCGAAACGGGCCCTTAATCACAGCTTAAAAAAAAAAATATTTTGAAAAGGTTTCGTCACTAGTTTAGTACTTTTTTAGTTCCAATAAATTGCACCTTACGTTTCCAAGGAGAGGAAAAAAAATAAAGTTGCACCTAAAGAAGGAAATTTCACGATATATGTACGTTACTACTCAATAATTCCAATTTAATTAATGTAGAGGAACATTTTAGCATGCCTTAGTCGGTTGGTTGGTTCATTTTCCCGTTTCCTTTCTTTTGCTTCTTCTTTTTTTTGTTTTTTTTTTTTTTTTTGTCAATGAATTGTTCGAATTAATTAATACCGTGCTTGCCAAACTCATTATTAATTTGAGCGTGTAATGTGAAACTGACCAAAACTTTTGTTCAATACGTCGTAATAGTATTGTACTATAATAGTATTGACCAAAACTTTTGTCAATGAATTGTTCGAATTAATAGTATTTTAGCTATTTTCTCTATTTTTGCATTAAGATTTGTTTGGTGTATGAGTTTGAGTTAAGATTTGTAAGTTTAAATAGTAATTTTGATTGATTTTTTCAGAAAAGACAAAAACTTTTGGGAAAAAAGACAAAAAACATGATGAAAAAAGTACAATTTAACTTAAAATGAACTATCAAACAAACAAGCCCTAAAAAATAATATAGAAAATAATATTGTCTAAATCATATTCAAGACTTCATATTTTACGACCATGTTGTGGTTTACAATTACAACTAAAATAGAAAATTCACATGTGTTAGCACCATTAACTCATTTAGTGAAGAAAAAAATGTTTTCCTTATTCTTACAGTTTTTTGTTTGGTAGTCTCATCAACAAAAAATATTTTAACAGGTAAGTTATATAAAATTTTCTGAGTTAATTAGTAGAAGTTAACTTTCAACAACGAATTAGCCTATGTTTGATAAAAAGGAAAGAAAACAAGAACAAAATGAAAAATAGAAGTGAGAGAAAATAAAAGGGAGATAGAAGATTTTATTTTTCCTTCATATTGTTTGATATAATGGAATGAGAGAAAATAAAAAAGTTATATAATTAATATTTATTTATCTATATTTGTTATTTTAGTAAGGATAAAAAACTAATTTTAGTAATTATTAAGTGGATTTTAGTTTTCCTCTCATTTTTAGAGAAATTGAATTTGTAGGTTCTACTACACTTTTTCTCCACCTAATTTTCCTTTCCTTCTCTTCTTTTCTACCAAACAAGCTAGTTTAGTATTTTCCCTCGACTTCTCCCTCCCTCGACTTCCTTCCTTCCTCTTCTCCACCCCCACCCCCCTCTTTTTTAATTGGAATTGGTTATTTATATCTAGATAAGCAAGACATACTAGGACTAACGTTATATAATGTGAAAATTAATGAGCTCTCTCTCTCTCAGAACCGGCAAAAGACGCTTTTGCACGTAAATCGGGTATTTTTTTTTCCTTCAGATTGCATAATAATGTTCATGCAAACTTAATATATGTATTTAAATGTAGAATTTAAATTGTGTGTTTAAATTAATGCTTCGTTTGATAAGTTAGTTTAACTCCAACTAAACTGTATTTTTTTTATTTCAATTTTTATCTTGTTCTGAAAAGTCAACAAAATTTATAACTAGTTTTTGAAAAGTCAATCAACTCCAACTTAAAAATTTCATCTTCAACTAACTTACTAAACATAGACTAAATGTGTATTTAAATAGATTTTGTTAGGTCCAGACATATAAATTATTGAAATTTATTAACACATATAATTGATGTGAATAGTAATCTGTTTCAACAACATTCAAATAGGTTTGAGAGCTGTATGTTTAAGTCTAAATGCTCTTGTTTTCTGATACTCTTAAGCTCTATGAGAAATGTTATGGTGAACGCTCTTTGAGAAACATTGCAACGAACGCTCTAGATCACTCTAAATGCCTAAGGGGTATTTGTAGTGTAAGGCATGAATGGGAAACACCCGAAAATTATTCTAGACTATTTTCATCCTTATTTGGGAAAGAAATCCGTAGCTTTGGGATATTCTGTCTATCTTCACAGAGATCCGACATTGACGTGTGCAGACATGTATTGTTTCAGTGCCAATCAAACATATATTACATTGGAGTTATATAATGAGTAAGGGGACGTCTATTGATACCTATCTGTTTACTTTCTCACCCCTTTTTTGAAACACTCATAAATTAATTTTAAATATAAATTATTACTTGTTACACTCTCTTCATATTCCAAAAAAATCCCTAAAATAATCTAACTTATAAAATTTTTTTTACACACCCACTAATAAAATAACCCTCTATATTTTAAATGATTTTTTTTTCTTTTAGTTTTTGGTTGCTTTTCTTCTTCTTCTTTTTTCCTTTTTTGTTCCCTGAGATATTCAACAAAATTTACGAGGAGTGACTATTTTGGAGAACAGGAGGGTTTTTGGCTTGCAAGGAGCGAGGCTTGTTTTGAGGCACGACCTATCAATGTCAGAGAGATCGTTTCTCAACTTTTGAGGCTTGTGGGTTTTTTTTTTTTTTTTTTTTTTAAATTTTGGCTTGTTAGAAGTGTGGTTGGCCTGCCTCTAGGGCTGTGGTGTTGAGTGATCCCTTTGTGCTCTCTATTGCTTGTGGGTGAAGCCAAGGCAGCTCTTTGGGCGAGATGTAACTTGCTTCCTCTTTAGCTGTGGATCATCTCGTCTTCGAAGGTGATGCTAAGATTGTTATTGACTCTCTTTGCTCTAACCAAGGATTGAAAAATCTATATTTTCACTGATATTTCTTTGGAATATGGAAACAGGGTGTCGTATTTTTTCCATAGAATATCCACGAAAATATCAAATTTTTTTTTTTTATGGAAATCGATGAAAAATGTAGCAAAAAATGACAAAATATCGAATAAATTTTTAGAAATTTCCACAGAATATCCGTAAAATATCAATTATAATATTATTTTTTATCTTTTAATATTGTAAAATTCATGAATTTTTAGTTCACACACGTTTTTATTATTTATAAATAGATAGTAGAAATTAAGAGACACATGATATGTCCAAGATTATATAAAATAAATACTCAAATGTCATATTTTGGTATCGAGATTGTTTATACTAATAAGATATTGTAAATACTTTTGAACATTCTAAAAGCTCTTTTAATATTTATGTTTTCTTATTATGTATGAAAAAATAAATGTAATGTAGCTATATTATATTGCGTTTCAATGATTTTACTTAATTGATGGATGCCAACTTATCATTTATTGCATTATGCTTCATTCTTATGATGTAAATTTATCATATACTTATTATTTAATTGAGAGTTTCATTTAATTTATATATTATTAACTATTTTAGAGTTTTATAAAGTTTTATTCAAAAGTTTAGTATTTTAAAAGAAATTTTCATATTTTACATCAATTTTCATCGATATTTTCATAAAATTTAAGTATTAATATTTTTATCAATATCAATATTTTAATACTTGACTCTAACATTTTTCTACGTCTGGAGTTCAAGAGCATTTATTTCTGATATTCTAGCTGCGGCACTAGATTTCTAGTCGTGCTCGTTTGTTTGGGCGATGAGGACAGCAAATGCAGTGGTTCACAAGGTTTGTAAATGGGGCTCTTTTTTACCCTTTGTTGGACTGATGTTCTTTTTATGGAAATCTAGTCAACTTGTACCACTTGTTTCTTTAAGTGGTATGTTGTTGTCTGTACTTTTTGCTTGGCCGTGTGCCTGATAATGAATCCTTTCTTATATAAAAAAAAAAAAAAAAAATTACGGTCCATCAACTATAGTATGTAGTTAAAATTGATTAATCATATTAAATATATTACGTGGTCAATTGATGATTGATTATTTAACAAAATTGATTGATTATTTTAGAAAAACGATTATTTTCTTAATTTTTAAAACTTTGGCCGTTTGTTAAAATACTTAGCATGCGTTTGGTCCTAAAGTTTAGATTGTAGAAATTGGATTTGGATTGTTTGTGCGTTTATCGACGTGTTTGAATTGCTTGAGTTAAAAAGTATAAAAACTTAAAATGTATTCGTAAAAAAAAAATCAATACGGAGTTTGTTTCGTTCGTATCGAAATTCTATACAATTAAAAAAAAATCTCATTTGGACTTATTTATGCAAAGTTATGGACTTTTAAAGTTTGAGTTACAAAATTATGTGAATAGTAAAGCTGAATGAAAAAGACAAATTGGATTGTGTTTCTAAGATTTGGATTGTACGTCTAAACGCATGCTTAGAAGAAAAAAGGCCTTTTAATTATAAATAAAATTGAAAAAAAAAGAAGGATGGCACGTGTTTTGCACGTGGAAGGGAGGAGGAGACCAACCGGGGCCTTTGCAAATACAGGATTAAGATGGCTATCATATTGCAACACTAGACCCCAAAGAGAAAACATTGCTAGGATGACCTCATTCATTAATGAATATCTTATATTCTCCAAAATACCATTTACAAGTAAAAGATAAAATAAAGGAAAATAAAATAAAAGGACTATCTTCTTACTAAAAAAAAAAACTCATATTGTTGAAGAAACCCCCTCCCATTGTCAAAGAAAAGAAAACGTCATCTCCTTCACCATCATTTTTCATCACCATCATCCCCCCTCAAAACAACCATCCTTGTATTTGGGTTAACATCTTGCACCATTTTCACATTCCGAGTATCGATTTCCAGCCACAAGGAGAGGAGAGGAAGTACTAAAAGTTTGTAAAACCTCTAAAATTTTGGTAAGTTCATCTCAAACCCTCTAATTTTTTATTTAAATTGTTTTCTAAGTTGTTCAAAGGTTGGACATTCATGGTTAGGGAGCTTAATATAGAAAAACAACAATAATTCAATCTATTTTGCACCAATTTTTGACTTGTAAAATCTGTAAATTTGTAAAATCATGTCATAAAAAACAGTACAATGACCAGACCGGACCAGCCGGACCTACCTGACCTGTCTTGTGGTTTTGGGGACGGTCCGGTAGTTTTAAACTAGTCTTCAATTTTTCATTCTTTTTTTTTTAATTCTTTCATAACAAGACTTTTTGTTTTTCTTATTTTTTTTAAAGGAAAATGAGTGAAATTGTTATTTATTTTCGATATGATGGAGAATGGAAGGAGAAAGATGACGAGTCATATGAATGGTACAGAAGGAATAAGGAAATCAAGAGCATAGTACTATTAGATGACCCGGATAAGGTGAAATATTATGAAGTTATTAATTGCTTATTTAAAAGGCTTTATGTGGACCAAAAGAGTACGAAATTAAAAATAAGTTACATTCTTTTGTGTACAATATCGTCAGGTCCTAAACTCATTTTGGATTAATTTTGATGCTAAATGTTATCTTTTAGACTTTTGTAAAACGTCACAACGTAGAAGTATGCTACACGTTGAGCTCATGAGAAAGGTTGAAAGTAGTGATAACAATGATAAAGTAGCATTTGAAGTTGAAGGAGATGAAGTATACAATATGGAAAATGATGGAAATATTCGAGATGAGTACTTCAACGTTGACATGGAGGCATCAAGGGTTTATGATGCTGCTTCTGCACCAGGCTACGAATGTGATGTTTTAGACGTGCCTACCTTGGAGGAACACCCTAATCAGGAGACAACGGCATCTGCCCAACTCCAAAACGACAACGTTCATGCATAGAACTAGATCCTGTCATGGATCATTGTGAACCATTAGCAATAGATGACACTTCTATGTCTTTTAGTTTTGATGATGGTATGGATATTGCAGTTGGTCAGGAATTTGAAAGCAAGAATAAGGTGAAGAACTTGGTAATCGATGCTTCGTTAGACAAGCAATTGCAGATTTAGTTTCAGATATGTTAAAAAACGAGTTTCCAAGCCAGCTTGAGACACCTACCCCGAAGAGCGTGATAGACATGATGAAAAATCGTAGCGTGTCAATATCCTACTTCAAAGCTTGGAGGGGCAAACGAAAAGTAGCAAGTGATGTTAGGGTACACCAGAGGTCAGTTTCGAAATTCTTCCTAGCTATTTGCACATGATAAAGTTAATGAACCCCGACACGGTCACACATTTGGTAGTAGACAAAGATCAAAGGTTCAAGTACCTTTTCATTACGTTGGGCGTGTGCATCGAGGGATTTAAAGCAATGAGAAAGGTAATTGCGGTTGATAGAACCTTTTTGAAGACCAAATACAAGGGAATAATGATCATCGCCATCGCCCAAGATGGCAACTACCATCAATATCCTCTTGTTTGGGGAGTGGTTGACTCGGAGAATGACAACTCATGGAAATGGTTTATGACAAAACTTGAGAAGCTCATACCTGATAGCGAAGAGTTGGTCATCATTTCTGATAGGCACCAAAGCATTCGCAATGTAGTTGAAAAGGTATATATAAAATCCCACTATGGATTTTGTGCATGGCACCTCTCTCAAAATATCAAATCATGTGTTCACTAAGGATCTCGTGTTAGAGCCGGAAAGGGTACAGACAAGGTCAAGGTTAAAGATACCATCGCAAGTAAGTTCATGAAAATCATGCGGTATATTCTGAGTACGAGTTCAACTGACTCTAAGATGACCTAAAGAATAGATATCCTACCACCGCAGAATATCTCGATGATCATGTAGATGTCAGAAAATGGGCTAGGTGCCACTTAACAAGATCACGTTACAACATTTTGACTACCAATGGTGCCGAGAGTAGTAATAGTGTGTTAAAGAAGGCAAGAACATATCTTTTGTTGCTCTTGATTGATTCAATTATAGAGAAAATCTCTGAATGGTTCAACAATCACCGTAAGGAGTCGAGTCTTGGATCTTCCTCACAACGCTTAACTCCAATGGTAGAGAAAACATTGCATACAAGATACAAAGAGTCCACAATCTTGACTACGAAAGAACTAAACAGTACTACACTTGAGTATTATGTCATAGGATCGAATGACAGTTTCTTGGTTGATCTAGGCTGGGGAACCTGGACATGTAATGTATTTGATATCGACAAAATTCCTTGTGTCCATGCCCCTGCAGCATTCCCAGGAGGTAAGGATAAAATGCATGATTTATGCTCAAAATACCATCTAAGGAGATATGGGTATTGACTTATGTCCAAACTATTTATCCCATCCTGAGCTCATCAGAATGGGTTATCCCATATGTAATAAGGATCGCGAAGGTATTGCCTCCTGATTTCACAAAAAAAAACGTGGGAGGCTTCAATAAACTAGATTTCCTTCTATTGGAGAACATCGGAAAGGCAAAAACAAGTGATCCTGTTAACCAACTTTTCATGAGAGCTCAGAATTGACATCCCCCCTTTGAATAAATTTGATCGAATTAGATTTTCATAAAAGATGACCGTGTTTTTATTTTTAACTTTTACTAAAGATTTTGGACTAGATCTCTTGTATTAATAGTTGAATTATGTTTATAGTGATAAATTATATTTTGAATATTGTAGTAGCTGAAATCATTTTAAATCTTTTTTATAGGGTCCTTAGTGTTGATGTTTGATTAAAATAATTCAACATGTTGTCGATTTTTTATTTGAATAAATTTTACTTTCTTATATTTATATTTAAAGAATGCAAGAACACTTTGGTATCATGACTGAAAGACCGAGAGCCCTTCAATGTAAATAAATATCGGACCCACCTGACTACTCAAGCCGGTCTGGCAGGTTTAGAAAACTAGTTAAGAGAGCATCATATCACTTTAGTGTCATGACCGATAAGACCGATAAGACCGACAACCGGTCCAGGTCAAAAATAATTACTTAGTCTAGGTGATTGGGAAAACCAATAAAGAATGCAAAAACACTTTGGTGTCATGACCGGAAGACCGACAACTCTTTTATGTCAATAAATACTTGACCCACCTGACCGCTCAGGCAGATCTGGGCGGTTTGGAAAACCAGTTAAGAAAGTATTATATCATTTTGGTGTCATGACAGGCAAAACTGACAACCGGTCCGCGTAAAAAAAATTACCTGGTTTGGGTGATTGGGAATATCAATAAAAAATGCAAAAATACTTTCGTGTCATGACCGGAAAGATCGGTAACCCTTCCATATAAATAAATACCGAATTCACCTGACCGCTCTGGTTGGTTTGATTGGTTTGGAAAACCAGTTAAGAAAGCATCATATCACTTTGGTGTCATGACCTACAAAACCGACAATCGGTCCGGGTAAAAAAACATTACCTGGTCTTGGTGATTGGAAAAACCAATAAAGAATGCAAAAATATTTGGCGTCATAACCGGAAAGACTGACAACCCTTCCATATAAATAAATATTGGACCCACCTAAATACTCAGGCCAGTCTGGTCGATATGGAAAACCAGTTAAGAAAGCATCATATCACTTTGGTATCATGACCGGCAAGACCGACAACCGGTCCAGGTAAAAAAAAAATTTCCTGGTCTAGGTGAGTGGAAAAACTAATAAAGAATGTAAAAACACTTTGGTGTCATGATCAGAAAAACTGACAACCCTTCCATGTAAATAAATACCGGACCCACCTGACCGCTCAGGCCGGTCTGACCGATTTGGAAAACCAATTAAGAAAGCATCATATCACTTTGGTGTCATGACCGACAAAACCGATAATCGGTCCAGGTAAAAAAAATTACCTGGTCTGGGTGATTGAGAAAACCAATAAAGAATGCAAAAATACTTTGGTGTCATGACTGGAAAGACCGACAACCCTTCCATATAAATAAAAATTGGATTCACCTAACCGCTTAGGCCGGTCTGGTCGGTTTGGAAAACCAGTTAAGAAAGCATCATATCACTTTGGTATCATGACCGGCAAGACCGACAACCGGTCCAGGTAAAAAAACATTTTCCTGGTCTGGGTGATTGGAAAAACTAATAAATAATGCAAAAATACTTTGGTGTCATGATCCGAAAGATCGACAACCCTTCCATGTAAATAAATATCAGACCCATTGACTGCTCAGGCCGGTCTGGCCGGTTTGGAAAACCAGTTAAGAAAGCATCATATCATTTTGGTGTCATGACCAGCAAGACTGACAACCGGTTCGGGTAAAAAATAAATTACTTAGTTTGGGTAATTGGAAAAACCAATAAAAAATACAAAAATACTTTAGTGTCATGACTATAAAGACCGACAACCATTCCATATAAATAAATACAGGACCCACCTAACCGCTTAGGCCGATCTGGTCGGTTTAAAAACCAGTTAAGAAAGTATCATATCACTTTGATGTGATGACCGGTAAGACTGACAACCGGTCCGGATAAAAAAATTACATGGTCTAAGTGATTGGAAAAACCAATAAAGAATGCAAGACACTTTGATGTCATGATCGGAAATACCGACAACCCTTCCATGTAAATAAATCTCGGATCCACCAAACCGATCAGGCCAGTTTGGAAATCTAGTTAGGAAGCGTTATTTCACTCTGGTGTCATGACCGACAATACCAATAGCCCGAGTAAAAAATTACATAACCGACTCAACTGCTCTGGTTGGTCTGAAAAATTGTTAAGCTTTTCATATCACTTTGGTATCATGACTGCAAAGACCAATAACACCGATAGCCAATCAAGGTAAAAAAAAAAAAAATACTTGACTAGCTTAATCGTTCTTCTCGATCCGCTCAATATTATGGAACCAAACAGCTCGGTTATATGGTCTACTAATGACAATTATCTCGATCAAGCTATCGGTTGTATGTTTGTAACTCATATATTCCATTAAGTGAAAGAATATACCAATCTTCTCGCTTACCTTATATGACGAAGTATAAATTGATAATATTACTCATGACTTAAGGCTTTTTTATTACACTAACAAAATTAGAATAATATTAAAATAGATATTGTTGTCACACTAACAAAATTAGAAAAATATTAAAATAAATATTAAAAACCCTCTTTAAAAAAAGAATATTATGACAAAATGATGCCAATCCTGTCGGTCTTCTTGGTCCACTCAATATTATAGACTGATTCGTTTGGTTGTATGGTCTATTTTTCTAGGTCAAATTTTTCTCGATCGACTAGAGTGTTTCTCAAATGGTTAATTAATTTTCTTGAATGGTCACGTAATAGTCAATCATTGATTGACTTACGGTCAATTACTGATTACCTATAACGTAAATTACTAAATTTGATAGTCAGTCACTGATTGACCATATTAAAAAAAAAAAAAAAAGATAAATGACCATTTTCCTAATAAAATGTTTTTTGGTCATATATTAGATTAGGTGATTAAAAAAGGTCACCTAGTCTAATTAGCTAAATAGTTATTTTTTAAGAAGTTTTTCAATAAATGGTCGAAGTTTTTAAAAATTAGTTAAAATATCTTCTTCTTTTTTCCCTAAAATGGTTAATCAATTATCTTAAATGGTCAATCAGTAAAATTAACTTACTGTTAATTACTGATTAATATAACGTAATGGCTGGCAGTCTTGCTGGTCTTGCCGATCATGACACCGAAGTAGTATGACGCTTTTTATCTAATTTTCTGTACCGACTGGACTGTCATGACTATATGCCGGTTAGAAATATTTTTACCCGGACCAGGGCGATCTTGTCGGTTTTTTTGGTCATGATACTGAAGTAGTAGGATGTTTTTTATTTGGTTTTCCAGACCGGCAGGACTGGCCTAACCGCCTATGCCGGTCAGGAATTTTTTACCCAGATCGACAGGTGATCTTGTCAGTTTTGCCGGTTATGACACCGAAATAGTATGATGTTTTTTATCTGGTTTTCCAGACTGGTCGGACTAGCCTGACCGCCTATGCTGGTCGGGAATTGTTTTTACCTGGACCGATGGTAATTTGCCGATCATGAAACCGAAGTAGTATGATGCTTTTTATCTGATTTTCTTGACTGGCCGAACTGGCCTGACCGTCTATGCTTGTCATGAATTTTTTCACCCCCAACCGGCTAGCGATCTTGTTGGTCTTTCCGGTCATGACACCGAAGTAATATGATGCTTTTCATCTGGTCTTTTGGACTGGTCGGATTGGCCTGACCACCTATACTAGTCATGAATGTTTTTACTCGGACTGCCTATGAGAAAAAAATTTGTCACCGTAATAACTTATTTTAATCATACACCATAACTTAGACCTTGGAAAAAACAATGTAGAAAAAATTTGACCATGCCATAAATGCAAGACGTGTCTCATAAAATTGGTTGAAAAGTAAAACCAAATACATTTATAAAGTGTTTATGAAACCTAATCATTATGGTAAATATTGATTGCCATCTTCTCTCTATAAAATTTGACCATTTCATCATTTATTAATTCAAAATTATGCCTCTGTATATCGAACTCAATATATTTGATGACATATATGATACAATTTCCTGTGTTTTAAACAATATGTTTGTTAGTGTTTGTAATTATAAAGAACAAATAAAAAATTAAAACATTTGAAGTACACTTACGATTTCTCATTCTGCGGATGGTTGAGTGGACGCCTATAGGACCATGGAGAAGGATCAAGGTGACCGAAATATCCAGATTTTTGAAGTATTAAGGGGGTCATCTTTTGCACGGGCTCTATGAATCTATCAATCTTTACATTCTCGTAACATTTCCAATTACAATAAAAAACCACCAGCTCTACAGTTATCAAATCAACCTTCACCGAAACCCAGTGTTTTCCCCTTTCTTTTTTGATGACGTTGGTGTCCAATGTGTCATATAAATTAAGCATGAAGCAAAGTGCTTTAGCACCATTCCAATATTTTCCCATTTTGGGGATGTCGCCTCTCACGTATATCATGAAACAGTCATCTATGTTCCCATCTTCATTGGCATTCATCACCAATAATTGGCCAAAGATCTCATCCAAAATGACTACGTCTTGATTGATGACATCTCAATATTTGGACTGTCTTTCTTATTCCATACATGGCTTCTTCTATGTGCTATAAAAAAAAAAAAGTAATATGAATCAAAAATCTTTTGCTAGAAAAAAAATGTAAAAAAAAAAAAAAAGCTTAGATATAGCGTTATTCAGTAGAGAATCACTTACATCATTTAAAAACCAAAACCGCTCAGTTATTATCTTATCAAAGAAATCTCACCCTCGTGTTAACCTATGACCATAAGTAAATGGAGGCTTCAGATCTAAACTCTTGTAGTCTTCAAATGATTTTCACATACTATCCGGTAGACACAATGGATCGAATTCTTTGATCGACCCTTTACGAAACATCATCTTCTTTGGACCGGGATCGGTGTATGGAGTTCTCTTATCTTTTGAATTTTTTAGATGTCTTTGAGATCGTCTCTTGGGTTGCTTAACATCCAAAATATCTTCTTCACAATCCTCATCACTCGAACAAGTCGGAGTTTGATAAAAGAATTAATTGAGGTGAGAATCTTCCATGTCTCTTTCTACATTGATTTCAGTGTCAAAACAAACATCTGGAGGTGTATTTGTAATATCCTCAACCTCAAAGTCACCACCTCCATTTATTATATCACCAATACCTCCATTATTCTTACCTCCACCTTCACTTTTCTCATCTTCACCTCCACCTTTACTAGAGTCAACCTCAACAACTCCACCTATAGTAGTCACAGCAATTGTCGATGCATATATAACATTTTAAGTCTCAATATCACCACCTCCATTAATTCTAATATCAACACCTCTACTATGCTCACCTCCACCTCCACTGTTCTCACATCGATCTCCACCTTTCCAAGTCTCTAATTGTTGTTGAGCAAATCTTGACATAATGTTTGTCAGTATATCAATGCGGTTATTATTCTTGGTTATCAATTTCCTTAATTGTGAAAACTGAGATTCATGTTCGGTGCACATCTTTTCTATTGTCCGCTTTAGAGCTTGAATCTCATGTAGCACCATTGAATTGTCAGCATGAGAGCTGTCTTGTGGAGGTATAGACTCGTCGGCACTAGGGTTAGACGGTGGTGACCTGATTTGCTCGGCTGTAGTGATACCCTGTTGAGGCATAAACTGCTCATGTATAATATCTTCAGGTTTCTCTCTATCTCTTCCTTGAACTCTCTCACCATAATCATGAAGGAAGTTACGTCGGCCTTCTAGCTCATCATGCAATTAGTCCTCCCAAAAGATACTTATTCCAGACTCGAGGGTAGTTGCCCAATTGTCCACAATGGCATCAAGATCATCATGATAAGGAACAAACCCCTTCATGTGATTGGCTTTGTACTCCTCCAAAGTTGGGACAAGGATGCTCTTTATGTTCTGAAATTTAGGCACTTCAAATTAGTAACCTATAAATCAAGACGTATCTGCATAATATAAAATAAAACAAAACAAAACAAAAGACTAACCGTGCTATCCCTAACTTCATGTAGAATTTGCCCCAATGGTGGAGCTTGTTGTCGATGAAACTTTGTTTTCCATCGATAAATTCTTAGCACCGATCCTTTAACATTTTTTCTAATCTCAACATACTTTGGGGTCAAGGCAGGAATACACTCAAATGGTAGAAGCTATACCAATGAGCAATAAAATATATTAGATTGCGAACATTTTAGAATAAATTAAATGTGAGAATCTTATAATTGAAACAAAATTTACATACCATCAATGGTAGTATGAACGCATGACTATTCCATCTTGTCAACTTCTCAAAAACGTATTTTCATTTTGCAACTAGGTCTAACTTCTGGACCTGAGTCATCAAATATTGGTATGTCTTTCTTCCCCATGGGTAATTGGCACACCAATCTAGGTCATCAATTATTTTAAAGAGGTTATAATCAATTCTTTGGTCGGGTTTTTCTAGACCAGGAGGACTGCAGACAGAAAGCATAGGGCAATAAACTTCAACTTATCATTTAGAAGGGTCGATATCTCTTTTTCTCTTTCTCTGATTTCGTTACTGTGCCTCCTTCTATTACTTTGATTCTCCTCGGGAGGGATGACCATACCTTCTAAGTATTTCTTAACATCATTTTGCCATATCTTTTTCATTTCGAGAAAGACTCTTTTTCTAAATTCGTTTCCTGTACGACAAGGATCCTCAGGATAAGCAGAACAATTAAGTCCACTTATAAGTGCATGCTCCATGAGTGAGTACCTAGTAGGGATGCCATTCAAAATGAATCACATTTCATAGTTCTTTTTTGTAACCACCGCTCGGGATAGTAACATCTATAATGGGGTTAAAGTAACTTTCATGTGGTCTATAATATTAAATATATGGCTAAATTGGGACTTCTTAAACCACTCTATGCCATTAGGGTGGTCCTGTAAGGCATTGGTCACAGTATCGACAACATCCTTTAATAAGTGCTTGATTGTAATTGTGCATTTGAAATTGATTTGATCCACATTCAATTTCAAAATGAGCGATGAGAGATCCAAAACCTACATTTACATAAAATCACATATTAATAAAATATATTTTATTATAAAACCTAATAACATAGACAAAATATACAATTAAATATTCTAAATAATTTAATACTTCTCCAAAAATTCGACAACATAACAACTTACTTTAATTGACATCCAAATTCAAAACTTGTAAGTTATAGTTTGAAAAATATTGTGACCACATTACTACTGCAATAGGTATCTCCCAGAATAGTTTAACTGATGTTAAAATTTAGAATGCATAAATATAATTGATAACTTACCTTTGGTATTATGACTGGTGGCGATTGAGGTGACGTGTTGCCATCCGGTTGGGGTGTGGTCCTACTTACTCCTTCAGAGTCATTTTTCGAGTCCATCTCTGGTGGTTCTACATATCAACGTCGTTGGTTAGGACGAGGAAAGTATGTTGATAAGGTCGGGCTTCATGCCATAGCTAGAAACAAAAATTATAAAAATATAAATAGATTAGGGAAAATGGCATGACAATTAATTTTAAAAAGTTAAATCCATAAATGGAAAGATGACAATGTATTTCCACGAGAGTAGGTGAAAAAAGTTTGGATCCTAGAATTACAAACAACTTGGACCGACTACGGAAAAAAGAGGATCCAATAAAGTAATTTGTTGGCTTGATTTCGTTAGATAATGGGAAGTAATAAAATAATTGGACACCATAGTCCGATTAAGCGGATAAGTTCCATCCATCCAAGAATCCCTCCAAATTAAGAGGAATCAAAATTGAGGTTCTTTGAAGGATTTTGAATCAATCACGCAAAACCATTCCTTGCTCCAATCGTTCCTACCAAATAACCATATGTTCTAAAATCCTTCTGCTAATTCCCCGTACGTATACCTATATCTCCTTCCACTTTTCCCTTCTACCAAACAAACTTCTAAAATATGAAAAACAATTGCACTCAAAGGATACATGCTTTAAAGGAAACAACAATCTTGAAATAGTCTAGTTAGAGCAACTTCACACAAAGTATTGATGTAACAAAGGAACTCGCATTTATTGAAATGGTATAGTTTTGGGTGGCATTTTCATAAACCTGAAACGTAGTAATCCGAATCGGCTTACCCCCTTCGCATTCTCCAATTACAATCTCATTGCCGGAATGGCCTGTTAGGTTATTACAGAGATTGCATTGGAGGTTTTATCTATCACAGAGACTGCATTAGGTTATAGTAGGTTTAGCTTATATGATATCTAATAATTTTATCTATCACAAATGCATTGGAGGTTTTGATATTGGAAGCACTTTGTGATACTCCCTTTGCAGTTTTAAAAGGTTTTGAATTGAATTTGGCAAGACACTAGTTTTTGTGATATAGAAGCCAACACTTTCGTTTGTTAATTTTGGCTGAACAAATATGGAGCAAGTAGATTGAAACATATGACTCCAGGCTTCTGGCTGATAATACCTGGATACATGTTTATATATTTATACATATTAAATGTGCATATGATCGATGACTTATATGTTATTTATCCATAAATACTCTTATTGACATGAGTATTATCAAATTGTCTTGCAGGGTTGGACAATGTCAGAATCACTGCTTAATCCTGAGCGTGCTCGTTTATGTTAAAGTTATTAATTAGAAAACAGATGCTTATTGGATCCAATAAATGATTATTGTGCTCAATGGTTATCATTCTAGTTCAAAACTTAAAGTTCAAAACTTTGTTTTCCCCAATTTTTCCTGTTGAAGGAAGACCAATATTAATCTTTTTTTGCTTTTCAAAACTTTGTTGAAACCTAAAGGGAAACAGAGCACTCCAAGAATGAAAAGGTAGCAATCATTTGGTAGTCAGTAGTCTTCCGAAAATACAAAAATGAAAATTGAAAGCTTTATCTAGTTTTTAACTCCCAAAAATGATCATTTAAACTTGAATCTTACATGAAACCAATCTATTGTTATCTCACTGATATTGAACATGTGAACTCATAACTAATACACCTCCAACGAAAATAAAAAAACATCAAAATTGAATCTGCAACATAAATGTATATACGACCATAAACAACAATAACAACAACTTGGAAAAGAGTTCACGCTCATAAGAATAGAGCTCAAAACTTTTATCTACCAATACTTTGATTTTTTCAGGTTTAAACACAAGCTTCTACTTCAGTATGCAAATGTATAAGGTTGATTAAAAATTTAGAAGTGGATGAAAATCTCAAAAATTACAAAATAAAAAAAATAAAAAGACAAAGAAAAGAAGTTGATATTTTACCAACAATAAAGAAGTTGATGAGCCGGTCACGTCAGTTGGCATGAGGAGAAAGGATCAGGAGATGAGATCAGAGAGCCGACATTGCACGGAGAGGTGTCGAAGAGTGGATGTTCGCAACTAACGACGGAGATGGCAACTGCTGGCCTGCTGGGCGTGAGAGTGAGTCTGCAGTGCCATTAGAGTAAGAGTGAGTGAGATGGATTGTGTTGGGTCTGGCTTTGAGTGAAAGAGAAATAAAATTGAGAGATTTTGACTTTTGATTTAGGGTTAATTTCATTTTTAGCACTTGTGGAATAAATTATATTAAAAACAGCACTATTTTTTGTCCCCTTCACTTTTAGCACTGCCACGTCATTATTCAGTCTGATATGTGAGGCCCAGCAGTATTAAATATATGCCAAATTCCATGTTTACCCTCATCTCCCACCCACCCAAATATCCCTCGCCCTCACATGCCAATTTTCACTATTTTAGAGAGAGAAACTTCCATCTAGAGAGAGAAACTTCCATTTAGAGAGAGAAACTCTCACTGTCGGAAAAAAAACTCCAAAAATCACTCGGAAACCGTCGGAAACCACCATCAACGCCCTCTATAAAGCTTTTTCGAACTCTGTAATAGCTGGAGAATATTCTTAAACCACCCAAAACCAGTTGAAATTTCTTGAGTCTCCCATATCCAAACCCAAGAAGTTGGCAGAGAAAAACATTACTCCCGAAAAGAGGAATGTTCGGCTAATGGCTTCGGTAGAGAAAAGGCCATCGGCGGAGAAAAATCCTCAAAAAACGGAACCAGAGAAAAAAAGAGGGGCGCACGAGAAATGGTCGAAGAAAAATAAGGGGGAAATCTGTATTACTAGTCGATTTCTGAAAAAAAAAATTGCATAAAAACTATAATGTTTGTATTTTTATTTGATTTTGTGACATAAACTAAATGTTTGTTAGTTGGGTATTTCGATTTTGAGATGAAAATTTAGTGTATTGGTTTATATAAATTTTTATACTATATTAAATATTATTACTGTTTGTGTCATTTATAGGGGTTGGTCATTTACATAATGACCGGGGGTAATTTTTTTAATGACCTTATTTTTGTCTGTGTGAATGACCAAAAATGTTAGAATTTTTTTTAAAATTTTTTTAGATATAGGTCATAACTGTTATGACCGGGTGGTCATAACAGGAATGACCTTTATTCAAAAATGACAAAAAATATTAGATTTTTTTAAAAAAAATTTTTAGACATAGGTCATAACTGTTATGACCGGGTGGTCATAACTGTTATGACCGGGTGGTCATAACAGGAATGACCTTTACTAAAAAATGACCAAAAATGTTAGATTTAAAAAAAAAAAAACTTTTTAGACATATGTCATAACTGTTATGACCGGGTGGTTATAACTGTTATGACCCTGTTATGACCGGGTGGTCATAACTGTTATGACCGGATGGTTATGATCGGGTGGTCATAACTGTTATGACCGGGTGGTCATAACTGTTATGACCGGTCATAACATGAATGATCTTTATTGGAAAATGGCCAAAAATATTAGATTTTTTAAAATTTTTTTTTTAGATATAAGTTATAACTGTTATGACCGGGTGGTCATAACATGAATGTCCTTTATTCAAAAATGACAAAAAATGTTAGATTTTGTTAAATTTTTTTTTTGTTAAATGGAAGTGTTAAAGTTTTTTTTTCCGACGGTGAGAGTTTCTCTCTCTAAATGGAAGTTTCTCTATCTAGATGGAAGTTTCTCTCTCTAAAATAGTGAAAATAGTTTTAAATCAAGTTAATATATTATATGAAGATTTGGGTTTCAAAATGGGTGGGGGGGCTAGGCGGGAAAGTGAAAAAAAATAAGATTTAGACTTGCCTGAGGGTATTTTTGACTTTTTACATCCATCTTAATTGATGGTGATGACGTGACAGTGTTAGGAATAAAAGGAAACAAAAGTGATGTCAATTTTAATAATATTTTTTCCACAAGTGTTAAAAATGAAATTAACCCTTTGATTTACCACTATTGTTTTTTTTTAATTTATTAAATTAAAGAGGAACTGAAGGGATTTAAAATTTAAATAAAAAATAAAAAAAACAAAAAATAATTAAAACAAAGGTCATATATCGAACGGCAGTTCAATTTTGGGTTATATATATGCAAAAGATCCCTCTCGGATTATGTCAACCGTGTAAATTAACCACACAGCAGTTCTCTCAACTGGTGGGGAGGAGAGGAGAGGAGAATAATAGATGACGCTGACTGTGACTGTGACTGTGATTCCTCCAAAATTCCCGGTGATGACCGCCTTCCCTTTCCCCTTCCCCTTCCCCTTCTCCTTAAACACTTACTCGGTAACGCCTTCTTCTTCCTCCTTCACCATGTTTTCTTTTATTTTCACTTTCTTTCTTTCGTTTTCGGTTTCATTTGTTTTTCCCCCCCTTACTTCCTTTCTCAGCAGCCAAACGGGGTTTTGCTTAAAATTTTTGGTTTCCCCGAGCGGAGACACCGTCTGAGGTTGGTGGGTTCAGCTCGTGCTTCTCTCTCAACAACTGGGCAAGGTTCCTTTTCTGCCCCTTTTGCCTCTCTGCTCTCTCTCTCTCTCTCTCTCTCTCTCTCTGTGCTCTCTCTGTGTTACTTAGAGTGCGTGTTGGGAAAGTTCTCAGGTAGCTTTGATCCAGACCTTCGGTCAGTGCTTGAACTTGCCACAGACTCTGAGTTATATGAGCTTAAAGACATCCTTTTTGGCCCAAGGTTGCTTTTAACTTTCTTAAATTCTTCTTCAGCTAGATTGTTCTTATACCTTGTATTTTTGTATTATTATTATTTTTTTTTGGGACACAGATTGTCTCGATACTCTCAACGGATTATAGTTTTCTGTGTTAAAATTCTTTAAAGACCCTCAAATATATATACATATATGTATAATATAAATACCTACACATCTCTCTATATGTTTGTTTGAACTTGATGGTGAGGGGATTCAAACTCTGTGGAGTGAGGTGTGTAATTACTGCTAGACAATGCTTGTAATCACAAAACCTCACATATTTTGATCTCTTTTACTATGGAGGATTCTGTATTTAATTGTGTTAGGGTGTCAAATTATTTTGTTACCAGTCATTGCTGAAGGAAACTAAACCAACAAAAAATAAAACGGTAAGTGTAACTGCACAAATAAAATATTTCCTTTCCATTCTCTTGCATTTTTATACCAAGCAACAGGAGTGATTTTTGTTCTCTCCCTCCATTTCCATTTCTCTCACCTAGGTTATCCTATCTCTCGTTCCTTCCTATTTCCTTTCATGCCTAAGAATTAAATTTTGTAAATACTTTTGAAGTTACCAATGTGATGCTAATTCATTATCCTATTGCTTTTATACCAAGCAACAGGAGTGATTTTTGTTCTCTCCCTCCATTTCCATTTCTCTCACCTAGGTTATCCTATTGCTCGTTCCTTCCTATTTCCTTTCATGCCTAAGAATTAAATTTGTAAATACTTTTGAAGTTACCAACGTGATGCTAATTCGTTGATGCTGTTAATGTGCAGCTACTTTAGCCCCTTGCTCAAATCCATCACAAACAGAAGTGAGGTAGATTATGCCATGATAGATAAAGATCTTGAAGAAAGGGAGAACTTCATTGCATCACTCGAGTCTCGGTTCTTATTTCTTGCAGCTGATGCTCGTTCGACTTTAAGGTTGTCAAATGTCTGGTTTATGCATGAAATTTATATTGACTAAGACGTTGTGAGATTTAGCAGCTTTGTTATGAAGAGCTTTTATCTAGTTGGCATATTTTTTCCTCTCAAAGCTTTTTTACACCGTACTAAATTAAGTAATTGACATTTTCTGCTCAATTATTAAAACAAATTTTCACATTGAGTTTGTAAGTTGATTTCATATAGCATGTGTTTTTGTGTTAGGGGTTGGAGGCCGTCATATAAGAATGTCTTGCTAGCAGTGAGAAAGGAATTGAACATTCCTTGCTCAAACAAATTGTCGACTGAAGACCTTGAAGCAGAGATTTTTCTTCATCTGTTGCAGGAATACTCGAGGCATGTTTCCGAATTAACTTAAGTTGCTAGGCTTTAGATCTTTGTTTTGGTTTCTGTATTTAAATGGTCATTTAAGTTCAGTATCTTTGTTAATATCTAACCATTGAGAAAAACAAAATAACCTTTTTCATTTGATTTGAGCAGGTGAATTCCAGAATTTTCTTGTGGTGTTGTGTGTTTATTTAATAAATCTTGAATTAATAAAGATTTCAAAATTTGAATAAGATAGATGTTGACTAGTGTGGAATGCCAACGATGGAAGGAATCTTGATAATACCAGAGTTGCACCAGTAAAACTTATGATTTGGATAGTCTTCTAATAAGTAGTAAAGACTATTGTTCGTATACAAGGGTTAAAATATCATGCAATAAATTATGGACCATTACTTTGAGGAACTAATGTCATACTGAAAATATGATTTTTCATACTGCTGTCTTGTATGGAAGCATGCTTTTTTTTTTTTGGGGATCCAAACATGCATTGGCAAATCACAAGTTCTATAATTAATTCTTCTTTTCTCGTAGATTCCAACCTATGGACTTGTTTTCATCGCCTATGTAACTGAAAACTTTTGTCATTTAACATGCAATCAGGTGTATGCTGAAGAAAGTCCCTAGACTCTCAAGCTTTGTAAACTGAACATGATTTGTCGTACTTGAAGTCTTGAACTTGTTTTCCCAAAGTCTCGTGGAACGTCCCTAGTTTCTTTTCTTTGAAAAACCATTTCTTGTTAATTTTTGTTTCTAGCAATTCCTCTGATTGGAAATGGTTTGTAGGAATGAATATCATCGAAAGAGAAACTCTATTTAATTTGGAGTGTGGAGACAAAACTTTTCTGTTCAATCAGCAGACAATGCGGCACGTATGTAGTTTTTCAGTAGTTTAACTTGATAAGGTTGCCACCATTTTGATGTGTACAGCTGGTTAAGTAATGACACAAAGAAGTTAACAATTAGAGTAATGATTGCTTGTAGTTAATAGAGAAGTCAACCAGCTTACATTGTTTCATCGTGATATTTGATAAATGCCTTTTTATGTTTCAACTGTTACTGAGTGTCAAGGAGTCTTGCATCTTAGAAAAGTGAAATAAGCTTTTATTTTTTTCTTCTCTTTTAAACGTATTCTGATCACTCGGAATATGTAACTGTCTTCATATAGTGAAGAATTTGAAGCTTCTTCAGGCTCAATATCCAATACCGAAGGTGGCTTAGAACTTGGACTCGGTGGATGGAAGGTTCAGGCTCTATCTGCTATCAAAGAGTTTCGGTCAGTGATTTTGAAGGTATTTTAAATTTCTACGAAAACAACAATGCCCTCTGTGAAAGTTTTGCGTTTTCCAATTCTCTTTAACATTATTTGATCTTTTCTATTGTTTTGTTTCCTTTTTTGTTTTTTTGTTTTGTTTTGTTTTGTTTTTTTTTTTTTTTTCCGCTTATAATCATCACGACGATAAAGGGCAGTGGTATTATTACTTTGGCAAAGATATATCAATTGGTAAGAAAATTGTCCTGTTGTTAATTTCTAGTTTCTTTATGTAGTACATGTCCGATTCATTCATTTATTTATTTGTTCGTGGTAGTTATCAAAGAGATTAACCGGAAAGTTATTCGTAGAAGCTGCCAATTATCAGATAAAGAAGGAATTCATTAAAAAGGTACATTTTGATATGCCAGCTCTTTGGTCCTCTTCAGAGGTCCTTCTCTAAAATCATATGTATGAAATTAATATTCAAGTTTATCATGTGTTTGCCATTTCTGCAACTTTTGTACTTCGCTTTCTTTTCTCAAAAGTTTTATATCCGGGGGGTGCTTTATTTATTTATTTGTTCTACTGAATCCATTAATTCTGTCATATGTACTGAATTTGGGTAATTTAAA
The DNA here is from genome assembly GCA_038430175.1 of Ficus hirta. Classification (NCBI taxonomy): domain Eukaryota; kingdom Viridiplantae; phylum Streptophyta; class Magnoliopsida; order Rosales; family Moraceae; genus Ficus; species Ficus hirta. The sequence goes on from CM076592.1 coordinate 16,688,099, forward strand.
TACTTCATAAAATGTATTTGTTTAGTTTTAATGATGAAGAAGTATAAAATGTATTTTTTTAAAATTTTTTTTCCATTTTATTGCTGTGATGCGTAAAGATTTTGATACATAAGTACATACCTTATTGAGTTGCGCATTTATCTCTATATATATATATTTTAATTTTCATCATTTACTTAGTAAATTCCCTCAAGTGTCGGTTGATGAGCTTTTGGTGCTTGAACGTGTCAAGTCTTCTCATCCTTCCTATTTTTAGCTTTCTTATTTTTAATAAGTATTTTGGTTGCCCTTAAAAAAGAAAAATATTTACCATTTGAAACTGAAAAACTAGATAACAGCCGCTTTTGGTAAGTTCAAGTTAAAAATTCAGACACGTTCTTATCTGAACAGTGTTGTATCTTGTTATAAACATTTGTTAGGTCCTGAGTTTGAATGATGGAACCCATGATTACTATGTAGAGGTCCCTAGACTATGCTCTATAGCAGACGACTTTTTCTGTACTCATGGCGTAGGAGTAATTAATTTATATATGCACCGTGTAATTTTGCATCCGACAATTGCTGCTTGTTCTTCATGTTCTAAAAGGTGTGGTTATGTGATATGTAATCTTACTAAGAATTCCGCAGAGATTATTCACCTTGAGAGCCCCCTTGATTTTCAGGGTGGACAGCTAGCTGCAATTAATTTAGAATCAAGAGCAGCCTTGCTCGCTGCAAAGCAGGTAATTATATTCTGATGTACGAAAGAGTTACGAGCGTATGGAGTTATTTTAAGCGCACATAGAAATTCACCATTGATCTTGAATTATTGTGTTCAATCTTGTTGAAACAAAAAATCTTTTCGATGGACTTTGACCGAAGTTCCTTTCAACTTAGGAGTTATTGTTTAACTGATTTGCAAGCTCAAGGTAGTCCCAACATCTTGACATTATATTATGATAAAGATATTATAGCAGAATTTCTTACATTTGATAACTATTGACAGGGTCTTACAGGTGCTGCATCCAGATACCTCGGTTTCAGAAGCATGATGACTCTACTTGGCCCAATGTATTGGCTCTTCACCTGCCTCTTCTAAACAAACTGCATTTATTTGTTTATTTTCTGACATTTTTATCTAATCTTTTTTTACTTTTGTGTTTCTGTGAGAATGTGGTCAAAAAGAGTATTGGGTATCGCTGCCGGTGACATCTTGGATATCGTATGGCATATGTGGAATCAATAGTCATTTTGTTCCTTTTATGTTATTATTATTGTTTTTTTTAATAGGGAAAACAACCAAAATACCCCCTTATGTTTAGCATAAATATCACCTTTTCCCTTTTATTGTTCAAATGTCCAAAACACCCCTTGTATTTGTAAAATCAGTCACAAAATACCCCATGAAGTGCTTAAAATTTTTAAAATACGAAGACCATCTTTCCTAATCTATGTTAATTATTGTTTTAGTTTAATTAATGTATTAAATTGTTGGAAGGGAAATCTTGGTATTTTCAAAAATTCAAGTGCTGAAGGGGATATTTTGTGAATAATTTTACAAATGCAAAGGGCATTGGGTATTTGTATAGGAGGGGGCAAAAGTGATGTTTAGGCTAAAACCCAAGAGGTGTTTGGGTATTTTTCCTTGTTAAAAGAAAAACTTTATAAGTTAGTATTCTGCAAGTATTTTGAATTTAAGAAGCTACTCTAATTATGAACCCTTATCAGCTTTTACTCTTCTGCTGTCTCCAAGTTTTCTTGCTTTCTTGTTTGTTTGCAATAATGCTGTCATGTACCTGAAAATTATATTTATGTCCGTCTGCTTGCAGGCTTTGGGGAACATTTCTGGCCGATGTTGTCATCCAAATGCTAGGAACTGATTATGCTCGAATCTTGCGTGCAATCTATGCTTTTGCACAGGTATTACTACTACCATTTGCTTCGTACCTTTAAGGGTTTTGTTTGTTTGCTTGTTAGATGCTCATCATCATTGTTGCTGCAAGGCTCCGTGGTTCATATGATAGACTTGCTTTTATCCTCAAGTTTGCGATAAAATGACACAACCACACACACAACAATATGCTTACCAATATTAACGCTGGTGACTTGAGATTCAATCTTGTAGTAATTGGACATTAGGATACGAATTTTCAATTGATCAATTCTACAGGGCTTCATTTTTCTTATGCATTTGCAGAATGGATTGTAATTCCTTGTATTAACGGGCATGGTCACGATATTACCTCGTGTGCATTTTTGGGAACTCTGTTTTCGCATCATTTTCTGAAATATTTTATTGTGATTTACCGAGTAGCAGATTGAGATTTGAATATTGTTAAAAAAAAAAAAAAAAAAAAAAGGGAGATTTGAATATTGTGAATGATACACATGTAGCTTGATGTTAAGGTGAAACTTTAACTAGCAGACTGATTTCCATGCAAAGAACAAGAAAAAAGGATTTAAAAGAAGGGTTAATGGCACTGCAGGTCCCTGAACTTTTAAGTGAGTGACGGTTTGGTCCCCAATCTAATTCTATGGGTAAAAAAAATCTTCATAAACTAAGTTTCTAGTGATTATAGTTGTCAAATTGAAAACGCCCGTTGAAAAGCTGGTGGATGTGTCAAATGCGTTGCACAGGACTAATTTTGAAGGGCTAGCATGGAAAATCAAGCCTACTTTTGTTTCCGAATCCCAAAATCCCCATCTACTCAAGCGAGGCCGTTTAATTTAGGAGATTTTCATATGTAAAATTAGATTGAACCAAATCGTCGCTCACCAACTTCAAAGGCCTCTAGCACCGTTGACCTAAAACGCGCACATTGGTCACTCACCAACTTCAGAGACGTCTAGCACTGTTAATTGAAAACATGCTCACGCACATGCACACGTGACATATGTATCATGGTTTCTCCATTGCAACTAAGCTGGCTTTTTTCTTTACAGATTCGGATTACCCGCACATACAATTTACCGTCTGCATCATCGTTGGATGAGGAATTAAGAGATTAGAATTTGGAAGGCTTGTTTGACACTCTAACCATAGAACTAGAGCTTCACTTGCTTATTGAGCAGGCGTTGACAAGGCATATATGTTGCTTGTTTTTTGTTTTTGGGTATGCAGCCTTGATTTTTACATATTCTCGATCCCTACTTCCGTTGTAAATATTTGTCGGTAATCGGACTGCGTGTCCTATGTTTTTGTACTTGCTCTCAAAAAACATGATAATTTTGTTGTGCCGAACTATAAACCTTGCTTTCATTAAGAAGTTAACTTAATAATACATATTTTTAGTTTCCATGTAAACTCTCAAGTCCAATTTCTTCTACTTGGAGAGGGTTAACATAAGAAGGATATTTATTATTATTATTATTATTAATATTATTATTATTTTTCGGAAGAAATAACATTAGAAGGTTTCAATTTCCTTTGAAAAGAGTTCCTATCAAGAGCAATTGAATAACATATTCATCAGTCAAATTAGAAAGTACTGTAGAAGTGGGGCTGAACTAGAGATTTTTTCAAGGGGCGAAACTCGAACTTCTCAAAATAAAATAACAATACAACTTAAAAAGGGTAAGTCTGTGGTAAAACCTTTTTTATATACCCTACCGATAGAGAACATTGTTAAACCGTTTAAATATAATCGAACGGTTGAGATATTGCTTGTCTATAGTAATTATAATACACCTTATCACATAATAGTCTAGACCAAAAAAATTAAAAAAATAATCTAAAAAAAAAGAAAGAAAATAAAAAAAACTTCATCAGTGGAAGGTTGGGGGCTCAGGCTTGGGCTCGACATCGGTGATTGGGGGTGGGGATGGGTGGTCCATCGCCCCGGGGGGGGGGGGGGGGGGGTGGGGGGTGTGGGGTCACGGCCAGGCTGGATATGGCCGCGGGGAGTCCATCGAGGCCTTGAGGGGTCGTGACTTTGCTGGAGTTGGGGGGCGACTTTGCTGGAGGTCGTGCGAGTGGGCTGTGGGGTGGGGGGGGGGGGGGGTGTCTTGGGGAGGCCGTTCGGGGTTGGGGGGGTGACTTTACTGGAGGTTTGGAGGGGTGTCGCAGGCTGGTGAGATCTGGCTACGGGAAGGGGAGGACCTTTTCTCGCTGGATATGGCGACCGGGGGGGAGGGGGGGGGGGGGGGGGAAGTCGTATGGGCTCGCCCTTTTTTTTAAAATTTTTTTTATTGGACATAAAACAAATGAATCAATTTTGTTACCTATGACCATGTGTATGTGGCATTTTGTGCAACTACGCAATCCTATCTTTACATTTTAATCTAAATGGCTCTACAATTGAGCTCTATTGAACTCTATGGTAGTGCTTCTCAAAGGGGTTCTTCCATAGACACTCTCACTTAAAAAACTATTTACCTATATTTACGTGGTTTCTTATTCAATTACGCTTCTCTTTTTTGAATTGATTGTTGAGAACCAAGCTTGTAACCTATTACTTTATTTTGTTATTTATTTATTTTTAAGTGTACAGTCCAAAATTATAAGTTTATTTGGAATTTTAATGTGGAAAATGATTCATATCATAAAAGAAAAGTTTCATAATATATTATAAAACTAAAAAATAACTTGTTAGGGGAAAAAATATAAGGATAAAACAGTACTTTTAGTTTTGCAGAGTTCACACAATTTTGACACTTGATTATTCATAATATTCATAATAAAACTTTTTATAATGTGTATTATTGCTTATTTAGTTTTTTAAACATTAGTGTACCACATGTGAAAATTTCCGATGTTCATTAAAAAAGAAAAAGAAAAAGAAAAAGAGATGTAATCAAACGGTTTAAAAAAACTTTTATTAATATTACATTTGAATAATAAAAAATAAAATAAAATAAAATAAAGTAAATTAATTATACTGTTGTTCACCAAATACAACATTGTACTTCACTAAACATAAGCCAGTAAACAATCTAATCACTAGGTACAAAAAAAAAAAAAAAAAAAAAAAAAAAATCCCCTACTAAACATGGCCTGGCATAATGGAGTCTTTCAGTTATTGGTCTTGGAAATTTTAGCAATCCGTATTAACTGTTAATTTCAGATTTGCAGTTTCTAAGCATCATATTAATAAATCAAAAAAGCACCATAATAATAAATCAAAATGCATAGAAACAGATTTAGAATTTCAAGGAGCAAATTAGAATTTCAGGGGTCACCATCACAAAAATTCCTCCAACAACTTATGGCATGAATAATTTTGGCACTATTATGCCATGAATATTATTTTAGCATTATTTCTGAAAAAATATTATGCCTTGGCAAGACTATTATTATTATTATTATTACAAGTGTACCCTACACGTAATTTAAGAGCTGCGGTTGTTCAAAAAAAATCAGTAAACTGAAAGCATTCATTTAATTTAATTAATCTAAATTGGTATTAGCCAGAGAATTCAGGTTAGTAAATGAGTTAAAAAAAAAAAGAAAAGAAAATAGAATTAAATAAAAGTTATAAGAAATAAACCAATGAGGAAGCTAAAATAACCAGCACCGCACTTTCTTAATATCATGTTTTTTCTTTTATCTTTTATCTTTACTCTTTTATTTTCATGGTGCACCGATTTATCAACAAAATGATATTGGTTGATCATCAAGAAATTTTTGATTGCCAAATTAACATTTTTCCAACATGTAAATTTTTATATCTATAATAAGCATATGAGTTTTGTACAGACCACAAACCTTGTAGAAAAACTAATTGACGAACACGCACGGAATAGATAAATATAATTAAAATGAAAAAAATTAAATAAAAAAGTCACGTAACAGGTAACAGACATGTCACATGACATCCTAATTATATTTTTAATATCAGGTATGGATATAGATTACAAGTATATTTTTTCCAACACTGCCAAATATATGGCACTTATTTTTATGTGGAATTAGCACATCTAGACACACGGACTTAAATACATATACATATACATATACATATATATGTATATGTATATGTTGTTTAATTAATTGTATCCTCCTCGGCCAGTGGTGGTATAACCGTTGTAGCCGCTTCTCCCAGTTGTGTTGTAGCTGTCTTGAAGAATCTTTCGTCCTACAACATAAATTATGATCAAAAGCTAGCATATATTGCACATTTATACAATATCTCAGATTAATTAAATTTTTGTTAAGAGGCGCTTAATTATTATTTATAGTATTTCGCTTTCTAAAAATATGGAGAGTAATTAACTAAGTGCCTCTATTAATATTAATTGGAATCCTGTCCTTAATTAGCTTAGGATTAATACAAAACCATAAAGATTATGTATGATGAGATGGAGTTTGAAAAAATAAGTATGAAAATATTTACAACTTTTTAACGATCTATCTATGTAGTTAGAATCATTTATGGTCTATTTGACTTACATAGGTTGAAAAATAAAATAAAATAATGAATTCAAATTTTTGTGAAGAAAAACACGATAAGAAACTTTTTAGGTAGTCATGTTTAAAATTAATCTCTAGATTGTGATCAAAATGACCACTTAAATTTAAAAAAAAAAATGATCACAATTTTATAGAATTCAAAAAATAAAAAATAAAAATAAATAAATGGTTGTAGGATAGTACTTTTTAAATACCCTTCCAAACAATTCTTAGTAAATAGACAATATTCATTTTGAGTCCTAGAATTATAGGTCAAGTGTAATTTGCTTCCAAATTTTTAAAAATCCCATATGGAGCTCTTAATTAATCTATCAAGTGGTACTAATATAGTCCTTGCATCTAGCTAACTCTTCAAATCTGGATGAAAAAATATATATGAGGACCATGTATGATTTAGTAGAAGTTAGCTTTTGTAATTTTACATATTGTGCAACGACTATTAAGAAGCAGTAATTTTCTTCCATCGCGATTTTGATAATTGAATAGATAGAGGAAATGATTTGGAATCATTTCCAGATTATGAACTCATTCTAAGACCTTTTAAAAAGTTAAGGATGAAAAAGAAATTTAACCTATAATTTGGGGACTAAAGATAAAATTAATCGTAAAATAAAATGCTAAATTTAGAAATTAAACCGATTTACTAACCATATTTCTCTGGGACTACATCAGGGAATGCAGCAGCTAACTCAGTGACGATGATGAACAGGGCTGCAACATAAAATGCCATGACCAGGAATTTTGTGGAAATAATAAAAGCCATTATTATTATTATTACTTTTTTTTTTTTTTTTTAAGAAGTGGACACAGAAAAATTGAGGAAAAAGAAGAAAAAGAATATATAGACGCCTAAAATTCAAAAGAAACCTAGACTGCTAGAAGAATGCACTGTGAGCTTTCAATTAGTTTCTACCAGTATTTATAGTCGAGGAAATGCATTTTTAAAATTTGGAAGGGAAAAATTGTTGGATCATTAATTTAACGTTGGGCTTATATGTGAATAATTATGTGTAGCAAACTGTTAAATAAGGTTAAGTCCAATTAAAAGTAATCTACTAAGATTTGGTTGATTTGGACTTCAATGTATCTGATAGGGTGTGAGTCTTTAATGTGTAGAGACTTAAATGGCAGTTTGTATTTTTATGATGGGTTAAAAATGAAATACCAAAAGATAACAGGGAAGTTATCTATATATTGTGGTTATGGTCTCCAGATTGTACGTATTATTATCATTACTTAATTCTGACATCCTACCATCAGAGAGAGAACATAGAGAAGACTAAATGATTCTCTTGGAAAACATGTTGATCTGGAAGGCCAACCGCACGGCTCTAAAAAGTGATTAATCGTTATGGATTCAGGTACATTTCTACTTATTCGTTAATAGATTCTTAGTGATCCAATATGAATATTTTTGGGATTTTAAGTGATGTTTTCGCCAAAGGAATTTATCTAACAAATGGTGGTTTTCGCCCAAAGAATTTATCTAACAAAAAAAAACTTTCATTGAGATGACACATGGGAGAACAAAAAATCCGTAACCTGATTAATCCACCCTTTAATCCAATCTTAAGTTTAACCAAATCTATCCATTCTGAATAATCATTGGATGGGTTTGGCCGCCATAAACTAAATTCACTTAGTCAAACTTTTAATCTTTTTTAAACTATACTTCAATTATATATTGTTTAGTTTTTATTATGGTTTATGACGTGTATATTTAGACTTACATTATTGATCTTTTGTTTTTATAATTTTTACGAAATTGAATTATCAAAGGGGAGCATGAGCAAGTTCTGTGGTTGTTGATTTTGCCAACTTGATATTAAGAATATGTTAGTACATTTCTTATTTAAAATTATATTATTAATTTAATTTTTTTAATGCATGATCGGATCAATCTATCTAACTCAATCCGATTATAATTGAGTGGATTGATTTTAAATATATTGATTAGATGGGTAACCCACCTAAACTAATTTAAGTGAGTTGAAAAATCCACCCAACCCACCGTATGTTCACCGACATCAGAGAACGAAAAAAAATTATGATATGTGGTGCTTACAAGACTAGTGCAGGTTATGGATTCCCCAAATAGATATAAACGGTCTACAAACACATGACTTTGAAATTAAGCATGGTGTGATGTTCCTTTGGAATAATTCAAATTTAGGCGACTCCGGTCAAATTCTCTCATACATTAATGTGTATATTGTTAAGGGTTGGATTGTTTCATACGTTTCATGGATGTTACCTGTCGTGGAAAATTTTCATTTTGAATGTAAAAACCAACTTGATTTGGTCTCGAAATGACGACATTTGGATATACAATATTAAATTTTCGTTTTGAAAAAGGAAAAAAAAAAAATCTTAAATGATGTTTGGATATATATGTAATAATCAAATTTTTATAGACTCATAATTTCCTTATATATAAAAAGAAATTTAAGTTCGTATTATGTGTTGTATTATGTGTTATTGTGATATTTCATGAAAATTATGGATATCAATATGGAATTCATGATATGATTATTAGAATATGTTTGAGTTCTTATAGTGTTATAAGACTCAATGACAGTTCATCGAATCAAGTATGAGGCATTATGATGAAAAATACAGAATCATGATTTATGGTATTGTTCTAGCCAATGAATGATCATAATAATTTATGACATGATTAAGACGGTACTGCACTTTATTGAACAATATTGAAATTATACTGTGGCCGACCGTCATTACGGATGCATAATTGAGAATAAGGATTAGGATCATTCTAGAATAATCTGGAATAATATTTGGAGCAATAAAGATTAAGTGGCTTCAAGTCCTAAGAAAAACCTATACGCAGTCCAGTTATGTGCAAATAAATTCTGGACTATCTCAATATTACTGGACTGTTGATAGTTAAAACAGTATTTATACTATCTGGATTATTAAGAAAATGGACTGCGTATTAGGAGGAATGCCAAACATGATATTACTTGGAGGCCAAGTAATTATGGATAAATATACAATTTTTGATTTATTGTTTTTGCGGAAAGAAATCCAAGAGATAGGCATGAGAGGATTTTTGGCTCAAATCCTCCACATGGCCGGTTGCCTTGGGGGACAAGGAAATTAGAAGATAATTAAAAAATTTTTTGGATTTAATGTTTTTATGGAAATAATTAAAGGGATAAACTTGAGAAGATTTTTTTTTGCTGATTTGGGGACTTGGTAGGCAAAAATTTTGTGTTTAAGGCCAAATATGTAATTCAAAGAAAGTTGAAGAACAAAATAATAATTGTGGAAAAGTTTGGAAATTCCATCTATAAAATTGGGATGGGTAGTAAGAATTGGACCATTTAGTTAGCTTCGCATTTTTTTAGTTCTCTTCTCAACTTTTCCTCTCTAGCCCTTAGAAAAAATAAAAAATAAAAAGAGAGAGAGAGTTAGAAGAACAAGTGGTAGCCGGTTTTGTTGTGGAGAGGTAGAGCAAAGATTTTTCTCATCCAAGGCCTAGAATCACCTCTTTCAAGTTCTAGAGGTATATTCTTGATCCCCTAACTAAAACTTTAATTAGTTTTGGTTTGAGGAATTTAAATGTATTTCAAGTTATGAGATGTAAGAGCATAAGCTCTTGTTATCTTATTTTCCCATATTATAGCCTTTAATGCTTGATTTATGCTTGAGTTATCTTGTTTTGCTAGCCTTAAGTATAAGTTTGATTTAATGCTCTATGATGAGTTTTAAGATTATGTGCATGTGATTATGCTCTCATTATGTTTAAGTATGAAGATCTTATGTGTGTTGGTTAAGAAATCAACCTAAAGACACAATTTGGTAAAATATTAAGTTATCAATATTGTGTTTTTCAAGATAAGTGAATGGTTGAATTTTAAGAACGAATCTGACACGCTGCATGATGATTTAGGCTCAGGCTTCGACCGTTCGAGGTAGGGTGTGCGGATTTTTAAACAAGAACCAACAAAATACAAACTGCAGGTTTTCGAAAATAAATTGGACAGTTTTCTGGAAACTCAATTTTGAGCCTCTTAGAGGCCGAATTTAAACAAATTTATAACTGTAAAGTTGTAGAACATAGAAAATCCTAAGGGGCATCATGCATAGTTTTTGAAGAAAAGGCCCCAAAAATCTCTGTTTTTATCAGTTTTTAAAACTAGTTGGTCCAGATACTATACACGGTCATAATCTTTCAAGAGGAAAAATGGATAAGTTAGAGATAGATTTAAGCTTTTAAAAAACATGAAAATTGTAGGTTTCGACAAGATCTATAATTTTCACGAAGAAAACTTTTTCAAATTCTAAACCGATTAAAAGATAGAACTAGAATTTCAAAACTATGCATGAAAGAGGAAATTCCTATACACATACTTTCAATTAAATTAAAAGGATGCATTGAAAGTAGTTTAAGATTTTATGATCCCTTTTAAAAAGAACTATAGTTTTATGAAAATAGTTTCAAAAGAGGTTTAAATTCATTGGAATTTCACAAGTAATTTTTAAACCTTAATTACATACTATGTATTATAAAATACAATTTTGAGTATTGTGCCAAGAAATACTTAATTTATGAAGTTAAAATATTTTCTAAGTAAACAAGGTATTTTTTTTTGCAAAGGAAATAAATAAGAAGAATTCTTATGCAATAAGAAGAATTCTTATGTAAGTTAATCAAGCCAGTAGATATCGACCTAAAGTAAAAATAGGCCGAAATTACTAAAAATCAAGTTAAGTTTTAAATAAAGGGCAATTATTTGACCATCTTTTTATACCAAAAGTTACTTAAGAATATAGTAACAATTTTATGACTGAAAATGATAGTCGGCTTGGATACCGATTTATTGTTTAATGAATATGTTATGGTTTGAACGATTCTTACGCACTACTTGAAAACAGGAATATAAACTGTTGTCGTGCCTTGTTGGAACGATAGATCAAGAGCATAGGACAACTCGTAAGTACAACCCCGCCTACAAAATGGGCAAAAATATTTTACTGCTTTGCATGTTTTCCAAAACTTATGTATTGATTTATATGATGCATATGCTTACGTTTTATTATTGTGGCATCATGAAAGTATACTCACAAATAATAAATCACATGATAAGAACAAGACCAAGTTTCAAGTAAGAAACAATTAAGATTCAAGTTTTTAAGTATAATCAGATCAAGAGCAAGTTTCAAGTATGAAGACAAGCAAGTTGTCCTGTGTCGTACCGACCTACTACAAGGGCGGGTTTGGTCCATGGTTTGAGTTGAGGATTGGACTGGCCACACCAACCACTCCATGGCTACGTGTCATGGTACGTACACTCATGTTATGTAAGGGGCCTAAAATTAAGTTAACATAAGAAAGAATAATTGATTCATATTAAATCAACATAAGAAGGTGTTGGAAAAATCAGTTCAGATATCAGAGTTACGGTGCAGCGAAAGTTTTAAAATTTTTATACCGATTCGGAAAATAAGCTCATGATGCATATAACAATAAATTAAATTCATGATCAAGCGTACCTTATTTCTTGGATTCCGAGCATTTGACCAACGTGTCTTCTATACTATTCTCGAGTTCCATGTCTCAGAGTATCTGTGGGCACACGTTCTATGAATCCAAGCAACCGGTAATGCTTTCCAAAGTCTAGATCATTCTTTCTCAATTCCGATGTTCCTCGTTGAGAATATGATCCAGCTTCTTTCTTCAAAACTACAAAACAGGTACCGGTTAACCTCTTATGAAAATTATCACTCGGTTTAACCTTCCTCACAGTTTTGATTCAATAGAATTATCTCTCTTTTTCTCTCTCACAAGATAGCCGAATTTTTGATGTGGAAGAAACCTAAATTGTTTTTCATCTCACTCCCAAAAAACATTTTCCCTTTTTGTGTGAATCACCAAAATTAGTTTTTCAAAAATCCCTAGCCTTTATATATAGTATTCCAATCCTTTTTCAAAATTTATCTCCTTCTTGAAAAATAATTAAAAATTATTTTTCCGGATAAATTTTGAACCAAAAGATCATCCAACTTTAGGGCTAGATTCATTGAACCTAAAAACGTTTTTCCAAGGGGAGATATATCCCTTAAAAATTCGGCCACTATGAGAAATAAAGATTGATTGGTGGCTCAAATTTTAAATAAAGAATCTAGACTAGTCAAAAGATCCTAGTCCTATCTAGATTCAAATTTCTTTTAAACCTTTTCGAATTTAAATAAGATTCACTTATTTGAATAAATATTTTCCACAAACATTATCCATATTAATTAATTTAAATCAATAGAATATTTCAAATTTTCTTTCCTCACAAAAACCGTGCACCTCTTTTAATTAGGAAAGAAAAATTCATGAAATAATTTCAATTATTTAAATCAATTAATAATTTAATGTTAGGAATATATTTGAATAATTTTGAAACAAAATTTTCTTCTCTCCACTCAATTAAAAACCGTGCACCTCTTTTAATTAGGAGATAAAATTTTTGTTTTCCAAAATTAAATAATTCAAACACAATCTTATTTCTAAAATTTAAATTAACCAATCACATGTTGACAAATCATCTGTCTACAAATTTCACATGTCCAATCCTTTTTGGATTGCATATTAGAGAGTACTATGTCTTAATAGACATTATTAAATTCCATTTAAATTTACCGATCTCATTAGGAACAAATCCCGAGATGCTATATGGAACTATATGAGCTAATAAAGGGACCTGATGGAAATATGTAAAGAGGCTCCTATAATTGTGAAAAATTAATCCCAGATTAATTATTCACCAATTATCAACTTCAAAACTATTCCACTAAAAGTTTGAAGCTGAACTCCCGTTTACATACCGTATTACGAAAGTTCTCTAACGTAGTGCTTCTTTCATGATTTATTCATCGCTTGCTTAATCCCCATATGTTATCAATGATTGAATTAATGACTTTTTCCGTTTTACCTTTTCAATCATTTTAACTTAAAATTCCATTATTCTCTATTGAAAGAATCACCAATTGTAAAACCATACAATTGGTAAACCACCAGAGAACACAAAGTAAACCGATGGTCAAGATCTTGCTATATTATCTTTCAACCCCCGAATAATGCCTTTAAGTAGATAATATTTATTATCATTAAGATAGCTATGGATTCCATATCTATGAATCTTGATTTCTCCATCCATAAGTCATGCACCCAAAACACAAGTATATTGACCATGAATTAACAGTGTCTCACCTGTAGTGCATAAAAGTACATAAGTCATGGATACGAATTCAAGTAATCATTTCAGGATTAAGATTAATACAGGATGATAATCAAAGCGTCATTGATTCTTATAAACAGAATTATTAAACCGAATCAATTCACACTTTAGGTCCAGTCCAATGTCATACCTCAATACTGGTATACATTAAAGTTTCTACTCGGAACCTATCCGATGGTCAAGACAAACCATACCTCCAAGGAAGTAGACAACCTTTACAATCTTATCATGAATAAGATCCCCAAATCTTATTCCATCAATTGCGGACTATTTATTTAGACTATTATCAAATTACCACGTCTTCTATGTATACCCCGTATACATATGGTAATCCGATATATTACCAACAGCCAAGAAGTATTTTATATTTGCTCAAAATTACCATACAATCAACAAATGAAAGTAAATAGGACACAACTTATTAAACATGAATAACCTCCTCTTAGTAATATCAAAATGTCATAGTTACAGAAAATCCCTAATATTGATTTTCTATCCTTAGGGCACATTTAGATCCCAACAATCTCTCACTTGCCCTAAGCGAGTAAATGTGACATATTACGCATACACATGCTTTCAATGTGTTCTTCGAATTTTCTGGCCACCAAAGTCTTCGTGAACGGGTCAGCAAGATTGTCCTCTGATGCGATTTTACAAACCGTCACATTTCCACTCTCAACAAAGCCTCTGATGATGTGATATTTTCTGTCAATGTGCTTACTCCTCTTATGATGCCTAGGATCCTTGGTATTAGCTACTGCTGCACTATTGTCACAGTAGAGCACCATAGCTTTATCCATACTAGGAACGACCTCATGGTCACCAAGGAACCTGCGGAGCCATACCGCTTCCTTTGATGCCTCACTGGCTGCCACATACTCGGCTTCCATGGTCGAGTCAGCAATGCAAGATTGCTTAATACTCCTCCACACAACGGCACCACCTCCAAGAGTAAAAACAGATCCTGAAGTCGATTTCCTTGAATCCTGATCTGATTGAAAATCAGAATCTGTGTATCCTCTAGGAACAAGGTCCTGACTGGAATACACTGACATATAGTCCCTCGTTCTCCGTAGATAATTGAGTATATGCTTGACCACAGCCTAATGGTTCGGTCCCAGATTCGATTGATATTGACTAACCATACCAACCGCAAAACAAATGTCAGGCCTAGTGCATAACATAGCGTACATAAGACTACTTACCACTGATGCATAAGGTACATTTTTCATATGCTACCTTTCTTCCGATGTCTTGGGACAGTCATCTCTAGAAAGCTTGATTCCCATTCTGAAGGTTGGGCACCTTTCTTGGAATCCTTTATAGAAAACTTCTCAAGTACTTTATCAATATATGAAGCTTGAGAGAGTGCTATCGTTTTGTTTTTTCTATCTTTAAAGAGTTGAATACCAAGAACATAACTAGCTTCTCCTAAGTCCTTCATGTCAAACTGTTTGTCTAACCAAACTTTGACAGATGATAATGTTGCCACATCGTTTCCAATAAGCAATATATAAAGTACAAGGAAATCCACTTTCTCGTTCTTGATACATTTATAAACATATGGTTCATCAATGTTTTGTTCGAATCCATAGGTTTTGATCGCTTGATCAAACCTAATATTCCAAGAATGAGATGCTTGCTTTAATCCATAAATAGATTTAAGCAACTTGCATACTTTGTCTTCTTGGCCTTTTACCTTGAACCCGTCTGGTTGTATAATATAGATATCTTCTTCAAGAGAGCCATTCAAGAAAGCTGTCTTGACATCCATTTGCCAGATCTCATAATCAAGAGCAGCCATAATGGATAAAAGAATGCGGATTGACTTGAGCATTTCTACAGGTGAGAAGGTTTCATCACAGTCGATTCCTTCTTTCTGCATATAGCCCTTAGCTACAAGTCTTGCCTTGAAAGTTTCCACTTTTCCATCCACACCTCTCTTCCCCTTGTATACCCACTTACACCCAATCGGTTTTATGCCTTGGGGTAAGTCTACAAGTTTCCAGACCCCGTTGGAATCCATAGATTCCATCTCGGTGTTCATAGCCTTTTGCCAAAGACTAGAATCAATATCCTCCATAGCTTCCTTGTACGTAACCGGATCATCAACATGTTCTATGGATTCTGCTTCAAAAACTTCACCATTGAACATGTACTTTCAGGTTCCCTGATAATCCTCCCACTACGACGAAGCTCCCGTGGTTGTTGATTCTTTAGCGGTTTTTCCACAGGGTTTTATGTGACTTTAGGAATATCGAAACCGGAAGTCATCTCCTCAAGCACTACTTTGCTACGAGGTTTAAAGTCTTCTATGTAACTTTCCTCCAGGAATGTTGCATGTGTAGAAACAAAGACTTTATTTTGCTTCGGATTATAGAACATACCACCTTTTATCCCTTTTGGATAGCCAACAAACAAGCATACTTCTGATCGTGACTCCAACTTCTTCGCTTCCTTATCCAGGACGTGTGCCGGACAACCCCAAATTCGAATATGATTCAAATTAGGTTTCCTACTCGTCCATAACTCGTAAGGAGATTAGGAACCGATTTGGAGGGAACATTATTCAGAAGATAGCATGCAGTTTGTATGGCGTGTCCCCAAAATGACAAAGGTAATGTGGAGTAACTCATCATAGACCGGACCATATCTAATAGGGTCATATTCCTTCTCTCAGCTATACCGTTCTGTTGAGGAGTACCAGGTGCAGTCAATTGGGATTGTATCCCATTCTTTATCAAATATCCTAAGAACTCATCCGATAGGTATTCCCCACTTCGATCCGATCGAAGTGTCTTAATGGACTTGCCTAATTGTTTCTCCGCTTCAGCCCGAAATTCTTTGAACTTGTCAAAGGCTTCGCTTTTGCGGATCATCAAATAGACATATCCATACCTTGAGTAATCATCAATAAAAGTAATATAATACTCATACCCACCACGTGCTTCTATGTTCATGGGACCACAAACATCCGTATGCACAAGTTCTAAAAGTCCTCGACACGACCATCCTTGGCATCAAAGTGTCATTTAGTCATCTTGCCCTCCAAACAGGATTCACATTGTGGCCAAGGTTCAACCTTATACAAGTCAAGGCATTCCTCCTTTACCATCCTTTGAATTCTGTTAAGGCTTATGTGACTAAGTCGTAAATGCCAAAGATATGATTTGTTAGAGTGAGAAGACTTATATCTTTTAGAGTTCTTTTCCAATTCTGTATCAAGCAGTGAGTGCATTTTAGGTTTGATAAAATAAAGATTTCCATGCATCCATCCATTACAGATAAGAGAATTGTTTTTCCTAATAACAACTTTATTATTAAAAGAAACTGAATAAGAATCTTTAACTAAACAAGCTACCGAAATTAGGTTCCTCTTAAAACTAGGAACATAAAAACAATGTCTTAAAACAATAAACCTAAATTCATCAAAATAAAGATGCACTTCTCCCACTGCTTCAGCTCGCACCAACGTCCCATCGCCAGTTCTTAACGTAAAGTCCTCCTCATGTAGACTTCTCGTTACCTTGAACCCCTGTAGAGAAATACAAACATGGTTAGTAGCTCCAGAATCTATAACCCAATTGTCCTTAGATTCTTCCACTAAACAACCCTCAAAATACAGGACATCGAAATTACCTTTTTGCTTTTGCATAGACAGGTATTCTCGGCAATCCTTCTTGAAATGTCCTTTCTTCCCACAGTGAAAGCACTTAGCCTTTTTGGGATCCACCTTTCGCTTCTTAGTCTTGGTAGACTTCTTAGAAACAGGTGCATTCACCACAAGCTTGTTCCCCTTGTTCTTACCCTTTTCCTTCTTCCTTTTGGGATTAGGAGCAGGCAAATTAGGTTAGCCACATTTGCCTCAGCCTTAGATCCAGAACCCTTAAAAATATTCTCAAAGGCTTGCAACTCCTTCATCAATTCCGTTAAAGACATCTCCTTCCTGTTAAGGTTGTAGGATGCCTGAAACAAATCGAAATCCTTGGATAAGGTTTGGAAAACCATAACCAATTGAGTTGCAGCATCGACTCAGCTCCATTTGCCTGAGCCTCAGACAAATAAGCCATGACTGTCATCATGTGCTCCTTGATGGGAGTTCCAACCTTCTGCCTGCAGTTCATGAGACCTTTGATAGCATCGGTCTTAGCCTGGATAGTTTGTTCACCAAACATTTCCTCCAGGTTATCTATGATCTGCCGAGTAGTTTGATGTTCCTCATGCTGTTTTTGGAGCACGTTTGACATGCTCGCCCGAATATAGCACATGGCACTTAGGTTGGAATTGTCCCAGTGCTCAAGCGCTACAAAATCCCTATCAGGAGCATCGATCGTAGGCGTTGGCGGTCGAGGTTGGGTTAGGACAAAACTGTGTTTCTCAAAGTTTAGGACGATAAGCAAGTTCCTTTTCCAGTCATTAAAATTCTCGCCAGTTAATTTGTTTTGCGTAAATATCATAGATCAAGGGCTCGACATTTTGATCTATAATAAGAAAACATGTAATAAGTACGAGCAAACATCCTATCAGTTTATAAAATATGGTTTTGTAATGAAACAAAAAGATCTATATGCAATCTAAATGTTCATGTGTAAAACCCTTAAAACACATACCTTACAACGATAATTCCTAGCTTCTGCTTTCTAAGCTACCGAGGGGTAGTCATAGAATAACTAGCCAAGAACACGGATCCCTTCCGATTAAATCATATTCGTCCACGGAGAAAACTCCATTAAATATATATTAACTATCGTTTATTTGGCCACTACTTTATATAACAGAGCCTCGAGGGAGGGTTAATAAATAAAGTAGCATGAGTGTGTAACCATAGTTTCCAATTTTGAATCCATATTTTACATCGGCCACTGAGGGGTGATCTAAACATAAAATATGCTCAAAATTGTTATCATTTCGGAAATCCAAATCAGTGTGCGCTCTAGGTAAGATACCTATCCGAAGGGAATTCCCGGATCAAAACCGAGTAGTAGGCACTACCATGCATAACTATTGGACCAACGATGGAGGCTGTAGGTCTTAGTGTGTAAAACCTTCTCCCACTCAATCTTTTAAATTAGGGTTTTTGTTTTTCATGCATAAACAATATTTATTGAGTGTCACTCCCTAGTCTATATAGCATGTTATCAATACATCACGAAATAGTATAACATATTTATCTAGCAACACATCATCCATGGTTTACAAAATATGTAATTAGCCGTGGATCATGATTCCATCCTAGAGAAAAGAAAATTGTAAAATTTACAAAAATTAACCGAAACATTTATCGGCCTTCATTTGTAGGTGCATGCCTTGTATCCTTTTTCAATGTGTCTTCCTTCTCCAATATCACATCTTTTCAAATTTAAAATTAAATTTAAATTTCAAAAAGATTATATGTGATTTTTAATTTTAATCAAAATTACAAAATATCAAAATTTAAATAAAAATCCGGTTTATTAAATTTTAAAATTCAAAATTTTTTTTTTTCAAATTTCCAAATTTCAAATTTAAATCACAAAATTTTAAAATTCATAATAATATCCATTAAATTTAAATTTAAATTTTCAATTTTGATTTCCAAATTATCAAGATCACATATCATTGGAAAATTAAATTTTCAAAAAGATTCTGTGATTTTTTTTAATTTTATATAAAAAAACGTTTTTTTAATTAAAAAAAATTCTAAAAAACAAAAAATCACATCCTTTGAAAATTTACATACCTTCGTTCATCTTCAATCTCCTCGAATACATTGTAGCCCGAATTTTACAAAAAAATTCCTACGCCGTTTCCGGCTTACAAAAATTCTAGGAATTGAAAGAACGACCTAGCGGTGATAATAGACTGCATCTATTACAGTTGAAAAACCTAAATACAAATTCTAATATCTATGGAATCATGACCGGCAAAATTGAACAAGATCATATACTATAAAAATAATATAAAGCATTCATTCATCCATACATCCATTCATAATATATTTAGCATACTCAAAATAAAACCTAGAGTGCCAACTCTCTAAAATATTTCATTAATGCATAGAGAGAAATTTATTTGATCAAATAATTTATGTTATATACATGATCATGAGTTGGCTCTGATACCAATTGTTGGAAAAAATAGTTCAGATATCAGAGTTACGCTACGGCGGAAGTTTTAAAATTTTTATACCGATTCGGAAAATATGCTCATGATGTATATAACTATAAATTAAATTCATGATCAAGCGTACCTTATTTCTTGGATTCCGGAATTGCTAGAGCGTTTGACGAAAGTGTCTTCCCTACTATTCTCGAGTTCCACGTCTCAGAGTGTGTGTGGGTACACGTTCTATGAATCGAAGTGACCGGTAATGCTTTCCAAAGTCTAGATCCTTCTTTCTCAATTCCGATGTTCCTCGTTGAGAATATGATCCAGCTTCTTTCTTCAAAACTACAAAACAGGAACCGGTTAACCTCTTATGAAAATTATCACTTGGTTTAACCTTCCTCATAGTTTTGATTTAATAGAATTTTCTCTCTTTTTCTCTCTCACAAGATAGCCGAATTTTTGATGTGGAAGAAACCCAAATTGTTTTTCCTCTCACCCCCAAAAAACGTTTTTCCTTTTTGTGTGAATCACCAAAATTAGTTTTTCAAGAATCTCTAGCCTTTATATATAGTATTCCAATCCTTTTTCAAATTTATCTCCTTCTTGAAAAATAATTAATAATTATTTTTCCGGATAAATTTTGAACCAAAAGATCATACAACTTTAGGGTTAGATTCATTGAACCTAAAAACGTTTTTCCAAGGGGAGATATATCCCTTAAAAATTCGGCCACTATGAGAAATAAAGATTGATTGGTGGTTCAAATTTTAAATAAAGAATCTAGACTAGTCAAAAGATCCTAGTCCTATCTAGATTCAAATTTCTTTTAAACCTTTTCGAATTTAAATAAGATTCACTTATTTGAATAAATATTTTCCACAAACATTATCCATATTAATTAATTTAAATCAATGGAATATTTCAAATTTTCTTTCCTCACAAAAACCGTGCACCTCTTTTAATTAGGAAAGAAAAATTCATGAAATAATCTCAATTATTTAAATCAATTAATAATTTAATGTTAGGAATATATTTGAATAATTTTGAAACAAAGTTTTCTCCTCTCCACTCAATTAAAAACCGTGCACCTCTTTTAATTAGGAGATAAAATTTTTGTTTTCCAAAATTAAATAATTCAAACACAATCTTATTTCCAAAATTCAAATTAACCAATCACATGTTGACAAATCATCTATCTACAAATTTCACATGTCCAATTCTTTTTGGATTGCATGTTAGAGAGTACTATGTCTTAATAGATATTATTAAATTCCATTTAAATTTATCGATCTCATTAGGAACAAATCCCGAGACGCTATATGGAACTATATGAGCTAATAGAGGGACCTGATGGAAATATGTAAAGAGGCTCCTATAATTGTGAAAAATTAATCCCAGATTAATTATTCACCAATTATCAACTTCAAAACTATTCCACTAAAAGTTTGAAGCTGAACTCCCGTTTACATACCGTATTACGAAAGCTCTCTAACGTAGTGCTTCTTCCATGATTTATTCATCGCTTGCTTAATCCCCATATGTTATCCATGATTGAATTAAGGACTTTTTCCGTTTTACCTTTTCAATCATTTTAACTTAAAGTTCCATTATTCTCTATTGAAAGAATCACCAATTGTAAAACCATACAATTGGTAAACCACTAGAGAATACAAAGTAAACCGATGGCCAAGATCTTGTTATATTATCTTTCAATCCCCGAATAATGCCTTTAAGTAGATAACATTTACTATCGTTAAGATAGCTATGGATTCCATATCTATGAATCTTGATTTCTCCATCCATAAGTCATGCACCCAAAACACAAGTATATTGACCATGAATTAACAGTGTCTCACCTGTAGTGCATTAAAATACATAAGTCATGGATACGAATTCAAGTAATCATTTCAGGATTAAGATTAATACAGGATGATAATCAAAGCGTCATTGATTCTTATAAACAGAATTATTAAACCGAATCAATTCACACTTTAGGTCCAGTCTAATGTCATAGCTCAATACTGATATACAATAAAGTTTCTACTCGAAACCTATCCGATGGTCAAGACAAACCATCCCTCCAAGGAAGTAGACAACCTTTACAATCTTATCATGAATAAGATCCCTAAATCTTATTCCATCGATTGCGGACTATTTGTTTAGACTGCTATCAAATTACCACGTTTTCTATGTATACCCCGTATACATATGGTAATCCGATATATTACCAACAGCCAATGAGTATTTTATATTTGCTCAAAATAACCATACAATCAACAAATGAAAGTAAATAGGACACAACTTATTAAACATGAATAACCTCCTCTTATTAATATCAAAATGTCATAGTTACAGAAAATCCATAATATTGATTTTCTATCCTTAGGGCACATTTAGATCCCAACAGAAGGCATAATCAATTCATAAGAAAATATAATTGGTTCATGCATACTTTTGCTATGATCATTTTGGGGGTTAGGAAGTTGTATTTGCTGAGCGAAAGCTCATTAATTATGTTCATGTTGTAGGTAAAAAGCCTGCAGCTTAATTGGTTGGCCATAAGGATGATGCGGTAAGTGAAGGGCGGTGTGAGATACCACTACGCAGACTTTTCCGCAAATTCTTTTGAACTATAGACATATACATATATGTTTAAATAATTTGTACCATGCTACGTATGTGATGTTTCAAGGCTTCGATTGAATGTCAGGATTATGTGTGACTTTTAAAATTTGTTAAACAAGCAATGTGTATACATAGTGAAGTTTACCTATATGGATTAGTTTATTTATATTGTGTTTAAAAAAAATTATTCTAAAATTTTCAATAAGTTTAAGTATTTAAAGTTGAGATTTAATTTCAGTAAGCATGGTAATGGCCTACGTAGTCAGGTCGTTACAATATATTTAAAAGGAAAATTAAGCTGGGATTTTTTAGTAACTTAATCTAATAAATGGCCTAAATTTTTTTTTTTAATTTAGGAAAACGACCATTTGTCATTTTTCAGATTTAGTGGTCAATCAGTGATTGACTATAAAATTAGTAATTTATGTTATGATTAATCAATAATTGATTGTAAGTCAATCACTGATTGACTAGATTGACTATCATATGGTCAATCACTGATTTACTATTCAAGACAATTGATTAATCATTAAAAAAAAATATTTTAACTAATTTTTAAAAACTTCGGCTATTTATTAAAAAAGTTCTTTAAAAAAAAATTATTTAGCTATAAATTCCTATTTAAAAATAGTCGTTTGAAAAACTGGTCTTCTAACCAATCTAATAAAACCTTTTTAATGTCTATGGTATATTTTAATAGGAATTTTTGTTTTTCTCTTCGTTATGTCAAAGGGAAGGATATCCTCTTTGGTATGAGACATTTTGCATTCATCAAACGTGCGGGAATTTTTGTTTCAAAATATATATCAAGCTTTGAAATTCTAACCATTGATCAAGCTATAATAAATATTTTATGTGAGTTTTATTAATTAGCTTGTATTTATAAGTAAGAGTTAGCTCACTTTTTAATCGCTTTATGTAATAATAATAATAGGTTCAGGTGATGAATAAATCACATATTCACGAGATATAAATAAATAATTTATTTGATAAATTTAATATTTATTATTACTTAGTGTAAATATTTGAAATCCTGTTATTTACTTCTTTCTCCGTATCTTGGAGATCGTAATATTTATGTAGATTTTCTAAGCAGCTAAGTCACTATAAAACTGTCATGAATATGTCGAAGCAGGTATAACTCGGGGAAAAAAGTAAATTTTTTGTTTTTGGGGGAAAAAAGTAAGTTGGCAAACCTAATCCTAACTTTCACAAGGATGGAACTATGAGTCCAACAATGGTTTTTTTATGGATTTTGTTATAAAACAATTTTACCAAATAAAGTTGATTTCCTCTACTAATAGGATTTTCTTGAAACAAGTTATCAAATCTTTACAAAAAAGAATATATGATTCACGAAAATGTATGTTTGAAAATCATGTTTTCAGTTTATTATTTTAAAATAATGGTACCTTTTACATGGTTATATATTTTGATTGAAAAAAATACTAAAGACAACAACTTTAATATTAAATTTTGAATATCAATTTATGTGATATGTAAGTTATTATTATTTTATTATTAGATATTTAAAAATGAAAACTTACAGTCACATGAGTTCATAATCACTAATAAAAAGATGAGATTTCCCTGCCACATGATTTGGTTAGTGCTATAAATATAGGACACCCAGCCCAGCCCATATAGGTCAAAAGGGCCGAGGCCAAGTCAACCCATATAGAGAAGCGGGCCGAAGGAAAGGATGGCCCAACCTAACCCAACAGCCCAGTGGTCTACAGGCTAGGTTGGGTCAAACCCATAAATTTGTTGAAAATTAATATGAAATTTTTTTCTAAAGACGTAACAAGTTAACATACGGGTTGGGATCACCCGTGGGCCTAGAACCTCAGCCCAACCCGATCCAAACATCGGTTCGGGCCAACTCAGCCCAACCCGATCCAGACATCGGTTTGGGCCAACTCAACCCTAGTGTATATGCGAGTCGGCCCGGCTACGGGCTGACCCGTCTAACCATGTTCATATTTACGGTTCTAAAATTAATACACAGAAATTAAAATTCTAGTTGGCGTCTTGAAGCGCGGAGTCATAAATATATTTTTGTGGGGGCATACACTCAATTTCGTTTTTCAAGATAAGATATATTTTAGTGGGGGTTATGTGAGAAATTTTTTATTTTTAGTAGAGGCAAAGTAGGGATTGTATGAAAATTTTTCATTTTTAGTGGGGGTAAATTGTGAAAATTTTTCATTTTTCAAAATTTTTTTTTCACCGGCGCCACAGTCTTTCCTTTGGAAGTCGCAATTTCCTTGAGGATCGGATTCTCTTTTACGGCCTTGGAACCACCCAAAAGTCTTTGTAACCTCCCAAAGGAGACCAAGCAGTGACATGGATTCCTTTGTTTTTGCAAAATTTTTGCAGGTTCGTTTGTCGCCATGAAATGTTCATTTCTACTTGGTCAACCGCGGGAGGGATGGTTGCATTTTTAAGGAGTTTAGTAAGCTTTTTGTAGCCAAAGTTACTAACACCAATAGATTTGGCTAAGCCAAGTCTTTGACACTCCTCCATGGCTTTCCATACCCCCATTATGTCAATGGGAAGGAGACCCTCTTTTGTGAAAGTCATGCCTACAACTCCTTCTTTGAAACTTATTCGGAAATGAATCAGATACAAATCCACATATTCCAGCCCTAGCTTCCTTGCAAAAAACATAAGGGAGATATTAAATAGAAATAGAAACAAATTAAATAAAAAAAAATTACATCACTAGGTTTTATTGAAATATTCTTTTTTTCAAGCAATCAAAAATTACATGTTTATATCAACAATTTTTTTTTACCCCAAATATATAGAGAGTTGTGTAAGATCTTTTCTATCCGGCAAAATTTATAGTACGGATTAATAGTTATTGCTAAAAGGGCAAACAAATTAAAGGCAAAAAAAAAAAAAAAAACAAAACAACACAATAGAAATCGAATCGAGCTTAAAAATATCTCTCTTAAAAGCTATAAGAGAGGCCTTCTTGAAATCCTTGATCAACAAAATAACAAAAAACAAATAAAAAAAAGGAAAAAGAGTGCATGATCTAAAAAGGGGGAAAAAAAATCTATATTCGTGAAATTGACAGCAAGGAGTATCCTTCTTACAACATAGCACCAAGGAGAAAAAATATGGAACACTGAGTTACGCTTGAGTAAGAGGAAAATAAAATTGCAAGGAAAAAAAATAAACAAAAACAAACTCTGCTATTGGTTCCTACGGACTATTGTGAAAGGCCTTTTTTTTTTTTTTTTTTTTTCCGCTTAAACTTTGAAATCAAAAGCAGTAGTCAACAAAGTTGCTAAAACGTTATTCTCCAATACCTTTTTTCCTTTTTTGATGTACCACTAAAATTCATCGGAAAAGAATGGAAATAAAAAGTAGAGCTAAATAAAACTAGATACCATTCAAATTGAAGCTAGACATCTGGTGCAGCGGAATGGGAAGAAGATTAAGCCAAATCCATGACTAAAGAAGGGGAAACCCCAAAATGGGGGGAAAAAGAAGAACAAACTCAACTCTGATATGAAGTTCTCGAAATATTCAGATCTGCAGAATTCAGTATAACTAGGGCTTCTTAAGCCAAGCAAAACGACAACTGAAAAAGGATCACTTAACTCTCTAAATGACAAACAAAGAAGCAACCCACAACAACCCACAAAAGACTATGAGCGATAAGCAAATTTAAACAGACTCAATAATAACATAACAAACGACAATGTTCACAAACCGACAACTTTGATAAACGAGCAACTAATTAAACAACAATAGTCTTTAAGCTCCCACATCAACATCAGTTAAAGAATCAATCCAAAAATAATAGATTCTAAATAGCCAAAAAAAAAAAAGAAAAAGAAAAAGAAAAAAAAGTGCTGTATATGCATCTTTTAATAGTCTAATTAGATGAGAAGAGGGATAGACATATATTTGGTGTAGTTAGTCACTGGAGAGTGGTCTTAAGAGCAGGAAGAACAAGATGGGGATGTGCATCTGAGCACAAAAGCTTTGAAGTGACGAAAAGGTCTTCACGACGATTTATAATAAGGCGTTGATCAAGGGCTTCGGCGAAGGCCTGGCCAACAGCTCCTTCAGTACCGTAGGAAGATGCCGTGTCAAAATGGCGGTAGTCAGCACGATTTGCATCGACAAGGTGGTGGCAAAACCTTCTAACGGTGCGAAAACAGTTCCGAAGCCTACTATTGGCATTTTGTGCCTTGAATTTAGCATCACTTCAGGGATTCTCTTCCCTTCCATAATTTTCTCAACACTATATTTTTATTTATTTATTTATTTATTTTCCTTTTTAGCTGAAAAAAAAGGAGAGAAGTAAGTGACTTTGCAACTACTTATTGTTATCTTATAAATGGCATCAAGTACGATGTTATATAAATATATATATATATATATTTTTTTTGCTTGAATGGTACGATGCTATATTTTTGCTGAATAAGTACAATGTTATATGTTGCGTGGCTTTTGAGACGCCACGTTGTGTGGTAGCCACAATTGTGGCAAACAAAAGAAGCAGCGAACTTGTGGCTGTTGGGCTATGACCCCCATTGACCAAAGAAAGGCCATTTTGGATCCACACCGGGTGGATTCTTGATTCGGGGTGCTTGTATCACATGTGTCCCTACAAACATTGGTTCACTTCTAATCAATCCATATGGGGACAAGGTCCTCATTGGAAATAATATGATTTGTAAAGTGGTTGATATTGGCACAATAAGGATCAAAATGTTCCACGGGATCGTGAGGACATTGACCAATGTCAGGCATTCATGTTTCAGAATTAAGGAAGAACTTGATTTTCAGAAATTGAGTAGAGACATGATGCGACACCAATTCTTTTTTTCGGAAGTCGCAATTTCCTTTAGGATTGGATTCTAAATTATGGCCTTGGAACCCCAATTTTTCTAGTAAAACTTTAATTTTATTATTTTGTTTTTTTCCTTAGCAAACCTTGATTGTGCTTTTCAGTAGTGTTGGCAGGGCCGGCGCAGGCCACAAGAAAATTGCCACAGCCTTTGTACTATTACTTCATGTATGAGTACAAACTTTATTTTATATATATGTATATATATATATTTGTATATGTATGTATATTTTTACTCAATCTTGTGCGTTCCGGTACGTGGTTTCTTATGGACAGTATCGATCGTTAGTATCAATAATACTAAGGGGAAAAAGCCCGTCCAAAACGAATATTAAAGTTATTATTATTATTTTTTGGCAGGCATGCATTCATAAATATAAAAGGACTAGATAGCTAGCTAGCTTGGTTTGAAACTAGGTATAGAGCAAATTATATAAAAACAGAAAAATGGGGTTCAAAGCTAATATTGGTTTTGCTATTCTTGACCTGAGGATTGTCACTCTCTTGGTACTAGTTGCTTCGGCTGTGCTACTCGTTGCTGACAACTACAAACTCAGTGACGGCGACAAAACTTCTTTCAAGGATATATTTGCGTACAGGTAACAGCTATTTCATACATATCTATATACGTATGTTAAGAAACATATGACATCTTGTAGTCAACACGGAGCCACTCATAATCTAATGGGAGTTTCCGTTCCCAATAAACTTTTATTTTTATTTTTAATTTGCCTTTTAAAATCTTAAAATTTTTTTTCCCCAATAAAAATTAATTTTCTCCATAAAATTTATTTTTATAAAACTTTCTTGATATATTTCCTCACTGAAAGTACAAGAGACTGACTCCGCTGCTACGTGTTGTTATAGTATTTCAAGCTGAGTTTTCCAGCTTGTAGCTGAGGTGTTGCTTCAATCCGTTGCAAGGAGAACGTGGATATCCTCAGGAAGAATCCTCATAGATCTACATATACATATATATATATATATATATGTCAATATTTATATATAGAAGCACACACACATAATGATAAGGAAAGTTAAATGTTATAATTACTAGTGTATTATTTTATTTTTTCCCCCGTAGTGAGATCAGAGCTTTTTTTTAACTCCAAGAGGAATCGTTTTCTTTATCATTGATTATAATTATTTTTACTATTTCTTTCATATTTTTGATTCTTAGAAAATTTTGGTATTTTAGAGGGGTGTCGATCCCGTCAAAATTTTGTGCTTTTTTGTTTTTTTTTTTTAAATGTCTATGATGATGAGTGATAAGTAGGGATATGTTATATATATCTGTATAATTTTCTGCAGGTATGTGGTTGCTACGGCAGCTATAGGAGTAGTGTACCTGATACTGCAGCTACCTTTCGCCATCTATTACGCGTGCACCGAGAAGCGGCTGATACGCGGCGAACTGTTGCCGCAGTTCGACTTCTACGCCGATAAAATAGTGAGCTTGCTGCTGGCGTCCGGTGTTGGGGCAGGTTTTGCGGTGAGTTTTGAGCTGAAGAAGATTCTGCCGGATGCTTTCGACGTTATTATCGGCATCGCCCAGGCCACGGGAAATGCTGATTTTGATGAGATTGTTCAGTTATTTGAGCAAGAGAAGTCCAAGACTCCAGGCTTCCTTAATAAGGGAATTATTGCAAGTGGAATTCTGCTTGTGGGATGCCTTCTCATGGCTATTGTTTCTGTGCTTTCTTCCCTCAACCGATCTTCCAAATAACTAGCTAGTAAACTTTTCCACTAGTTATGATAGCAAATAATTGCCTTGCTTTGGCTTTGTAGTTTATTTATTTGCATTCTTCTAATTTATGAAAATAAACTGTTATTTATATATTTTCCCTGATCGATATGTATTTGTATGTGAAAGCAAACTCGAGCAATAAAAAAAAATTTAAAAAAAATCACTGTTGTTATACTTTGTTGCTAATATTTGCAGTACATTTGGAAATCCAATGCTCTAAACTCATGCATCAACTCATGCTGCTATAAATATATATCATGTTGGTAATGAATATATATTTGTGTAATTAATGAATCAATGATTATATCATCAATGGTAATATTTGTAATTAATATATCATGTTTGATAGGTCTTCTTAAAATAAATAGCTGTTTTTATAAAACATAGTAAATTCTACTAATATTTTTATTATGGGTGGTTTTATTTACACACCCCATTTTACTTTTGGCACACTCTTTTAACTTAAAATTTAATATTACAAAAAGACCTTTATGTAAAAAGTCAAAAAAGGACATTACTTCAATGGATTTAAATTCTTAATTTATCTAATTTTTGCAAATAAAACAAGAATATCTTCACTTTTAATTACTACTAGTTACGTATAAAACTATAATTGTAGTTTTTATAATGTATAATATAAACAACGTTATGAAAAAAAATAAATAAATAATTATTTCAAAAACAAAATACAATAATAATTATCTAAATTCAAAAATTACATTTCATCATAAAATCATGATGACTTAATATTTATTACATAAAACACATAATAATATTGTTTATTTTGTTCTTTCACAATATTTGTAGTATCCATTATGTTATCTAAAATCAAAATTTTATACCATTCTGTTGCAAATGATTATTTAAAACAACAGTAATCGCATAATATGTTTTTGAAGACTCACTACAATCAATTTAAGAAGAAAATTTTTTTAAAAAAAAAGAAAGAAAGAAAAGAAAAAAGTTGCAGGAAGAAGTATTTAAAAAATTGGAAAAAGGCAAGCCAGAAATTTAAGAAAAATGATGAAATATAAGTAAAACAATGGAGAAAGGGGATAAAGAAAAAGTTAACGACATAAAAGAAAAATATGAAAAAATGACATGAAAAGCCAAATAGTTTCATAAAAGGAAAAAAAAAAACAACAACAGTACTTAAACAGTTTTCCAAAAAACAAAAAAAAAAAACAAAAACGCACTAATAAGGTGCATATTTTACAGCTAAATTTATTATTCTATTAAATGTTAAGGAAATATAATAAAATGGAAATTAATTTTCATGCCAAAAAAAGTAAAATAATCACATAAATATTATCTAAAGTAATAAAGTAGAAAGTTGAGAACCTCCTTTAATCTATCGTGAAAACTCTTAAAAAAAACACACACAAGTTTGATCATGTAACAAAGAAAAGAAAACTTATCACAATTAGGTTTGATTATAGTTAAGAAAATTAGAATTTCGAGTGAAAAAGTTGAGATAGTGATTAGAAAGAATATTTAAGAGAGAAAGTGATAAAATCTTGAGCTTTCAATGAAGAAATTAAAAGGGAAAAAAAAAAAGGAAAAACAAAGTTCTACTGAAAATGTATAAGCATAAATTTAAGAAAAGACAAGTAAAAATTTGAAAAAATTAATAACAACAATAACTATAATAATAATAATGATACTGATGATGATGATAAAGCAAAATAGAAGAAGGTTGGAAGAAAAAAAAAAACTTGAGAAGAAAAAAAAACTTGAAAAGAAAAAAGTAAAATAAAAAGAAAACATAAGCACCAAACGTTTTTTTAAGAAGAAAAAAAAAAAAAAAAAGCATCAATGGTTTTCCATGAGGAAAAAAAAAAAAAAAAGGAGAAAGCACCAAACGGTGCGTTTTTGATGATGAAGAGGAACAGTAAGAGGCATATCGCCTCTTTTATATATGTAGGATATTTCAAAAGACAAAAAAACTGTAAGAGGAATATATTTCAAAAAATCTTTTCCCCCCTTTTCTTTAATTAAATCCAGTCGTATTTACATTACATCGACCTAATACGATCGGGAGCGAGGTCCTGCTCTAATGCATACGACTGGAAGATAGATCTTACCCTACATCGACGGGGAACCAGGTCCCATCCTATATCGACTAGAGCTTGGTCTTGCTCTAGTATGATTGGGAGCTAAGTCCTGCTCTTGTATATCGAGGGCTAGGTCCTTGTACGATTAGGAGCTAGGTCATGCTCTTTGATTTGAAAAAGAAAATAAGCAGAATAGTAGAACAGAAACCGACATAGTGTAGTTGACATCTCTATTTTTAACTCTTAACACTAGTTAGTTTAGTCATTCTCTTCTTTATAGCCTGAAGGAGAGAGATGGCTTCATTTGTTATAATTTTATACCGACTTTCTTTCTGCCCAATATCTATGTTCTCTACCATTGAATATGAATGAAGATGAAACTCCACTTCTTTGCATTTATCCGAAGGTCATCTTGTATTTATCAAGTAAGTTCTTCCATTATCAAGTTTTTATATTTACTTACATATACATAAATATTTGCATGATTTGTTTCGAAGTTGTCTATTTTTGTATCGATATTCAAAAACATGTATCAGCACAAAATATTTGAATACGCATATATAATTATAGGCAAAGTCTTAAATTCGGTACTTAATGGTAATCAACAATGTAAACTTTAGTTACGAAGAATATGAATTCATGCAAAAAAAAATATAGCTAAAGTAAATGTGAATTCTCCTTATTTTTATATTTTTTTTCTGCATGAATTCATATTTCTAATAACTGAAGTTCACATTCATAGTAACTGAAGTTTACTTACCGGATATCATCAGGTACATGATATGAGACTTTACGTGTGTGTGTGTATATATATATCTAAACAGTGCTTTGCCTCTTCAACGAATATAGCACCTGTAGATGCATATATTTTGTAAGGTTGATTATAACTTAAATAGTTGTAATTGAGAACTTTATGAGTGTATGAGAGTTTTAGGATTTGTACGGATCATGTTTTAGTTTATGACATTGGGGTAGAAAGAAAATTTAGCAATAAATATGTAAGCTAGGAAATTAAATCACAGTTCCAATATCTTCCATTTGTGCCTCGGGGAGCAAGCTAGTACTTAACCGTTTTTGGTATTTTAAAAGAGATGGATCTTATTTATATTAGACGGATTTTTTAATAATTTTTAATTTTCAAATGCACAAAAAACAAAAAACAAAAATAGTTCCAAGATTAACCATGCGTTATGATAAGTAAAGACTCATTAAATTATATCGCAAGGATTTTGATATGTATGTGTTATTTTTATATGTGAAATGCGTATCATATACTTTAATTGTAGTATCGCTATGCTATTGATGATTAAGTTTGTATCAAGTCTCATATTACCATCCTTATTGCATTACAAGAATATAATAAAAATGGTGTTTGAATAAAAAAACCATCGTACTATAATTTGTAATGTCGAGTCCTTGTACACTGATTGTCTTCTAGGTTTTGGGTAGGGAAAGGAACGCAGTGGAAGGCGGTCCCGACTATGAAGCCCTCGATTTAAGGGGGTTGTCCTAATACAAAGGGAAACGAAGACTTGAAGCAAGGGGGCTTTCACAATGCAAAGGGACCATGTGTAACACAATGTGGGAAGTCCTTTGTCGATTGCAAGGGAAATGTGATTTTAAAACCCCACACGATGGTGTCTATCTTGTGACATATTGTCACTGCGTATCATTCTATTTCTTGGTCATCATGAAACAAATCATGCTAAAAAAAAAAAAAAAAATTGCCTACGTACGTCCCCAGAGATGAGCATTGCACCATGGGGCCCAGCTAAATGTTTTTCCAAGAACAGTAATGAAAACATTTACAAATATAAGTTATGTAAAAATTACAAGTCTCTACACTGATCATTTTCATACATGTCCTTACTTGCCAAGCATTGGCTCATTTTTGTTTTTAATTTCTTGTGATTTTTTGTTGATAACTTGAATAAATAATTTGATAAATTAACATATCTGCAATAATCATTTGAAATATATATTTAAAATATATGTTAAAAAATCTAGTAGATAACAGAAAGAAAAATATGGTAATCCAATAGAATATACTAAATAATTCAGTGGAATACCAAAAGTGCTCTAGTAGAATATCAAAAATATTCTATCAGAATACTCTCTCTCGTGCTGATCTCCATTCTTCAGCTATCAGAGAACATGTTAAATACCAAAAGTATTCTAGTAGACTGTCAAAAGTATTCTACCAGAATACTCTTCAACAACCTGCACTGGCGACCTGAGACCGTAATTGGTCTGTGTTGACTTGGGTCGTCAGAGGGTATTCTGGTAGAATACTTTTGGTAGTTCATCTTTTCGGTTGGCTTGGACTAATTTTAGAAAAACATATTACGTTGAAATTTGACTTTTCTAATAGGAAGTCAAAAATCCTGAACTATTAAAATCGTGATAATATTTAAGAGGTGTACTCTTTGAGGGGCAATTCTCAAAATTACCCTTGAATATCTCTTGTTAATTTGGTAAACATGATCGGGCTTAGGAAACAACTAGCCCTTCTATAGAAAGAAGTCATAAGACTACTGGGCTTGTCAAAGAGGGCCCTTTTAAACCCAATTTCATTCTCATATGCAGTTTGTGGCAAATTTTTGTAACATTCTATTATTCGATGGTCTTGTTCTTTTGATCTTTTCCTTGTTTAGCCTTCTAAAAAGAAATTACCAAACCTCGTTTTCCTTTTTTTTTTTTTTGGTTTCATATTGTTTTTACTATGTATTGTCTTAGGTACGTACATGGATTGCCCCAATCATACTGTTCCCTCTTGTATTTACACTAAAAAAATAAAATAATGACATAATCAGGTAGTATCAAATACGTTGCTTCAATATCTCATGAGTTGTTAATCTTGATATCTTTTGATTTTTTTTCGTACGCAGGCTAACCTATAGTTACCTAAAAAACCCTAGAGGCATACATAACTGTCATTTATCCATTTTTTGTTGTCTCTATAAATGATTCTATGGTAGATTTTTTCCAAATATTCTTACCAGATCAAATAATTTCTCATCACTATAGCAATGTCACCATTAGAATTATTGCTCATGTAACAAGCAAGAAAGCTAAGTGATTTTTAGCTTTTTTTGTTTCCTTCTTCAATATCTCTTCCTTTTTGCTCTTGTTCTGGTTTATTTGTTTGGTTTTTTTGGCCCCATTTGGGTTGTTTCCTTTTTTTTTTTTAATTGTATATTTTTATCTTTATTTATACATATTTTAGGTGGGGACTTGGTATGGGATGAGAAGGTTAGTAGTGCCAACATATTTAGGATGTGCTAGTTTTCTCTGAAGTTAGTCATTTTATCACGTCATTTATATAAAAAAAAATTTCATATTAACTTATTATAGTTGATGCTTGGTGAACCTTAAATATTTGTTCCGTTTGTTTCTTATAGAAAAACATTTTTTCCCTCACACACATTATACTAATGTTAAAAAATATATAAATCTGTCAAAAAGTAAATAGTAATATATAGAAAATAATTGAAGTAATAACAGGGTTTTAAATTATTTAGAGAAAATAGCATTAAATAACACATTTATGAGATAAATAGTCATCTATTTATGTCTTGTAAATACGTTTATTTAACTAGTAAATTTTCTATTTACTTAGTAAAATTTTCATTTACCTAGTATATTTATTTCAAATATTTTTTTCGAGAAATACTTCAAATATTTTAAAGCGTTGCTTTTTACTCCATTATTTTCGTAAAAATACTATTTACTACAATTTCACACAATTATTATATTTTTTTACGAACATAAAATTTAAAAAAAAAAATTTCTAAATGACCAAATAGAAAGACAAAAAAAATGTAGTTCGGGTATGTAAGAACTATGTATAAGGAAGAAAATGAATTTAATTATATCAGCTTTAATCGTGGCGACAAGATTGGAGAAAGATTAATACCTTTCATCCAACTAGTTTAAGACGAGAAAAAGTTAGTACGTAATCTAATATATTTGTCGTTTTATGGTCATCCTTTTCTCTTTTTCTTTTTCTTAACATCTGTTTCCTTTCCCTAAAAGAACAAAAGGGTACCAAACAAAAGCTTTGATTCCTCTCCCAGTTTTTCAAATACGCCAAGAAACTATTATCCATGCGCATGGCTATATTGTACTATATGTATATGCCTATATATATATATATAACTAGCTAGAGCAGTTAGTACTATTAAAGGTAGTAAAGTTTTGTGTTCATTGAATATTGCTCGATCAATATCTATACACTACTTTATTTGCATGTTCTAGCTAGGAATATTAGGGTTTTACATGTATATTCATCAACATATTTATATATATGTGTAAATAAAATATCACCCAGCAACAGCAACAAAAATGTTAGTACTCTTCTATTATGTATAGCATAAAACAATGTAAGAACACTATTATGAGTCATATATATATATATATATATAGTCTCCGTTTATACATACATTCATACACATATATAGATATAATAAGAAATGAAATGAAGGGAGGAACGTATAATTGCACGTTGTGGTTGTGCTTTTGTATAAAGAAGTGGGCTTTTATTTTTATTTGATCTTTTGGATTTGATGCTTTGACTTTTGGATTTTCACTGGAAAACTTCTCTTTTTGGATTTAAAGATAAGTCTCCCCCACTCACATGGTTTGTTTCTTGAGCCATCACTGTTCAACTTTTGTTATTGGCCGCGCGAACGGAAAAAATTCTAAGGACTAATACGGATAAAAAAAAGATGCCCCAAATTAGGTGGGCCCCAACATCTAAATTTATGATTAGGGTTTGTTGGCCCAACTTTTTCACATTAATTATATATATATATATATATATATATATATACTCTCTATACATACATATATATAAACACACACACACACACATATATATATAGAGAGAGAGAGAGAGAAATATAAAGGGCTTTATAATTCATTCACAAACAAAAGCTAGCCGTGGCCTTTAGATCCTTCCCTGCAAAGCATATGTCAAGTCATGGGGAAGCTTTATTGTTGTAAATACAT
Organism: Ficus hirta; assembly: GCA_038430175.1. Classification (NCBI taxonomy): domain Eukaryota; kingdom Viridiplantae; phylum Streptophyta; class Magnoliopsida; order Rosales; family Moraceae; genus Ficus; species Ficus hirta. The sequence goes on from CM076592.1 coordinate 16,724,133, forward strand.
CACTTTTTGGTATCTTTATTCTTTCCATTGTGTGTGACATGTTACCACTTCTAGCTTCCTTTTGGTCACTTTTTGTTTGTTTTACTTTCACACACACACACATATATATATATATATATACACACACACACACACACATACATACATACACGTGGCTTCGCAACCAATAAGCGAAAGCATGTAAATTCTCTTCGATCTTCTGGCGTAGGATGGTGACACGCATGCACGTGGCATGTTGCCCAAACCCTAGCTAGCTCAACCAATGAAATTATATATGGAAAAGAAAAAAAAAAAGAAGCCATTCTATCGTGGGTGAGGATATCCCTATTCTTTTAGGGCATTTGTCTTTCGTGTGAGACATTGGATATTGACGAAGTTATAGAAAGTAATATATATATATATATATATATATATATATATATTGGTGAAGAAGAGGAAAGGCGAAGGTGATGGAGAGGCACATGGAGACTAAAAGGTCGACCTTTTCCGATAAAGAAAATTTAAAAAAAATAAAGAAATAAAAAGAGTACACACATTACAAGCCAAAAAAGTTAAAGAAAAGAGAAAAGAGATGAAAAGAAGACGGAAGAAAAAGAATCAACAGCCCACGCTCCTCTGTCCTGTCCTACATTCAATCCCATATAAATAATTGTACTAAAAAAATTAAACTTTAACTTGATAGAAACTCTCATTTCCTCCTCTTTTTTCTTTTTTCCCCCCTCAATGCATACTTTTTTCATGGGATAAGAACAAATTAAGGATTTGTTTTAGGATTATTCTAGATCCATTTAATCATTATTGCAATAATTTTTCTTTGTTCCTTTCTATAAGAACCCGTTAATTCTGTTGTCAAATTATACAAAAATAATTAGTAAACACTAATTACACACACACACACACACTAGTCTTTGACAACAGTTTTGAGAAGTAACTAGCTAGCTAGGTGAAATATATTTATCAATAGTGATTACTCTATGATCGGGATATTTTTTAAAAAAATAGTTGTTCTAATAGTGAAAACAATCTCGACTGATTACCTAAATGATATGTTATCCAATCTGATAGAGAGAGAAATTAAGGAAAGAGTATTTGAAGAAGCAGTTGGAGGAGAACACATTAATTATTAAGTATCTCTTTTTTTTTTTTCAAAGAAAAAAAAAAGAGAATGAAGTGTGGGGAGAGATGACAAGACGATACTGGAACATCAATTTGGAAGAGATGATGGACGCAAGAGTTCAATTGAAAGTTAAATTTTTTGAATCATCACTTATTATAATTGTTATTATAATTAGAGACCACGGTCCTAACAAAAATAGAATAACATAGGTAAGAAATCGACCAAGAGTGACCACCAAATGTGGTAGTCTAACGATAATAGATTATCATGATGAGTCAATAGTCAAAGGTTCGGATATTGGATAGCCCTCTTAGTAGTCTTAAATATGATGGTTTGTTTCCTGCTAGTATAGTATACTCGATGTAAAATACCTGGGATCATGATACTCTCATGTATTCTGGAACGGTGGTGACACACTCTTCGTCGAGGGATAAGACTCACTCGTAGGGTCTTTAGTAAACATTTTGCATTTGGCAATAAGGTAAGCTAGCAAGTGATGATGGAAAAGGGATTGCAATTGGCAAGGATATGACAGAGGCTTGCCTGCAGAGAACTCACTGGAAACTCCATGAAATCTGTCCCTTTGTTGCTTGGCTCATGTCCATTAAGGGATAGTGATCAAACTACATTCTTATTAGATTTTTCTTTGTAGAAGTATTCTCTCTACCAACCCACCTTGGGCCATATTACCCCTTTGTTTGTGTCTCTCATTCACTGCTTTTGTAGCTTTGTATATCAAAACTCTTTGTGGGTGGGGAGCAATATACTCTCTCTCTCTCTCTCTCTCTCTCTGTGTCTCTCTCTGTCTCTCGTAATAATTCAATCATGCATGCATATACATATAAATTGATTCTTGACATTTACATAAAACAAATTAATAAAATAAAGCACTACCTACCGATGGTGCAACCCATGTAGTGTTTTTCCCTTGTCATCAAATTCTTGTAATTGATCATGTCCTTTCTTAGGTTGTCACACACACACACACACACACACACACACACATATATATATAATTCGCCATATTGAACTGTTTCTTATAACTAATCTATATGTTTTTTCATTGTACTATTTTCTCCGCGTGTAAATTGGTTAATGCAGTGAAATGCTTGCTCTCTTATATTTTTTAATATATACAAAGAGAAAGTAATTAATCAAAGAACTTAATACATCTTAATTAGATTGATATCTACTAAATAACTCAGGTTATAACCCCCATTAAAGTTTATGAATTAAAAAAAATCAAAATACCTAAAATGATAAAATTCAAAATCCAACCACAAAAGTTAACAGAACGCGAAAAAAAAATAATAATTAGAAAGAACGAAATACAAGAAACAACCCTCCACAAAAAGCCGACAGAACCAACCAGAATGAAAAAGATCTACACTCTTTTAATTAAAAATAAATAACTAAGAGAGGCCTTGTTGAAATCCTCTACAAAACAAAAACAAAAAAACAAAAAAACAATTGGGAAAAGCCTAACAGAGTTAAAAAGAGTATAAGATACAATCCGACCTTTTTTTATGCAACTTTAAACCTTCTTAGAGAAAGAGCATTTATTTATCTTTTTTCATCAAAATATCAGGTTTAGACACTTCAATTTTACTTGATTTTTCATGACCTCCGGTATCAGCCAAATCAGTCGAAGACTATTTATAAACAGGAGTATAACTTTCTCCTTTAAGGTCTTTGCAAAGGAAGATATTATGAAATTTAACAATATTCTTTTGGCAAGATCTCATTGTTGACTTCAAATAGTATTGTAGCGTCAGTTAAGATCGGTGTATAACTGGAATGAGAGCATTTCGAACATAATTTGCAATGATTTATTGATTAATATTCTCCATATGGACTTTTTGTCTCATTTTTCTTAAGGTATGAGGCCTACAAATTTTAGTTATTAAAAAAGAAATGAAAATACTTTCGGTAATCAAATTAAGAGCTCATATCCAAACTCCTTGGGAACTCCACTTCTTGTCTCATTTGAATTATCCGAATCTTCATAATTTCTCATTGAAGTAATGAAATGCTAGCCCTCTAAAGTTCGTTGACTAACATATACATCTGCTTCTTCCTCTCTCTCTCTCTCTCTCTCTCTCTCTCTCTCTCTCTCTCTCTCTCTTTTTCATATCTGGCCAAGGTCGTGCTACTGTCAAATCGTATTAAGAAAGTAGTATTAATATTAAAAAAACATTATTTTGTATATAATTACATGAAGAATTTTGAATTAATTTATATTTAGGATTAGGTGTTTTGTTAGTATTTAGCAACTTAACCAATTTCATATATTATAATTTGTATTTATAAAAGAGTTCATCCATAATGTTTATCACTAATAAATTCTTTGTTTTTAATATGTGGACATAAACAAATCACGTTAAATATATTTGTGTTCCCTTCTCCCCTTTTGTTTTATTCTTTTCTTATCGTTCTTTTTTTATATTTAATATCTGGAAATCGTACCCCATCATACTCAGAAGGTCTCACATGTTACCATGCCAACGACTACAACTCTATTGATCTTTGAAAGGCCAACAACTTAATATAGAAATTAAAAAAGAAAATAATAATAATAATAATAATAAGAGAGAAGGTAAAACAAAGATATTTAACAGCTCCCATATAAATACAAGTTACATTATACAAAATTGAATAAGTTGCGTAATACACACATATCTACTAAATCAAGACATATTGTAAATTACAATAATTATAAGTAAATCAAAAGTTCCTAATAAAGATAGTTACATACAAAATAATAACTTTCTTAATACATTTGTCAAAGCACTAAATCCTAAGTAGATACCGATCATTGATCACAGTGTCAGCTGGGTTTCTTTGGAAGAATATTTTTGTCAAAATGGGAAGAATCATGGAAGGTTTTGGATCTGAAAACTAAATTCACTATTACAAAATGCGGATACCACGACGGAGCTTCCATGACCGTATTTAAAAAATGGTCTTGGAAAGTACACAAAAAACACGGTAGAGAACAGGGTTTCCGAAAGCCATCATGGAAGCTTCTGCTTCCATGACCATTTCCAAAAACCGTCATGGAAGCAGAAGCTTCCACGACGTCTGCTTCCACGATCGTTTCTGAAAAATGGTCATGGAAGTTTCTACTTCTACAACGGTTTTTTAAAAACAGTCGTGGAAAATTCGTGACAAATTCAGATAAAACCGAAGCATGCCCTCATTTTTCCATATCAATACCACAGTTACAGTTATCAAAATCAGATCAGAATACTCCAAAAACAGTCACTACTCCACAGTTGGACGTCATCACCACCATCTACCATCCATCAATGTCTCTTGTAAGTGATCACTAACTTCTTTTTGTTGTTTTTCTCTATATTTAGATTTGTGATTTTAGGTTTTGTATATTTTGAGGTCGCTTTGAGTTAATTGTGCTATGGGCGTTAATTTAAATGATCACAAAATTTTTTTTCCCTCGGTATTTTGACTTAATTATGATTTTAATTTTTGTATTTTTAGTTTTATTTTTGCGATTTTTGAGTGAATTGTGAAATTAATGGGTGTTAAATTAATTTGATATGCATTTTAAAATTTAGTACTTTGACTTCTAAAACTTTGATATTTTGATTTAGGAGTTGCAAATCATAGATAGGAAATGGATGTGGTTTAATAGATTGTTTAAAATATATGAAGATGGTGTTGAAGAATTTTTATCATTTGTCAAAGCCCACATACAAGGTGATAAGATTCCGTGTCCATGTGAAATTTATGAAAATCATAGATCTCATTCCATTGATGATGTTATAGGACATTTGTGCGCATATGGGATTATTTATTCTTACCAAATATAGTATTTACATGGTGAAGAATTTTTTCAATATTACATATTCATCGACGAGTAAAGGTAAAGAGCCTATTGTTGAGGAAGACATTGTTGGTGATAATATGTTCGATATGATAAATGATTTGGAAGAACACTTTGTGCACCGTCCGGAGTTACTTGAGGTAATGATTAATGATGTTGAGACGCCCTTATATGTCGGGTGTACAAAATATACAAAAATAGAGGCATTAGTTAAATTATGGAAGATGAAAGCGTCGGGAGGGTGGACGAATTTGAGTTTCACGACTTTTTTAGAATTTTTAAAAGATGTTCTACCGGATGATAACAAAGTGCCTCCTAATATGTACGAAGCGAAGAAGACGTTGAGCACTTTGAGAATGAAATATGAAAAGATACATGCTTGTCCAAATGATTACGTTCTTTACCGGAAAGAATATAAAGATTTAGATGAATGCCCAGTTTGTAACGAGTCAAGATGGAAGAAGGACAAGATGCTATCGAATGGTAGCAAAGGAGTGCCGATGAAGGTATTATGGTACGTTCCACCGGCTCCACGTTTGCGACATTTATTCCGTAATGCCGAGCATGCTAAGAATTTGACTTGGCATCATGATAAACATGTTGATAATGTCAAGCTTAGGCATCCAGCCGACGCACCGCAATAGAAGACCTTTGATGACAATCATCCAGATTTTAGTGCAGAACCAAGGAATTTACGTCTCGGTTTGTCATCGGACGGAATGAACTCACATAGTAATATGAGTAGTAGGCATAGTACCTGGCCAGTCATACTTGTCAACTATAATCTACCTCCAGAATTATGCATGAAGCGGAAGTTCTTGATGCTGACTTTATTGATCTCAGGTCCTCAATAACCGGGGAATGACATTGACGTGTACTTAGCACCATTAGTCGATGACCTAAAAAGCTTGTCGGAAAATGGTTTAGAAGTTAGAGATTCTTACTGTAAAGATATGTTCTATCTTCGTGCATTGTTGATTTGGTCAATTAATGACTTTTCCTCACTTGGCAACCTATCCGATTATTTGGTGAAAAGTTCTATAGGTTGTCCCGTTTGTATGAAGGAAATATCATCTATCCGGTTGAAAAATGGTAAGAAAACTATTTACCTTAGTCGCAGGAGATTCTTGCCAAAAAATCATCGATACTGCAAACAAAAGAAGGCTTTTGATGGTATTATCGAATAAAGAACCGCTCCTCGGATTTTGATTAGTGAAGATGTATTTGAGATGGTTAAAGATGTTAAAGTAGTTTTGAGAAAGAGAAAAAGGAAGGATCCAATGGTCAATGGACCTTGGAAGAAGAAATCAATCTTCTATGAACTTCCATATTGGAAGTCACTTTACGTTCATCATTATTTAGATGTTATGCATATTGAAAAAAACGTCTATGAATCGATAGTGGGCACATTGCTTGATATTCTGAATAAAACTAACGACGATGTAAAGGTATAGTTGGATCTTAAAAAGATGAATATTAGACCTAATTTGCTCCCCGAGAAAGATTGAACGGCACTTACTTACCTCTAGCAAAGCATACATTATCAAGACAAGAAAAGAGAAAGCTTTGTGAATGGCTCGCTTCCGTGAAAGTGCCAAGTGGGTATTTTTCCAACTTTAAAAGGTTGGTGTCGATGAAGGATTTGAGGCTCGTTGGAACGAAAACACATGTTTGTCATATCTTGATGCAACAATTATTTCCTCTTGCATTGCGGGGAGTTTTAACGAAAGATGTGAGATGTTCAATTACCAAGTTATGCTCATTTTTCAATTCAATATGCTTTAAGGTAATTGATCTACTTATGCTAGATTCGCTACAATCGGAATTGGTGATGACATTGTGCATGCTTGAGAAGTATTTCTCACCATCTTTTTTTGATATAATGATCCATCTAACGGTGCACTTAGTTCGGGAAGTTAAGCTATATGGACCAGTGCATTTGATGTGGATGTATCTTTTCGAAAAATATATGAAGGTTTTGAAGGGTTATGTGAAGAACCGAAATAGGCCGGAGCGATATATAGTGGAAAACTACATAGCAGAAGAATCGGTTAAATTTTGCTTGGAGTATTTGTCTAACGTTGAACCAATAGGGTTGCTAAAGAGTGGGCTATTTATGTCGAAAGGACTATCTGTGGGCGTTCCTTCACGGGTAAATCAGGATGAATGGGAAAAAACTTGTCTTTATGTTTAGCATAATGTTAAAGAAGTGGAGCCTTTCATTGAGGTTCACATGAAGGAATTAAGAGCTATGAATCCAAGAAAAGGAAGAAGTGAGAAGTGGTCTCAAGATGAGCACAACTGGATATTTCGAGAGTGGATAAGAATACATGTGCATATGAAGGTTTACATTTCGCAAAACTTAATGAAGCTAACAAGAAGACCGTCATCGATAGTCATAAGATACACATCGTACTTTGTCAATGGCTACTCCTTCTACACTCGTGAAATAGATGAGAAGTATCCCATCCAAAATAGTGGTGTGACCCTTTATGCCGAATCGATGCATATTTCGTCCACAAAGGACAAGAATCCGGTGTATAGTTCCATGAACTGCTTTGGGTTCATTGAAAATATTTGGGAACTTGATTATTGCGGCCTGCGGCTAGCAGTCTTTGAATGCAAATGGGCTAACAACAATTATGTTAAGATTCATAGTGATGACGTGACAGTGGTGGACTTTAGGCGATCCTTTCATTATGGCATCGCAAGCGGTCTAAGTATTTTATATAACGGGTCCCAACAATTTAGAGATATCCTTAATTGTGCCGATGAAGCCAATAATAATTCGTGATGGCCAAGAAGATGTTGAAGATTGAACCGACATTCCATCTTTCACAAAAGGATTGCCACTGGTGGAGGAGATTGATGATTTGATGATGTTGTTTCACACTTGCTTCGTTTAGATGTCGAGTGGACACGTGTTGAGGAACAAAAAAAAAAAAAAAAAAACTTGACCGTGATTTTTTTAAATCATTGTATATAATTTATAATTTGTATTAATTACGTTAGATATGCTCATTATATTACTTATATATGGATATTTGTATATGATTTTGTGTGAATGAAACTAAGAACAAGAATTAATAATGGGCTATTGTATGCATGACACACAGGATTTGGTTTGGATTGTTATCCAGAAAAAAGTGTTGATTTTGTGATTTAAGCTTTTACATATTACATATTCGACAAAATTCCCGTTTGATTAGATTGTGTGATTTATTAAGTGTTATGCCGAGAATTAGTTTTAGATTGATTTAAATTGTTTGGGTAAGGATTTGGTTTGGATTGTTTTCGGGGGAAAAAAAAAAAGTGTTGATTTTGTGATTTATGCTTTTGCATACTACATGTTTGACAAAATGTCCGTTTGATTAGATTGTGTGTTTTTTTATATAATTATGTTAAGATTTTGTTTAGATTGATTTACAATTACACAAGTATGATTTTGTGTGATTTTTTTCAACTGTTTGGGTGACATGATTGTAGAATGATTTATTGTCACAGTTTGACCATTTTTTATGTGTTTGGGTGCGGAGTTGTTTTAGATTGATTGAAAATGTCACAAGATAAGGAGGATGTGTCAACGACTTCTCAAATTGGAAACCACAACGAACAAATACACCTAGATTCAATCCTACGAAGATAGTAAATGAAGAGTAACTCTTATGAGATGAGTCCATCTTGTTAGGAAAAGGAGAGAAAGAATTCAAGGTTTCATTTGATGCTAAAGGGCAACCAATAGGGAAGGAGGGGGATGAACTACAGAGTTGAATTGGAGTGCTTGCTCGAGAGCACATTCCCATATGAATAGCTGACTTAAGAAGTGCCAACTTAGACCCAAGGAAGGAAAGAGTGTGGGTGGAAGTCATAACTTCTTTTACTGTGGAACTGTCATTTAAAAAACCAGCTCTAAAGTCATGAGCAGAGTCCGCAAAAATTTTAGATATGATCTTTACCAGGCTTTTGTCAAGAATCATATTGATGAAGAAAGTGTTTGGGAACGGTCACCCAAAGTGGTGAATAATTACCCCTCCATTACTCAGGATGATTGGGAGAGATTCAATACGTATCAACATTCACCGGAATTCAAAAAACTATCAGAACAAGGATGTGAGATAAGAAAGAAAAGCAAATACGGATCAACGAGAGGCTAAGACGGATATAGGAAACTTGATCAAAAACTCGTATGTGAATTACTTTGTTTGGTGTTTTCATAGTATGTTGTACTTAGTATTTTTACCTTCATGTTTACTAACGATAATTAATAAACTACAGTTTGAGATTATGGGACAATGGCAACCGCGACATGGTTTGTGGCTGGACATGCGTGTCAAACCAAGTAGAGAGTACAAGAATCCATCATTTAGGATTGTTGGCGATATGATAGTAAGTTTAAGAATCAATAGTCTATGATATTCTTGTTTATACAACCTTATTTACGGGTTCATGATATGTTCTCTAATTCTTATAGGGGGAGTCCAGTAAACAGTAGACACAAGGAAGTTTCGAATCTGTGGAGACTAATGACATATTAACAAAGTCATTAGGCAATAATGAACATTTGGGTCAGACCAATGGTCAATCTAAGTTTGTTAGGCAGTCGCATTACTTCAACATTATGCAAAGTTCAAGGGATAATGCTGAACTATCGATAGTGAAATGGCAACTTACTGCGTTGGAAAGAACCGTACAGGAACTTTATGTGAAGCATGGTATTAATTAAGAGATCATGGTCGAGGAGAATACCGCACCGACTGTTGATCAATACAACAGCTTCAAGGCTAGTTGCACACAAAATGAAAAAGAACTTGGGCCATCGGATCAGCTACCCACGCCGAACGCAAGTAAGGAATGCCAGCTCTTTCTTGATGATACAATTAATGGTGGAGTTGTACTTATTATAATTGGCAGGGCATGCATGGATTGTGTTCCAACCGACAAAGTCCATGGGATTCCTTTAGGTGAGGAGAATGTGCTAGTGACAATTAACGTCCCAAAATTAAAACATGCACTCCTACCTATTCCGACTAACGAAGCAACAATTATTGAAGAAGTTATCGGTGGGTTTGTTGCTTGGCTGAAAAAAAATTAATCGTCGTTGAAACGAGTCTGAGCCAGGCAAGTCGAGGTCCTAGTCACATTCCCGACCGAGAAGTTGAGGGAAGCAAACACATCAAAAAGAGAGCGAGGAAAAAGAAACTACAGTCACAACCGAAGGTACAACAACAAACTGCGCAACAACAACTACCTTCTTTTAACTTTAGTAAAATTCCCCATGACTTGAGACTTTTGGCATTCTATGCATAATGTTCCATGCGTGATGGATTACAAATAGCCTACCCGACACAACAGTCTATCAGTGGCAATGACATGCTTATATATATTAGGTATGAAGATGTATAACATTTCATAACATTTCAAGAAATCAGTGTAAATAGTATAATGGTTTACATCAGGTAATATATATATCTTTAAACAATATTTATTTTTTCCTTGTTAATCTTATGTTGTTTTTCATAATAAGCTATTTAGTGGAATGTTGTGAAAGAAAAGGTGTTAATCAACGGTTCGGGTTTATTTCTCCAATCCTTGTCTCACCAGTTCAACATGGGGTAGATCGCGAAGTCTACTATAGAGAGAGAGCCAACAATATTCTACGGATCTTAACAAACGCACCAAAAGGAAAATTGTATCTCATGCCATATAACAGTGGCCAACATTGGATCTTGATCCGTGGGATGACTCGGTCATATATTTTAATCCTCTAGAAAACGAACTGGGTGATGATTTCTACGACCTAATTAAGTTGTAAGTATATTTTCCCCTTCGAAATTGTGATTTGACATTACATTATTTTTGTTCTGATTGTTTTGAACTTTGTTAAATTGTTAGGGCACTTAATGACTGGAAGATTTTGGTGGGAAAAAAAGTACGAAAGTGACACAACTATGAAACGTTGATTGATATTGTTCGATGTCCACTACAAGAAGGTTATGTTGAATGCGATTATTTTGTTTTAGCCTTTATGCGAGAAATAATATTCACTTTCGATGGACTATCCTTACTTCAAACTAAGGATTTTTATACCGATGATGACATGAGTTTAGTAAGGCAAAAGTGGGCTAATTTTGTAATGCGGTTCATCCAATATAGTTAGAAGTCAATCTATAAGTTTTGTAATGTAGTGTATATTTTTGTAATAATTGTTGTACATTGTGACACAAAATCAATTGAAGATTAGCTATTATTTTAATCTGGGTTGTGCAATGGATAACACACGGTATTTGCCACCCGTAGGAAATTGCATGAATTGTGTATATTTTTTTTTTATTAATGGTCACCTACCACAACCGTTTTTTTAGAAACAACCGTTTTTTTAGAAAACCGTCTTGGAAAGTTACTATCTACCCCCCATAATGCTAGTTTTGTCTATTTCACGATGGTTAAAAAACTGTTGTGAAATCCAAATAGATTCTATGACCCTGGATACCACGACGGTTAAAAAACCGTCGTGAAAAAGATACCACGACGGTTAACAACGGTCGTGGTATCCTCTTTTTGTACTAGTGATTGCATACTAAATTAAGTCTTCCAACAGAATGGAACAATCGAGGGTTTTGGATAATTTTAAGATTGCAGAAGAGGACCTAAGATTTCAATCCTTACAAATAGAAGACTAGTTTTGCTCAAATATGGATCTCTACTCTATGATCTCATCCTGGAATATTGGCATCCACAACTAATATTTGAAATATAACGAGGTAGAACTCCAATTCGATTAGATAATATTATGTCTAACGGAGTTTATGAACCTTATACTCGATTCTGGTGGACGTATATTTATCAAAAATCCTTCGTGATTCTCTGCTCATGAAAGGACACTAGAACAAAATTTGGAATAAATGGTGGATATTGCACGATAATTTAAATATATATATATATATATCATCGTGCAATGTTGTAAAAAGAATGCAGTACGAAAATTTTTCTAAAAACTGTCACATAAAACTTTATTAATACTTTTCACGACAGCTTTCAAAAACCATCATGGAATGACCAACAATTATATGGTAGGAACTTTTTTTTTTTTTCACTAGGAATTGTAGTTTTTACTGTTAGATTAATTTTCCAATAATATAATCTATAAGTTTCTATATTTTAAGACCATTGAAAAATTAATGTAATATCTAAAACTATTGTTTTACCAGTAGTGAAAAAGACCATTCACATGCAGAAATATTCAAAAGAAAAATGATTTTTACGATAAGAACTTTCCTTTTCAATTATCTAAAAGAACTGTGTTTTAATCATTAGATTGACTTTCTAATGGTTTGGTCTATGATTGTCAACGAAAAAAAAAAAATAAAACTACTCCTAACAATAGATCATGCTCATTACAAAATTGATTTAACGATTAAACCGGAAAATGGAAACCTGTTCCCCTCCCCTAATTCTCTTTTGAGAGAAATTGTTAAACTCAATAATTACATAAAAGAATTAGAAAATCATTTTTCACAAATTATATATGTTGATTAATGTAGACAAATACAAGAACTAGATGGCAGAAAAAACCCAACATCCCACGCCTTCATGGTTGGCCATTGTCACTAGTTGGTTGAAACAATGATGAACATCTTGTATTTGTCTTGAGCAAAAGCTGTTCATCAAACTTGGCATGTTCAACATTATTTGGTGATAGCCCTTGTGTTTGTCCATGTACTAATTATACAAGTAAGTTGAGAACAAAACAAAGATAAAAGAGGAGACGAGAGAATCCTATCAATACATGACAACATCAGGAGAGACATATAAGGCTTCAATCAGGACATACTTCCAATAGAAAACAATCATATCATACATGACGAAATTATTAAATAATGAAAGTTAAAATGGGCCCTTTTTGGACAAGACAAGTTTTAGAGTATTTTCAAGATAACATGCTTAAAATTTAATCCTACAATCCCCCACGCCCCCATCTTCTCTTATTTATCCATTATTTATATGTCCTCTTCTTATCTTTCACCTAGCTAGTTGTGAGATTTTCAATAGTTATTAGTCAGCGGCGGAGTCAGTCTTTTTTTTTTTTTTTTTTAAATGTGACGAAACACTAAAGGATAAATTAGTTTTTGTGGTGACTAAAATAGAGATAACGAGTTTTTAGTGCGGAAAATTAAGAAAGATGAAAAGTTTTCAAAAGAAAATTTGAAAAAAAAAGAAAAGAAAAGAAAAGAAAAGTTCATTGGGGTAGAAGCCCCCATTCGATCATGAGTTGCTCCGCTCCTAATATTAGTTCTATAGAACAGAAGAAGGCATAAGAAAAATATTATTAATTGTTTACAGACATGGCTAAAAGTTGTAAGTTATGGATAACATTCCAAATTCCCTTTTGAAATTTTGTTCCTAATCTCATTGTAATGGAATTTTACTACATGACTTGAAATTTCTAAGGAAGGAAATTCCCAAAGCTGGTTATGTAGGGGGTCCACCAGCGACTTTGGTTGGTATTAGGCACCAATAATAAAGATGCTTCGAAATGCCAATTTCTCGTTTAGCAAAGGAGGAAAAAAAAAAAAAAAAAAGAAGGAGGTAGAAGAAAAGAAAGAAATGGAGATTTTCTAGTCATTTCTCTTATCTTGCGGATCACTCAATCAAAAAAAGCTCCCCCTTCAAAAATAATAATAATAATAATAAAAAGCTCCGTGTAATGCCTTTTTCGAAGACATTCATTCGCTAATGGATTGACTTGTATGTCCTCTGTGAGAATAGTTACGTACTAGTCATTACATATGTAGCTATTGTTATGTTCAATAATTTTGGTACATACGTCCATTGAGTTTTTTTATTTTTATTTTTATTTTTTTGTTCTTTTTAGAGAAACTAGTTTTATAAACACGTGCTACACAAGTGCATTAAGTTTGTTAAATATTTTGACATAGTAAAAGAATACATACATAAAGATATATTAGAGGGAAAAATATTTTAACATCAATAAATCTAAAATAAAAAAGTATTTCAATAAGACAATTAAAATAAGATTTAAAGAAAATAAATCAAACAATTAAAAATAGAAGGATAAATATGAGGATATATTTTGAAAAAAAGATTTTATGAGGAGATAAAATAAAATAAAGAAGGGTAAGGTTCAAGACAAAGGGACAAAAATGATCAAAATTAGTTAACAAAATATTTAAATAGTAACTAAACAAATCTATTATGTTAAAGTTTAACTAAGTAAAAACAAATTAAGGATTTTTGAAGTAAGGGCAAGTCTGTAAAGAAATAAATTTATAAGAAAAAGAAAGGAATAAAAAGTAGTAATAAAAGTAACATTTGATAAAATAGTGTTTCAAGTGAAGTAAGGAAAATATATAAATGAAGGCTTATTTGGGCAGAAATATTATTACATAGTAAGTACATGATAGTTTGGACAAAGTATTTGATGTTAGACATTTAAAATAAAATATATGATGGTTTAAGGAAAAGATTATAGGGGAAAAATGTAAGAAGATAGACAAATTAAAATGAAATATATAAAAGTTTAAGGAAAAGATTTAAAAGGGTAAAATTGTAAAAAGATAAACATAATACAAAAGAAGAGGAAAAGAGGAAAAAATAAATAAAAAAAAAGGGGAAAAGGACAAAAGTGAGAGAAGGGGAAAAAAAAAAAGAAGAAAAAAAAAAGAAAAAAAAAAAAAAGAACCATACTTGTATACACATGTAAGTCTTATAGAGAGTGAACTTGCACATTGTTTTTTTATATAATCTTTTGCCTCATTTTCTTACTACTGGGTGTTAACTTGCACATTGTTTCTTCCTTTTCTTTTGTCTGTATGAGAATTGGGCCCAAGATTGTTTTTTCTTCACCCAGTTTGATTATTCAAAATTGCACTTTTTATCAAGATAAGCTTGAACACTTGTGATAGAAAATAATTGTAAAAAAGGCGGAGAAAAGAAAAAAAAAAAAAAGAAAAAAACATTTAAAAAATGTGACAAAATTTGATAAAGGGAAATTAAAGATATGAGTTTAGAAATAAATATTGATGTACAAAAAATTCATAGTCCTAAAAATTAAAAATGGGGCCTTTGATGTTAAAATAATGGAGGAGCTGAATCTTCAAGAGAAGGAAAATTAGGGGAGAGTGAGTTCAAAACTTTGATAGAAAAGAAAATGTAGGGTTGGGTGGGGGTTCAAAAGCTTGTTAAAAAAGAAAATGTAGAGAGACGTAAAAGACGGGGGACGAAAATGAAAAGAAAATAGGCTTTTTTGTATTGGTGTATCCTAAACTTATTATAGAGTTGTAATTTATATCCTGAATTTCTAATTCTGACAATTTATACCTTAAATTTACAAATCTAGCAATTTGCACCCCATTGATAAACAAATTGATTTTTTTAATAAAAATTGATACTTCACTTACATATAGATTGTAACTAACAAAGATAAAAATGATTATTTATGTCATGAATTAACAAACCCATATACAAATCACATTTTAATTTCCTTCAAAAGATTAATATTATTGTCAATGGGGTGTAATTTACTGCATATTTGTATGTTCAGAGTTTAAATTGTCAAAATTAAAAATTCAAGGTACAAAATTACAACTCTACGATAAGTTTTGGATGTAGCAATACAAAAAAGCCAAGAAAATAAGAAAGTAATGAAAGAACAAAACCTGGAGAAAGTTGCCAAAAATTATTAGAAAGTAAAAGATAGAAAATGAAGACAACATTGTCTATATGCAATCTAGATAATTATGAAAGATGCCATAAAAATAGGATGTGTGGATTGATATTTGTTATAAATAAAAAACTCTAGTAAATTATGTAATACTGATAACGTCACTTATGTAATAGTTTAAATTAAAATTATCAAAAAATCCCCGCATCTTCGCGATCTCCACCTTACCCAGCGTCGTATCTGCAATGCTAGTATTAACATTAAGAAAAGTTAAAGTTTTGTATGTAATTATCTTTGTTAGGAACTTTAGATTTATTTATATTTATTGTAATTTAAAATAAGTCTTGATTATAGTAAATTTATAAGTATTATGAAACTTACGCGATTGTATACATTGTAACTTGTATTTATATGAGAACTTATTCATAGTACTCTTTACTAATAAATTCATTATTCTTAATTCGTGAGCATAAGCACATTCACATTAAACATCCTTGTATTCTTCTTTTTTTCTTCTCTTATTATTATTATTATTTTCTTATTTAATTTTCTATATGGTATCAGAGCTTTAGATCCTAAACCTCAGACACTCTCCCCCACCCTTCACACTTCTTTCTTTACGTAACGCCACCCACCCAAATACAATCACATACCCCCTGCTTCACTACCCTTGCCACCCTTCTTCATGTAATCCCCCTTCCCCAAAAGCACAATCTCCCACCCACCCCACAACAACATTATCTGTTTTATTTTATTTTATTTTTTAAAAAAAACGTCTATCCTGAAAAAAAAGAAGAAGAGAGAAATAGATTGTTTTTCCTGTTAAGAGGGAAAAAAAACCCCATCATCGTACTTTTATTTTATTTAATATTCTACCATAGCAATTATATTCTAACGAGTCATTAATCCTTTAATCCTATACACCGTTACGTCCTCTCTTGACGATTGCCGTCCCTAACGCTGTTGCTTCCTGTTTTGATGATTACCATCCTAGCACCCATGTGCCTTTTCTCTCTAAACCTAAGTGCCCGTTGTCTTTTCCCTTTTCTCTTTTGATGATTGTCGTCCTTACACCCAAGTGTACATTGTCTTCTTCTTCATCTGCTGACGATTGTCATCCCTGTACCCAAGTGCATGTTGTCTTCTCTCTCATCTTCTGACAAATGTCGTTCACTTACACCCAAGCGCCCTCTTTCCCACGCTCGACGCTTGTCATCCCTTCTCTGTGCTCTTGTGCCCTGACATCTTTTATTTTTATTTTTCTAAAAGTAAAAAAAATAAAAAAATAAAAAAAGAGTGAAAATTACCCAAAAAAAAAGGAAAAAATTATTTATTCAAGTTTCTTTTATTATAGTTCAAAATTAGATCTCCTATTGGAGCTCTATCTTGCAGGGACATATTAGGAAATTTAGTATTAACATTAAGAAAAGTTAAAGCTTTGAATGTAGTTATCTTTATTAGAAACTTTAGATTTATTTGTATTTATTGTAATTTAGAATATATCTTGATTTTAGTTGATTTGTTAGTATCAAAAAACTTACCTGATTGTATATATTATAACTTGTATTTATATGAGAGCATATTCATATTGCTCCTTACTAATGAATCTATTATTCTTAGTCTATGGATATAAGCACATCCATGTTTAACATCCTTGTGTTCTTCTTTTCTTATCCCTTACAGTTTCATGATCTTTATCTCGCTGTCACCTTCGCGACCTCTGTCGGTCGAGATCAAGTGCCAAGCCTTCATCTATGTCTCTCCCCACTCAGACGCCAATCGTGTCCAGATCTTAGGTTTCGTCTGTGCTGGTGTCTATTCGGGTAGCGTGAAGGAGGAGATTGGATCTACTCCACGCGCGACAATGGCTGTGTAGAGGAGTTCCGATCTAGGATGCAGGACCATGGCTACGTGGAGGAGATCGAATCTCCCCCCTCCGCATGTGATAGTGAATGACGAGATATGACATCAGCGATGGACATCAACAAGATGGTGTTTTGGTGGTATGGAGCGATGGTTGGCGTCATTACGAGGCGGCAGTGCATGGTGGCAGCGATGGAGGAGCACAGAGAAAATGAATTTTTTGCATTTTTCATGGTGCTTGCTGGATTTTTTTTATTGAAAATGAATTTTTGCATTATTTTTTCAAAACTCCAGTGTGAAAATATGACGAATTTGGCAATTACGAATTGATACAGATCTGGTTTCCTTCCCGTGGAGGTGGTTCTGGTCAATAACCAGCTGGTATCCTGTTGACGGAGCCGTTACTTGTTGGTAATCGCTGGTATCTTATCGGTGAAGGTGGTTACTGGTGGATAATCAATAAATATCTTGCTGACTAACCGATAACTAACTGATTACAATCTATTGGGGACTATCGACTGGCTATTATCACTATGGATATCGATCGATATCATTATGAAGACCACAAATAAATGAAGGGTATAACCATCATTTTAAAATAACTAAATAAATAAATAAATAATGATGTTATGTTGTGGTATTTTTTACTATAATTTTTTTTATGTTATAAAAATCAATGCAAGACATGTATTTATGGCATTTCTCTAAAGTTCCCCAATCTATTCTTATATTTATTTTCTAATTATTATAAATTTAAAGAGGAAAAATAAGATTTTTGCTTAAGTAAAGAATCAAACAGATTTTACTTATTTTGCCAAAAAGGTCAAAAAAAAAAAAAGACACAATCATTATTCTTAATTATAGTTAAAATAAAACTAATACTAATACTTTTTTCATTTTAAAATACCAAAAGAAAAAGCAGTGCAAAATAACAAAAAACTTGAAATGTCATTACATCCCATTAGAATGATAACTCTTATGTTTTAAGTCAATTGAGCTAAACAATTTTTTTTTCGTTTCTTTTCTTTTTTTTTTTCAAAAATGAAATAGCTCCATTTTTAACTTTCTTTTTTTGCGGAAATAATTCAACAAATATGTCTAACTTAATACATTATCTATAAATAAATGTCGACAGCTAGCAATTCATCTTGTTTCATCGTTTTTTATTTAAACCTTCCGCTTTTATTTTTTTTAATTTTTGGTCCTTTATTTATTTTTTCTTTTCGGTCTAAATTTATTTATTTTTTTTTTTCATTTTGGTCCATTTTTCATAATGGTCCTTTCTTCATTTTAGTCCTTATTTCATTTTTGTCTTTTTTAAGCATTAGCCTTTGTTGACTTTTCCTTAAAAATTTTTTTTTTTCCCATATTCGTATATCTGTCTTACTAAATTATTTATTCTTTTATTTTTTGTAAATAAAACTATTTGTTTTTCAAATATGTGCAATTCATTAAGATTAATACACGTGTATAACATGAACTTGTAAATAATGAGTATTTAGCACTGATGCCCTTAAAATTGTAATCCTTTGATAATGTGCCTCCCAAATTTTTAAATTTGACAATTTACGACATGAACTTGCAAAATTGTTGCAATGTGTTCTTTTGGTTAATTTTTATAAAAAATATAAAAAATTTTTGAAATTAGAAGATTTGCATTAAAATTTGTATTAAATTTGGAAATTTTTAGTTAAAAATGAGTTTATTCGTCCTTACATGAGACATATGCGGGTATTTCATAATTAATTTAACAAAAAATTAATTCATATAGAGTATATTGTAATAATTTAATAAGTTTAGGAGGTAAGTTGACAAAATTATAAATTTAAAAAGTAAGTTATCAAAAAATAACAAGTTTAAGGGATATCGGTACTAAATGCCCTACAACTAATATTACAACAAACATCAGTTTTATTAATAGGGTGTCACGCATGTGTTTTTACTAAGTACATAAAGATATGTTGGTACGAAATTGACGAGCGAAACTTTTTAATAAAAGGAAAAGGTTGAGCAATTTTGCAATGGCAAGATAGAAGGATTGAACGTGGAAAGCAATAGAATTGTTTTGGGGTGGGGGCCCACATGAGGCCCAATAGGTGGTGGCCCGACCCAACACCCAAATGCAATGTGAGGTGGATAAAAGTTGAAGGCCCACAAAGAGAACCGCAGGTGTGACGGCTGTGGGTTACGTGTAAGGCATCTAGTGGTTGTCTTTATCCAGTCGTCCGTTCATCTCTACAATCAAAATTCTGAAAAATCCTAGAGACAGAGACTAATTCTAATTTTTGAATACGAATTTATATAACATATGATTTATTATTCTATTATTAATAGATATTTAAAATATTATCACATTAATTGATCTTATCAACTAATAAATAAAAATATAAAGTACTTAAGATAAAAGTTAGTGTCCCTAATACTATTATGAATGAATAGATAAGAAGGATGCATTTACCAAATCATAAAGAGATAAAAATGAATAAAAAATTATTGGATGACAAATAAAACAAATTAATAAAACAGAGAATTATTGATTTTATTTTAGTGTTTATTTACCTCTTAAATGGTGTAAAGAAAAATAATCACAATCTCTTTTTAGTGTTTAGTAAACTTGGTACCGTTAGTTATTACTAAATTAACTTTTTACACAATTAAAATATCATTAGTACATTAAAACTTATTAAGAGTGTATAAGTAAATTTGGTATTTATTTCTTTTGATAAGAAATCAATATCAAGGGGATACAATGATTGACATTCCCCTTATTCATTTTCTATTTTGTGTGGGACCTATTAAATTCTCATTCTTTATTTTGTAAGTAAATACATGATTAATTGGGAGAGTGGATGACAACTCACTTTCTCTTTCCCTTTTATGCAAAGCAAACGCAGCCTAACTTTTCAGTATCAATTCATGTAGTGATGAGTTATCATCCTTTTATTAATAGATGCAATCAACTGATGAACAATGCTTTATATGTTTACTAATAAAAGAATGACAACTCATATACTACATAGATTGGTAGTCAAAAGTTTATATTATAACTCGTGTCTCTAGCTTTTTTCTTAAGGATATGCTATTAAAAAAAATTATGCCGTTATCTTTAGTAATAGTTTGAATTTCATAACCTTTATTTTAATTTAATTGGAAATTTTTTTTATTTTATAAAATTTAATAGTTTTAATAAAAAATAAATAAATAAAAAACAAATTCTTAGTACTGAGAGTGAACAACCATAATAAGGACTATATATTTTGGTTCCTTCAATATATAATCAAAATTTCAGTTTCCATTTTAATTTTTTAGCTTAATTTGTTTATTTTTTTCAGCAAAATATCAATGAAGTAAACATAAATAAAAAGTAAGACAAGAAAACAAATGAACTATAAATATTTGAACAATGCATTTTTTTTTTTGGGGGGGTTATATTCTTTGAATGTTATGTTCATTCTAATCAACATTTTATAATTTCAATAACTAAGCTAGCAAGGGACCTAGCTAGGAGATCCGATAGATGCATAAAATCAAAACTAAATTAATATTAGATAAATTAATTAATCCAATTGAATTCATCCATATTATTAAGCTCTATAATAATTGCACTAAAAAGTATGAAGCTGAATTTTTTGATTTTACACCGAGTTATGAAAGTTCATTAATAATACTATTGTTCATGACATATATTATGATGTAGAATCTCTGTAGCATATTCATAATTGAGAATAAGATAAACATTCAGTTTTACCTTCTCAATTATTTTGTCATTAGGGTGGAGGCCGGTTAAGAGGAGGCTGTCATTAGTAGTAAGGGCCATGTAGTGCCTGGCTTCCTCCTCCACCTCATATGCGGCCCGGATCATGTTCTCTTCCTCCTTCGAGAAGTCCGGGGTCCATGTAGGAAAGACTGCAAATTAGAGAAACAAGGCAAAACATCCTCCTCGAGTGCCGGTCGTACGATCAGCGAGAAGGTTGATCTAATGGCTTGGATTAATTCTTCTAATCTACAGTCAAGGCAAAAGTGGGGAGTTTAAAAGTAGTGAATCCAATGACTGAGATTGAATGAACTAAATCGACGCGAAAGCTGAAAAACTCGACGGGACTGCTGTTGAGACCGAGGCAGACACTTCATTTTCCACGTCAGCATTAATGATGATAAGTATCAGAAGCTTAAACATTAAGCATTCAAAGCTACCCGACACCAGAGCTCTCGAAGCACAGAGCTGTCGATCGAAGCACTCTAGCTAGGTATGAATAAAGCACTTCAAGTTGGGAGGCAATTGTTGATAGCTAGGGTGCCAATGAACAACGGAGGTCACTCACGGGGGACATGAATAGGCACTACCAAGAAACTCGTAACTGAATCTACCATTCAACATTCAAGCCTCAATTGAAGATACGGATAATGATATAGTAACAATATTGGAGAATCTCCCAATCAATTTATTTAATATATCTAAATATTTGGAACTTATCCAATACAAAGGCTATCAATTTATTTAATATGTCTAATATTTGGAGCAATCATGTACTTATCCAATACAGAGGTATACATATGTATTTGATATTAGATTCAAATACAATATACATATGTATTTTAATATGCTTTTAAATATCATATTTTGACACTTGAGTGCATATATTCCAATAGAAAATGCGTTTGGATGTCAATAATGGATTACTTTTTAAGTGCTTTAAAAAGGTGTGTGGTCAAATGATGTAGTGCTTATATTTAGATTTGTTTGAAAAGATGTGTATTCAAATGTGAAACGCAGACAACTAAATGAATATTGTAGTGAAGTGTAAAAACATTCAAATATAACGGGTGATCCAAATGCCTTATCAGCTCTTTATATTATAAAGCAGTACAATTAAACGACAGATCTTGTTGTTGACTGGAATGTCCTCTCAGTAGTGTTGAGTGACTACTTGAGTGTAAATGTATATTACTATTTGTTGTATATAAGCTGCTTTGGGGGAACAAAGTAATGGCATAGAATTGATTCCAAATCCATCAAATCAATATTTTCATATATATATATATATATATATATTTATATACATATACATATACATATACATATATGGTATGTTTGATGCCTTTGTTTCAGTACTAGAACTTTTGTCAGAGCTTGTTGTGGCCTTTGGCATGGCCTCTCAACGACAAACTTACTCCATAATTCCTCAAATCTCTCTTCTCTACATAATGCTTCTGCTCCCTCTTTATATGCTAAACAATTTACTATTGTTTTCATTATTATTTTTGTTCTTTTCTTGCGTATATATTTATTTATCTATACACATATATTAACTGAAGAAAGGCAGGAACTATTAGAGACCGCTAAACCATCCAATTAATTTGACAATCTAAAAAGAATTCCCTCTCACACCAACCAACTCAATATAATTATAGAAATAGAAGAAAAATTTTCAAAAAGTGTAGTGAAAAATAAATACAACCCCAAGGGGCACAAAGTCCCCAAGATAAACTATAATGACCGATTAAAACCAGCCTCAACTAATTAGACCTATCTTTAAAAGGTTAAGTCAAAATTATACCTTTGAAAAGTCAGTTTATAATAGTCTTTATTAAAAATCTTACAAGTACCAAAACTCAGAGAGAAAAACCTAACAAGGAAAAAATATGTTTATGCTAGAAGAGACACCTTAAAATTACCCAGGACTGATAATGAAACAATAATAGTTAATAAGGCAGGAAGACAAATACCGAATGAACCCATGAAGATAAGAGCTCCGGCATGAAGAACCACCAACGGAGGAAATCATCGAGCTGAAGAGTAGTACAAGCAAGTTAGTCAGAAACCATACTTCCTTCTTTGTAAATATGAGAAACTCAAACAGTTAACCTTTTGGCAATGTGCAAAGCCTGAATCCATCTTCTTTTTTTTATTATTTTTTTTAATTTTTAATTTTTAATTTTTTTTTTTACTTTCAAAGGACCATAGCAGAATTGTTATGGAATATTGTGACAACATAAGCACAAGTTAAAAGCCATAAATTCTCCAATTGAAACTCCAATGCCTTTTCAATTGCTAAAATTAAAATTCACAAGTTCAGTTTCAATAGGGAGTGGAGAAACAATCTTGATAAAATCTCTGTAAGTATACGAAACTACAACCTGCTCTCCTGGGAACACCACTAGCCAAATAACCATCAATATTAACCTTGATCCAATATATATATATATATATATATATATATAAATAGTAGTGTTAGGGACACCAACTCTGATCCCAATTCTTTCATTAGTAACTCACATGTTATATTTTTATTAGTACTTTTTTGACGCAATTAGTTAAATGTGACAATACTTTAAATGCTTACTAATAAAAAAAGACAACTTATATACCATATAAATTTGTAATAAAAATAAGTATTAGAGTTAGTGTCCCTAATATTTTTTTTGTATAAAAAAGGTATCGTATTCAGTAGTTAGATGCATTCGGCAGTTATAACATTTTATTTAAATATTTATAATAACCAATCGATTTACATACAATTTTTTTTAAATCTTGTAATATGATATTATTTAGATTAATATGAATTAAAAGTATTATTAAAAAATATTACATTAGAATAGCTACAATGTTATTATATATAAAAAAAAAAAAAAAAAATTATCAGTGTCGTTTTATAAGCATGATGGATAGCAGCTGATCATCTTATTTACATTTGCATATACACCCCACTATATGTTCGATGAGTGTTTCACCCACCCAGCTTCGTATCATGCATACATACATATATATACACACACACTCACTTGAATGTTATGTCCTTAGTGAGATGTGTGTGGTAGCGTGACTGTAATGATATCCACACGTGGTAAGAAATGTTACTTTTTTTTTTTTTTTTTTTTCCCCCCTTCTTTTTTCTTTTGTTTCTCTTTTTCTTTAGTGGAAATCAAATTTTAGGGGAAGAGTGGTAAAGCAAAGGTAGTTCTGCAAGCTAGTTTCTATGCTAAAAAGATATCACAATGTGTGTCGGTAATTAAAGCTACAAGTGGTACGAGATGTTATAAATTGTGTCTCCAATTCCAGGCTTTAACTTAATTACTATTAAAAGCTTTTTGTTATGAATCAGCATAAAGAGAATCGTTATGTCTTCTTCGCATTTATATCTATATATTCAGAATAAAGTTTAATTTTTAAACCAATTTTTACATCCTTATCGCTTGATTTTTTTTTTTTTTTTAAGTTCCTTTGGGTTTAAAAGATTGATATATCATTTCCATATTTAATTAATATATCGTGAGATGAATATTACTGAATTATATATTTCATTTATCCTCTCTTATTATTTGTTTTGAAGAAAATAACAAATTAAATAAACTCGAATGGGTTTTAAGTGTATGGGATTGCATGCATTATACCGGCTTTTATTGTTTTTTTTTTTTAAACTAAAGATGGGAATTTAAACTCTGTATATTTAAATAAAAATTAGATTGATATTATAGTTAATCTATACTTGTAACCACGTTATCATCATATTAAATGATCAAACATAAAACATGATATATAACTATCTCCCTACCTTTTTCCCGCTTCCATAAGGGAATATTTGGGGATTAAGTATTATAATTACTCTCTATGGATTCTTTTGTGATCTATATCGATCTCTTTAAAATTTCTCTATGGGATTATGTTTCATACCAAGGTTGAGTTCTTGAGGTTAACCTCCACAATTTTAAAGGAATTAAAACAATTATTTCTATGTTGTGTTTGATAGGGTGGAAAAGAGAAATGAATAATATGGGATGAGTGAAAAGTGGAAGAAAAATAATGGAGTTGCTTGTTTGATAAGACGAAAAAGAACAATACAAAAGAAATATAAGACAAATAATATTTTTGTGCAGCCTGTAATTTTTTTTTAATTAAATGCAAAATAGGGATGACATTTTTACCCATGGATGCGGTTATATGTGGGTACCCACTTCATTGGGGGCGGGTATGGGGGATAATATATGGGTATGGAGGCTGGTATGGGGTTAAGATTAAATGCCACGTGGGTGTGGGGGTGAGGGTGGGGGAAGCTTCCCATATCCGTACCCATCCCACTTATATTCACACTTAAAAAAATATATTTATATATATACACATAATTTGAGTTTTTAATGTTTTAATGTTATAGTTTTTTTTTTTATGATTTTACTTATAGTTTTCTAGAGATTGAATTGGTTTTTAAGATTTTATTTTTAATTTATTAATATTAATTTTTTGAACTTGGGGTGGGGGGATTCAAATTATATACCTTTAGGTGTAGTTAGGTGTGATATTACCGCTAGGCTATGCTTGCAATCACGATTTTATTTTTATTTTCAGTTACATTTATAATTGTGTTATCAAATTTTACGAAAAATTTAATGAAATTTGGAGGGTTTTTTTTTTTTAAAATTCTTAATGAATAAATGTGTAGAGTATTTGTATAGCACCCCCAGTGAAAATTACCCGCACCCCCTCCCCATCCACATTAAATAAGGCAAGTATGGAAGGTAAAAAGAGTGGCGAGTATAGAGGTGGGGGAAGCATATCCACTCCCGCCCCGCCCCATTATCATTCTAGTGCAAAACCTAAATTCGCCTAATAATAACTATAAATAATTACATAATTATCATTGGTCTTAATGTAAAATAATAATTGCATAAAACATTTATTTTATTTTGTTCCTATCTGTAGTAAATAACTTTTAAAAAAGCTAATTTTCTTTCTATCATTCTTATTTTTAATTTTTAATAAATTTTCCCTCTATCCTAGGGCATGGACATAGAATCCCGTGAGCTTCTACAAATTCTACTCTAGGTATGTATGACTGTTGCAAAGACGCAGAAAATTCCAAAAAGACATTGGCCAGTAGCTATATGCCAATTATGAAATCCAGAAGAAATATATCAAATAGATCAGGAAACTATCAAATAAGATATACTGTGCATATATATATATTCTTTATTTATATAGGACATCTTTATTTATAATTATTAATTAGTACATAATGTTATTAGAAATGTGGACATCACACAATTAATATTCTTTTCTTTCTTAACGATGTGTTTATTTGTTAATTTCTTAGCCATCAAAATAAATAATAATTAAGAGCATCAATCTCTAATGAAATACTAAATTACTATCTCAATAATAAATCTTGACATTAACAAATAACTAATACTCTCTATAAAGTGTTATATTTTATACCAATTTAACAAATTCCTACTAAGTATAACCAATGTTAAATTTCACATTTGATAAATTGTTTGGTGTTTCAACCTTTTCATTTAATTATATAATTTTATCATTTTCTAATTTTTAACATTTAAAAAATTTTACTTTTATGAATTTTTGAAGTACAAATTTCAATTATTTTTTTTTAAGCATTATTGATCCAAGTACAAATCTTGAATATGTAATTTTTTCACAATTTTTTTTTTGGTAACAAATATTGCTTTAGTATTAACATATGTATATATATATATATGTGTATGTATTTATATATATTGTAGATGGCCTAAGAACATCAAAAGTATAAATTTTTTTAACTAAAGAAAAAGAGGGTTATAATGATAGAGGTTGACATACACAGATAATCATAATAAGAGAAGAGGACATACGTGATATATGTTATCTCTCTCGAAATGAATTATCTATATACCTCGATCACCGTAACTGTGACGAGTTGAACTTAAGATCTCTAATCGAGAGAGCAAGCCTTACCACCCCGCTTGGTTAACACCAAGTTATAAAATCTATTATAAGCTTAGCTTATAAATGCTAGGCTTGAAGAAAAAAAAGATATATTTAATTTGCTAGTTAATCAAGTTCATAAATAAGAAAATAGCAAGTAGTTGTAGCCTATTATAAATAAATAAAATAAGAAAGAACAAAAAACGAAATGGACAAAGGCATCGGGAAACAGTGCAAAAGGGGGACCTATGAGCTGTGCCTATACCCATCATGGGAATTATTGAGACAGAGATTACCATTATTTTCACCCTCCCAAACATTCATACCCTCTCCATATCCCCATCCTTATAATATGATTTTTTTTTTTCATTTTATCATTATCTCTAATATAAAATTAACCATTACATATAATTTTCTCTTCACATGATCTGTTCTGTATACGATTTGGTCTCTCGCCTTATACTTTTTTTTAATGGAGAGGAAAAACAATATCTTCTTTTCAAATTTATTAAAAAGATAAATAAAAAAAAATTTAGAATTCAACCTCAAACGCAAACTATAAAAAGATTAAAATAATAAAAATAATAAGAAACAACCATTTAGATAAAGCAATTGATGCAACCGAAAACAAGATTTGTGTTTACACTTTTTTTTCTAACACAAATTTATGTGTAATTTTCTTTTTAGAATTAGCAATTATGTCTCTCAGGATATTATTAAGTTCCACTTCTCTACTGACTATACTATACGATAATGACAAGTACATATCCCTTGTATTTCAAAGCAAAATCTATTTATTTAATTAAAGGATAAGAGAGAATAACTTACATAAATAACAATTAGCACACCCCAACTAAATTTACGTCCACTAATCACTAAATCCTCCACAAAACTCCCTACTCTAATTTATAATAAATAAATAAAATTACAAAAACAGTCCAAGATTATCTGCCCAATATAGACAAGATTAGACAAAAACAAAAAACAAAAAACAAAAATAAATTGCTTCCTCTGGTTCCTATATTAAATACAAAAGTATAATTTTCAAAAAGCAAGAAATTTTATGAAAGCGAAAAAAAAAAAAAAAAAAAAAGAGAGAAAAGGGTTGTACAAACGAAAACAGAAAAAAAAAAAAAAAAAAAAAGGGGGCGGGGGGGGGTGTGTCAAAAGATAAAATTAATGAAAACTAGAAGCAAAATTAAGAAAAAATATAAAAAGGATATCTCTGAGAAAACCTAATTATTTCTTCAATAAAAATCTATTTTTACTTTGAACTTCGAATTTTGTAAGATTGTTTCTTCGCAAAGTAGTTGTTCAGTTTTTATTTTTTTTATTTTATTTTTCCTCAATTGGCTGAGCTATGACAATTTGATAAAAATCGATAGTACAATACTCATGTCTTTCTTAGTCATAGTTTGATTGTTAATCATCAAATCATAATCTGTCTAGACATTTCGAACTTTAGAAGGATTTATATTTTCTAGTGTCTTCTATATTCGTCTAGATTGTCTTGTCATATTTGTCTCATATAACATCTGGTAAATAAACTCTAACCACATTAAAAGGATATATGAGATTACATTTTTAATACAGTATAAATCGAGTCGTTAATGTTTTATGTTACTTTTCAAGACTGCGAATCTCTTCTATGAGTTAACTAGATCTTTCAGGATTTGTGATTGAAGTAACAACATTGCCAACAACTAAACTTATCATCGAATTTCATGTAGTTTTATCGATTTTATCGTGATCTTGTCTAGAATTATCACATTTCCTCATCAATTTTATTAGTTGTCTTGGACTTATCTTGTACATTATTTGAAGTAATTTGAATATTTTGATCGATTTAAGGCTTATAAGACATCTTTTTTTGGAACAAAATTTTCTTTCTACGTCTGTTCTTTTCGTGGATTGTTCTAATGAACATTTCCCAAAGACTAGCCAATTGATTTGCTCTATTAAAAAAAATAAAGCGGTATAATTTCTTATATTCAACATGAGTTTCTTTTCCAACCAATTCCAATTGCCGAAGGCCCCACCTAAACTTAAGGCCCCCCAATTAATTTAGGTTTCTATTGTATCTAAAATTTAAAAAAACAAGAAGTTCATATTTATCTATTTAAAGGGAAGATCCAAAAAAAAAAAAGGGAGAGAAAAAGCTCTAATCTCTCTTGTTTCTAGTTCTCTCAACTTTACTAAAACATTACTTCAAGAGTTTTTCAAGTTCTCAACATTCTTTTTAATTAGATTATATCTTACCTATTTATTGTCAATTTATTGATTAGTATTGTTTAAGTTTCACAATAAAAAAATATAGCTATTTTATTTCTTGTTATATTTGTGTTTTTACGCAATTATTTAGTTTTAAACCTAAGTTATTATAATAACTTGAATATAAAGATTTAACGAATAATTTTACACCTCAAAAGGCATGAATAATATATTTTAAATAGGTTTAATTATCTTTAAAATTCGTTTTAATTTTCAAAAGTAAATTTGAAGAATGTCGCTTTTAAAATTTTTTCCTAAGGTCCCAAATTTTCTTGAGGCAGAACTGATTGCAACACAGTGGCATAGGCGGGAGGCATGGTGGATCACAATGGCACTGGAGTGGTGGCGACACTGGTAATTTCAAACTATAGTACTTATTTGCCAAACATAAAATTTACAAACAATTATGGTTGCATTTATAGTTTAGTAATAATTTCACACTTAATTCTAATATTAAAATGTGTAGAGTTCGAATCCCCCACCCCAAATTTAAATAAGAATAAAAATTTAAAAAAAAACAAACAAATAAACAATTCACACAATATTGATTCCTCATTTAATCTCTTTATTTATCTGTCTCATGTAAAACAAATTTTCTATATCCTTTTTATTTTTCCTTTACTATATATATTCTAGATCATATCCCAATAATACTTATAAAGCAAGACAGACCGCTTGATTTGGATGAATAAATATCAAAATTTTTGTGAACCAAAGCACCAGCCAAACGGTAAGCCAACATGTCACCTTATCATTCTTGTATCTCAATTCTGAAAAGCAAAAAATATTTATTTCTATCTTTGTCCTTATTTTTTTTTTCCTTTTTTTTTGTGGAGTGTAAAATATAAACACACACAAACACACATATATACATATATATTCACACAGTATCGTACGTCACATGACCCCATATGAATCCATTTTTCAAATTTTCTGTGAAAAATCATCCACATCATATATAAACTCGTCTTTATAAGATAGATAGATATATAACGCAGAATAGTACAGACATATATGTATACATACTTTTATACACACGAATATATATATATATATATATATATAACTGCGCTAGCTCTTTGTGCATGAATATTATGCTTGTATACACAGTACAGAATGATAATGATATAAAATCAAGAAATGACGAAAAGCAAACCCTGGTGTGTCAACTAAGTATAATAATAAATTTCATAAAACAAAAGGAAAAAAAATTAAAAGATGGCCTGTTAATTTTTCCTCTCTCTTTTATTATCTTAATATATTGTTGTGGAAGGGGGTTATTAAATTAATTAATTAATGGGGTATATATGATGGGATCCAGATTCTCAAACACATGCAGCATCAAAACTGAATGTCCTTTTGTAATCATCTCACCCAAGTGTAGTTCTCGATCCCAAATCTAATCTTACTTTCTTATAATAATACTTTAACTTATTATATCTAATCGGTATACACATATATATATATATATATATCAAAATATAATTACCAAAGTACATTAAGCAAGCCGATGAAGGAAGTCCAATTAGTTAGTTCAAGATTTTCTGATCATCTCTTTTGTTCCATGCTCATATGGGGTCTGATTTTTTTTATTAATATGTACTTGTCTTCTAGTTAGCTTTAATTGCAATTAAGTAAAGAATATAGATACATACATACATATATATATATATATATATATATAGAGAGAGAGAGAGAGAGAGAGAGAAGCTGGGAATGGGGGATATAGTGAGGTGGTGAAAATTATGGTAAGTGGGAATATTAATAAAGATATGTCCCACATCTTTTAGGGGCCCGGCAACCACCAACAAGAGGCCATATTTCTGGTGTCGAACTTCTCCTTTTTATTTCTTAGATTCTTTTTCACCCAGAGACATGATTCAATGATGCTTCCATGCATCACCTCTTCTTCTTTTACAATATGGCCCCCCTTCATCATCTATATATATATATATATATATTTACTAATAATTAAACTTTCTCAAATAAAATATTCGTAATATTCTTTTATAATTATTTATCTTCAAATTTCACTGATCAAACAATATTGCGTTCTCTTAATTTAGTTTTTGAATAAAGTTTTAGTGTAATTTTCTTAATTTAGTCAGTAAATTTAATCTTGCTTTCATCATGAGGTTATAACAATATTGAATTAAGAAATATTCAAAGCACCTAAATGTCCTGTTAAGAAAATTCTTTAGTCGTAATCGAAATGACTTTTAAGCTAAATATCGTTGTTTTTCTTACTCGTTTTTTGGGATTCCATTCTAATTAATTAATGCAGGTATTTTTGGAAAATTTTGTTCCATATATGATCTTCTAAAACTAGACCGTTTCATTATAATTTTCTCGTAGTATATGTTATAGAATGTAAATTTCGACATAGTTAATGACTTGACGGACTAGCTTGTAGAGGATTCATTTTCGATATGTGACAACTTTTTAGCAAAGGAGAGATAGCTAACTTGAATGTGTACTCTAAATTTATTTGATACTTCTTTTATTTAAATAAAACACTAATATATTTTATGGATGATGTTCATGTATTACAATGTGAACTCCCCATCTTATTGGCATGTACTAGCAACTCCTAAACTCCCAACTCTCATTATTAAAAGAAAGAAGAAAAAGTACAAAAAAGAGTTTATATTTTATGATTTCTTGGATTTTAGTTTAGAAAAAGAATTTCCCCCCCGATTCCAATTATTTCAGCATTTGCAATTTTAACTTCAACAGGAGGTAAGCAACTTGAATTTAATTTAAAGCGTTAATGAATTAGCAATTTTTTAATCCCGTTTTTAGTTTTCGATCTACATATATAGGTCAAATTTCATTTCGGTTCATGACCTTTAAAACTTCACTTCATAGAGTAAGTTCTTAATATATAAAGATATCCCAAATTGGTGTTTATGTCCATCTAACCGTTAGAATCACAATGGGAACAACGATTGGTGGTGTGCTAACAATGATCGATGGTGTCTGGGTAAGGGTTTGAACCCAAACTATTTTGGTACAAATAGGGATGTAGGCAATGAGGCCTAATGGGGTGGGGGACTTAGCCCTCAAAATTTTCTTAATTGCATTTTTACATATCTTTTAATCCAAAATTAACAAATAGCAACTTTAAAAAGTTAAAAACTTCAGTTTATTTCTCCAAAAATAAAAAGCTTGCAATCATTAACTCCCTCACCGAAACTCTTGACCTCGTCACTGGGTTCAAACCTCTTATGCTATAGTGTTTTGTTTCACAAATGATCCAAAAAGTTTTGTTCAAACCAGTTATCCAAAATCACTAAACAAAATTACAAAATTAACCCCTGTTAAACCGTAACTAGTCCTCATGTACCTTTCTTTATCGAGATATTAATATTAGATATAAAAAAAAAAAAAAACTAATTTCGTACTATTTCATAGATCAAGGACTCGTTCTTAGACATTTAAAGATCAATCACCAAAATGAGATTTAAGATTCAGTTCAAAAACTAAAAATGAGATGTATATCCATAGTTTTTGTGCACTTCCATAGAGGGGATATTGCTAAGTGGGGCCCACTTTTTGTTTCACTCAACTCCCTGAGGTCATGTGCAAGGCATTTGTCTATGTCAATAATATATTTATTACAAAAGAATGTGAAAAAAAAAAAACAACGTATCTTACTTTATATTTTAATGTGTAATGTTATTTCTAATGTCATATCTATTTTTTACCATCATTTACTATACTTTGGAACTTATAAAAGTGAAGTTTTAATATTTAAATATTTAGAACTAAAAATATTTCAATGATTATATGAAAAAGTGAAGACACCAATCAATAATAATCAAATATTAAATTTGACGTTGATTATAATTTGTGACAAATTTGTCACAAAAATAGTAAAATTGACATCAACGATTCATTCAAGAGCATCTTTTTAATCCAAATGCTAAAATGTACCATTTGTACCATAATCTAATATTATATTGGAGATATTCTAAGTTGAGATACAAAGCATTATTTATAATTTTCCTACTTTGCTCTTTTTTTTTTTTTTTTTTTTAAAGCCTTAGCATTTAAGCGTTTTCTTTTAAGAAAAAGAACAAGTTATTTCATCGTAGTCTTCTTGTAGACTGTCATAGTAAATTTAGACAGTTGCTTTAAAAAAATAAATAAATAAACATAGTTGAACACGTAAGAATGAATAGGCAATTTTAAGACCTCACCAACGTGAACTTAAAAAAACAAAAAATAACTAGGCCAGAGCTTTTTCTTAACAAACCAAAAAAAAAAAAAAAAAAAAAAGGAAAGGACATAGTTGATAATTTGATAGACTAGCTAGTGTGCAGAGGATTCCTTTTAGATGTGCGACAGCTTTTTGCAAAAGAGAGATGAGTCATGAGTAATTTAATTGGAATGTACGCACCCTAAAATTTTTGATACTTCTCTTAAATTCTTTTTTTAAATAAACCAACATTCTTATATATGATGAACGTAAAAATATTTTATTGAATTTGTCTCTTGATTGTCGGATTTGTCCAACAATTATAACATTTTGTTTTTGATTTTAAAATTATTAGTTCATATAATTCTTTATTTAAAATCTTATAGTATGAATTATTTTGAATCATTAATATAAAGAATAAATATCATAAAAAAATATTATATTAAAATTAATAAGATATTATAATAACAAATAAAAAAAATTATAAATATTGTTTTGTAAAGGTGCTGGTAAGAAAGTATATCTAAAAAAATATAAGTAAAAGTGCATGTGTGTGCCTATTTTACTTAGGGCTTTAGAATTAAGTGAATATAGATGAATTGAATAATATGATTTTCCTAATTTAGGAAGGATAAAAACTTGGGAAAACATCCAAATTCACCCGCAAAAAGACACCTGCCAATTTTAAATACTCACTGTAATGCTGATGCACTCAGTTTACCAAAAAGTAAGCATCTTTTGCACAGAGAATTATGATTTCATTGACCGGTATGCCCTTGAGTGTGACTTTACATCCTCAACAGCCACCTTTATAAAAGCTGCTTCTGATTTAATAAAATCCGAGTATCTGGACCTCAACGAGCAAGTGGCATTTTCGTCCATGAAGATGACCATGAAAAATGGAAAACATATCGACTAGAATTAAACCCATAAAATAAATTTTTTAAAAATAAAGACATAAGAAAATAAGAATAGATTGTTAGATGAGTTCCTAAACTTTTAAGTCCGTATAAATTTTAATCTTTTTTTTTTTAAATAATTATAAATTATTAAAAATATTATTAATATTGTTTATTTTTTGTTAATTTTTAAATAAAATCTATTTATTAATATCATTTTTTAAGATACGGAAAAAAAAAATAGAAATCAAAGTTACTATCAGTTTAAAAATTTATGAACAAAACGAGTGTTTTGTTCCGATAATAATTGGGAAGCTATAGTTTTAGCTTACGTGTATCATTATAAATGTATATATATATGTTTGGAGGTTAGGGATATAGGCGTATTAATGCATGCAAATATGCAAAGGCAAAAAAATTTACTGTGCAGGGAAATGAATTATGAGTGTGTTTTTTGTTTCTTTGTGGGGATGTTTTCCCCTTCTGGAGCCCATCGCTGCTTTGTGGGATCAAGTTTATTTCAACCTTACTGATTGGCTCACTCTCTCTGTCTCTCTGTCTCTCTCTCTCTTCGTCGACTTCCTTTTGAACAAGTTTTTTAAGAAGGCTAGACTCTCTCTCGCAAACATATCATAAATTAATACTAGTATTCTCGATGAGGAAGATGAGGGAGAGTTTGGATTATTGGAAAGAAACAAAGAAAAAATAGAGAGAAAAGAAAGCAAAGAAAGCTGGTTGAGGGAGAAAAAAAAAAAAACAAACAAACAAAGAAAAAAGCTGAGACAACTTCTCAAAAGACAACAACATATTTATGCAAAAGAAAAAAAGAAGAAAGCAGCTTATTTGAGCAGCCGAAAGAAAAGAAAGAGCCTTTTTTTTTTTTTCCCCTCTCCTCCTTCT
This sequence comes from Ficus hirta, assembly GCA_038430175.1. NCBI lineage: Eukaryota > Viridiplantae > Streptophyta > Magnoliopsida > Rosales > Moraceae > Ficus > Ficus hirta. The sequence goes on from CM076592.1 coordinate 16,759,603, forward strand.
CATCCTCCTCCTTTTGTACTCGTACTCCTACAGAGCTATTAGCCTTGACCTTCTTCTTCTACTCATCATCATCATATCTTTATATCTATCTCTACATCTCTCTCTTTTTCCACCCAATTATCTCTTGGCCTCTCTCTTTCTCTCTCTTAATTCTCTCTCTCTCTCTCTCTCTCTATTAATTTTTGATCATATATCAAATTAATTAAGACCCATGTTAGCCAATAACTCTCCATCCCCACTTCCTTCCTCGGAGCCCTTTTCTTGCTTAGAAAATGGAACTAACAACAAGAGGAAAAGAAGGCCTGCAGGAACTCCAGGTGTGTGTGTGTGTTTGTGTGTGTATATATATGCATAAATATTTTATATTTGTTTTGACATTAATTTTCCAAAATTTTTGTGTTTTTCTTTCGTTTTCGAATTAGGTTGAATTTGTGCGTGATGATAATTTGATCCTCGATGGATTGATTAAGTTTTTTTTTTTTTTTTTGGTATGAATATTTGATAATTTAGTATTTATTCATTGATGAATTATTTTTGTTATTGAGATGTGCTCATGATATGAATATGATTTTGACACATATGGATATGTTGGTACAGATCCGGATGCCGAAGTGGTGTCTCTGTCGCCGAAGACGCTGCTGGAATCGGATCGGTACGTATGCGAGATCTGCAATCAAGGGTTCCAGAGGGACCAGAATCTGCAGATGCACCGGAGGAGGCACAAGGTGCCGTGGAAGCTGCTGAAGAGGGAGAGCCCGGTGGTGCGGAAGAGGGTTTTCGTGTGCCCCGAACCGACGTGCCTCCACCACGATCCCTGCCACGCCCTCGGCGACCTCGTCGGCATCAAGAAGCACTTCCGCCGCAAACACAGCAACCACAAGCAGTGGGTCTGCCACAAGTGCTCCAAGGCTTACGCCGTTCAGTCTGATTACAAGGCCCATCTCAAAACTTGTGGCACCCGCGGCCATTCTTGTGATTGTGGCCGTGTTTTCTCCAGGTTCCTATTTCAAATTATTTTTTTAAATCTTTTTTATTATCATCATTTTTCAATATCTTACTCTTAAATCAACATCTTATTATATATTGTTTAAATATATATATACGTCCTATATCCTAGGAACTAAGTAGTTTTCAATTTTTTTTAATATTTCAATCATGTATGTATTGTGGGTTTTGACTTGAAAAGAGAAAGAAAAAGAAAGAGAAAAGAAATGTGATAAAAAGTTTGCTCACGACTGATGGAACACCTCATATATCCCAAATAGTTTTCAAGTTTTTTTTTTTTTTTTTTTTTTTTAACAAATCGTTTTTGCTTATTTTATTTTCTTTTTGGTTAGGGCAGGTGAACACATTTCCCCAAATTCAGTTTTCTTTGGTTGGAGAGATGTTTTTTTGCCAGCCTTCATTATTTCTTTCGGCATCCCAAGACCCAAAATATTAAAACAGCAAGTCACTATATATATGCATATATATACACCACTTCAATATTAATTATTGAATATATTCCTGTAGGTATATATATGATGTGAGATTTGAAATATAATAATATAATATTTGTATACCTTAAAATGATTAGCTTTTCTTTTCAGCTATGATGGAACATTAGTTGATTCCTTTATTCTAAAAATAATCCCCTATATATCCTCCTTTACCAATTGATGATCAATCCCATTATATATATATATATATATTAGTCAACACTAATTGCTTGATCCAAATGGTACCACTTGCTTTTGTATTTGGCTTTTATCTTCATTATTAATTGACCATATTCTATATTGAACCTAGCTAAATCTATAGCTAGGTTTGACACAATATATATTGATCATGTACTTCTTCATTTATTTTATGGTACGTATACTGTTTTGTTGAATTTTGTTTTGTTTTTTTTTTTAACTAACAATTTTTACATGCAAATCTATATCTATACATGTAGAGTGGAGAGCTTCATTGAACACCAAGATGCATGCAACATGGGCCGTCTTTGCTCAGATCAATCACAAGTAGCACTTTCGAAGCTGAAGCCGCCACCGCCTGTGGTGGCAGCGGCACCGTGCTTGTCCCGAACGGCTTCGAGCCCGAGCCGGTCAAGCACTGACACCAACAATTTGGTGAACAATCCCACAGACACCACCACCACCACCAATGCCAGCCTAGTAATCATCAGTCCTAAAGCTTCACAAAATCCTCCTCGCTTTCATAATTTAGACCTTCAGCTCTCTACTGCCACTACTACTACTACACTGGAAGAAAATCTGCAGTGTCCTACACAGTTACAACTCTCAATAGGGTCGTCGGATTTCGGCGAAAAGAACTCGCCGAGGGAGAGCAGCACTACTACTAATACTACGAATACCAACAATAATTGCAACGCGGAGAAGGCGGCGGCAGCGAGAGTGATAAAGGAAGAGGCGCGGGAGCAGCTGAAGGCGGCGATGGCGGAGAAGAGTTACGCGGAGGAGGCGAGGCGGCAGGCGAAGCGGCAGATGGAGCTGGCGGAGAAGGAGTTCGCCAACGCAAAGAGGATGCGGCAGCAGGCGCAGACGGAGCTTGACAAGGCGCAGGCCCTTAAGGCCCACGCCGTCAAGCAACTCAACTCCACTCTTCTCCAACTCACTTGCCATTCTTGCAAGCAAAAATTTCAGTTTCATTCTCGTACTGGTACCGCCGCCGCCGCTTATAACATGATCTCCGATTGTCATCAAATGATAGAAAATGATCATCACGTAATTCTTCGGAGAGATCATGATCATCATCTTCGGATTGTTGGGAAATCTTCCAATTAATTACCCCCACATGAATATGATCGTCATCTTTATATAGGTTGATTTCTCTTTCTCCAGTATGATCTCATTAATGTGATTATTAATATCATATATATGTTGATCATGACCGTCTATCAAATATTTGCTTTCTTCTTTCTTTCTTTCTTTCCTTCTTTCTTTCTTTTTTTTCTTCCTTTTTGTAATTTTTAAGTTGTATTAATATTTACAATATATGTTATTTGTCATACTTGTGTATTAATAGTTACAATATATGTTATTTGTCATACTTGTATGATCAGGTAAATTCTTCATTTAGTAGTAGATAGTGCATCATATCGAGTGTTGTATCCTGCCGCTTCACATGCGATGTTTCTTAATATTTATTTGTTCATTAATTATACAATTCTGTGTAAATTTATCAGATGCTCTCATGATGGTTGTTTCTATATGTCTAAGCAATTCTGGGTTTTTTAGTTTCTTTCTAGACCTAGCTAAAGTCTCTATGTATATGTATATATATATATATAGATATATAGTCGATGATTACATCAACCGCAACGATATATTTTATACAGAATTTCTTTAACTATGTCGTTGAATGAGAGTACGGATATCTATACGTATACATGTATATATCGTACACATAGCATAATGTAATAATATAAGATATATCCCTAGATAGTGTTGGCCATGAAAGTCTTGATGGAGTTGACGTTACTCGTCTGCGGGCATTAAAGAATGACACTGACCACAATTAATAATAATAATAAAAAATCTAATTTACATGAATATTATTGTACATTTACACATACATATATATATATATATATACCTATAACTATTTGAAAGAGATCAGGGAGAGAGAGAGAGAGAGAGCTGGGCGTAACAGGGTGATGAATATCAGAGAGAGAGCAGTGCTGGTCAAAACATAAATGTAAAGAAAAGGAAGAAAGAGAAAAGAAAAAAAGTAGGAGCATGGTTTTCAGTGCCAACTGTTGTGAGAGAGAATGAGAGAGAGAGTGAGAGAGAGGCTTAAATGACAGAGACTCACTCGTCGCTCTCAACGTCTCCAAAAAGCCGCGCACACAAAAACAAACAACCAAACTCCAATTCATGAACAATCACTTGGACTTGGCCTAGCTAGACATCAGCCTCTTGTACAATACATATACATATATATATATACACACACACACACATTCACAGGCACACATACCTTTCTCTCTCTTTGTTTCTCTCTCATCCAGTCGTTCTCATGGCGTGCATAAGAATCAGAGCCATGGCAGTGCGTGCAGAGCAGAGAGCAAAAGATTTTTTTTTTTCAAACGTAGCGCATCTTTTCCTTCTTTGTGCCAGACCATTGAAGGCCTTTTTAGGGGTCCAATGGTCACAATTAACCCAAATAACTTTGCCTCCAAAAACTGCCTCCCCTCTTATGATCTCGTGTACACACACACACACATATACATACACACACACACACACACACATATATATATATCATGTCTGCAAACCAAACAAAAGGCCCATCACCTAGCTAGCTCTTCTTCTTCACCTCTTCTCTTGTTTGAGTCGTTTCCTTCACTGTGCTTTGCTTTTTCAGTTCTGACACACCCTTCAATTTTAGTGATCTCTCTTTTTTATTTATGATTTGATTTTTTTTTTCTTTTCGTCCCTATCATTCAAAGGACCTAATTTTCAACTTCTAAGCGATACACCCAGTAAGAAACAAATACAAAAAGCCAAAGATGGATGATAATTATACTGTACGAGTAGAGCCAACTTATTAAATGCTGTAATTAGTTTTTCTACCAACTTGTGCTTACAATCTTAATAATCACTAGAGTGTTTATTGTACCACTACTGTCTGTATGTAACTTTTTCATTCTCTTTTATCGTTTGAAAAGAAATTCATTGGCGAACGGATATCCAGAAGTAGACTAATGGTGGGTTTGGATGTCCTATTGTATTTGATATTGTATTCAAATGAATTAATGATTGTATTTTAATATGTATTTGGATGTCACATTTTTACATTTTAGTGTATGTCCAATGAAATGTATAGTTGGATGTCAACATTAGAATACATTTGAATGCATGTACAAATGAAGGTATATTTGAAAAAGGTGTGCATTCAAATAGTTGTGTATTCAAATACAAAACATTAACAGCCAAATAAATAATGAAAAAATATTACAATTGAATGAGTGATCCAAACTCCCCGTAAAATGAAAGTTATTTATTTTAACTAATAAAAGAAAAATTAGAGATTTTTCAAGGAGATATGATGAGTGCTTTAGGGCTCATTTTGGAAATTTAGAAAATGATTTTTGTTTTGGATATGAAAATAAAAATGAGAAATTTTTGAGAATGATACTATGATCGTTTACAAAATTATGTTTGCTAGTGTTTTTAGAGAGGTTGGTTTGAATATAAGAAAAGTGAAATTGTATTTGTATATGATTATAAAAATATGTTTTAGGTTATAAGCTCTAAGTAATGAAAATAAGAAGGGCAAAATAACCCTAAGTTATTTTCCATTTCTTTAACCAAAATCAAATTGCTTAATATATTTATTTGTGTGTGTATATATATGTGGCATCAACATTTATTATTATTATTATTATTCTTTTGTAATAGATGGAGAGGAAACTAACTCCCCTCGTATATTTTGAAACTAAAAAAAAATAAAAATACAACAATGTTCTAAAGGATCAATATTCACAAAGCCCGTGTTCTGTAAATCATAAAAACTATATATTTCATCAAAATTGTACGAGGAAACTTCAAAATTGTTGAGTATGTGTGAACAAAAAGATCTTTTATTAATTAGATATGAAATTAAAAATAAATTTAAACGGGCTTGAATTACACCTCGTAGTAGGTTAAGTACCTTTTGAAATGAAATCTCAAGGCTCCTTTCAGATATAGTTATGTGTATACGTGAGATAAACTCCAAAGAAAAATCGGACAAAAGTTGGTAGCCCCTCTAGAGATTGTGATGCCCATAAAATTCATGGTGAAAAATGGACTTTCAAAATTGAAACTCCTTGGTAACGTGATATCTCGACGGAGTTGTAATCTTCATGTTTCCCCTCTTTGATGAAGATGGAATGGATGAATCATCGTTTGAGAGGGAGGATTATTAAGTATCTACTAACAAAAAGTCACATATTGACTAGACATGAAATTAAATGAGTTTAAAAGGGGCTTGAGCTACTTCTACTAAGTTAACCTTTTTGTATGAAACTAGAAGACTCCAACAATAATAAAAGGAGAAAGAATTAAATAGCAGTTTTTAGAAAATAATTAAAGTAAATAGTAGGTTTTTAAAATAACTAGAGTAAATAGCAGATTTACTAAGTACAAGATTTATTTATATCGGATTTACTAGAAAAATGATTTATTAATTACATCCTGTAAATGTGTCATTTACTAACTAAGGTTTTATTTATTTATTTATTGAATTGGTGACGGAAGGATTTGAACTATATACTTCATAGTGATGTCAGAATTACTATTAAGATATATCTATAATCACAGTAAATTTTTTATTTATCTGATAAATTTACTATTTACTTTAAATAAATAGATCAAGTCCCCCCTCAAAAAAAAAAAAAAAGAGAGAAAGAGAGAGAGATCGGATTAGTAACTTCATTCAAGTAGCCAGTCAATGACCAAATGAGGAATAAATTTTTGACCGATCACTAGCTATATCGTCCCAACAAAAAACCATCCTCTAAGAGCTTGTTTGATAATTAAGTTTCACTCTAATTAAATTATACTTTTTCATCTTAATTTTTATCTTTTTCTAAAATGTCAATAAAATTTATAACTACTTTTTAAAAGTCAACTCAACTCAAACTTAACTTATTCACCAAATACCCTATAAAACTCAAAAGAAGATCACTATAATATGATCCAGAAACCCAAAAAAAAAAAAAAAAAAAACGGGGCCATTGTACGAAGCTAATTAATTGCCTTGATTTTAGTTGTACCTACGTACTCATGATCACCACATGTTATTAATCATTGCATCCTGCTTATTTGAAAGTCCTGTACTGTCCACACACGACTTTTTTTTTTTAATTATTTTTCTTTTCGGCAATATTTATGGTAAAATATGGACATGATTGTTTTAGTCGGTGGAGTAACTTTTTAACTAGTCTTTAGTAGATAATAATGTTGTTTTTGTAAATGTTCACATAAAAAATTCATAATGTGACATATAAAATTATTTACGATCATAAATCAAATCATTAAAAGGTTAATCTAATAACAAAAATAACAGTAGACCTATTGATCAAACAAAAAGATACAAAATATAATTTTTACCATAAATTTTTATTTATTTTATTAGAAAGATAAATAAATTGGTTAATTATGATGTCCACGAATATTGATAATTATTATAGATATCCACATTTAAGGAAAAGATGAGAGATCAAAGGACTAGATTTTAATAGGCTCAACCGTATGTATATGTAATGAACGGAGCCTATATTTTGGGTAATGAGTTTGTTAAATGTTAATGATAGTCTATTGTACTTAATTCGACCGTCTTGATTTAAAATGATTTGGTAAATAAGACCCACTTTTAAAATTCTAAATAAAATCAGAACTATATTCATCAATTTGTAAAAGGAGTTCTAAACTTCCTTTATGAAGTTAAAAGTCACAACATTGTCTATTTAATTACAAATTCAAAAGAAAATAAGCAAGAAAGTTCCTTAGTTATAATATATAGTGCACACCCCTCCACTATTTCTATTAGAAGCTTTATTTTTTGATGTATTTTTTATTATTATTAGCAATATTTGTAATAATGTGAAACTATAGTCTCTGTTTTTTTTTTTTTTAATGTACATTGCAAACATGTTCATTGCCCAAATTCAAAACCTGAACCACGCCTACTGTCACTCTCCTTTCAGGACTCTAACAGTCTCGCTTTGGTCGCTTATATTTCTGCGATTGCCTCCCTTAATGGGCGTGCTTCAAAAATCTCATTAAAACCGGTCGGCAAGTTCATATCTTTATTACTTGAGCAAGGCGAGAGGCTTGGAAGCAAGGGACTAAGATGACATTCCAAACAATATTTCCTTCTAGCTTTCTCACAGCATGGACAGGCTACCCTTGCCAATGGTTTTGTTTGTGCCTTGCCTTGATTGGGCCCATGCTTTTAAACTCTTTTCTGGCCTATAGTTTAGGATAAGGAGGCAAAATTGAAAATATTTCCATGTATAAGGCAATTGTAAATTGGGAGAAATAAGTAAAAATATCACTCTTTAATTAATAATTAAAGTAATTAAAAGGAAGATTTTAAAATACTTTAAGTAAATAGCAATAAATAGAAATTTTATTAGGTAAATAATCTATATTTATTATTGGTTACTTCAAAATTTTTAAAATCTTACAATTTCACTTCTTTTAGTTTCGTAAGTAAAATTGCTATTTAGTATTTACTACTACTAAGAATAATAGCATCTTTTTACAGAAGCAGAATTAAATAGCATATTAAAATGCTAAAATTGTTGTAAAAAAAAAAAAAATTTGACGATCATTAGCACGGGTCTCTAATGGCTGTCACCGGAGAGTAATACGGTAGATCACCAAAGGTAATCTACTAGGACATTAATTTTTTAATTTCAACAAAGATCGCCCATCTCGACATTGATTGTTAGGTCATGAGTGCCGGTTGTTGAAGAGTAAACTAGTAGATTTTATTAAAGATCTACCGTAATATTTTATCTTCTCAACAAATATGTTTGCTCGTCATTGGCTTCGGTGCCAGATAGTAATCTGGTAGATTATTACTTTATAAACTACCATATTATTTTTAATATGCTACCAAAATATTTTTTACTTTCAACAAATCATAGCCAACCATCTTAGACTCCAGCGGTCGGAGAGTAATGTGGAGGATTATTTTTTAAAATCTATTAGATTATTTTCCTTTTTCAATGAAAATGATCGTATTATCTTATGTTCCGGTAGCCAGTTCCAATCATAGAGAAGTAATTTGGTATATTAACAACAATAATACACTAGCTAGCTCCCTTCTCAAAAAAGATAATCGATCATTCTCGACTCTCTTCTCAATAATAGGACTATTATGAAGTTTTTGCAAGAGTTTTTTTTCCTGTGGCAAAAATCAATCTAATATTTCAATTTTTGGCATTTTTCTAATGTTATCATTTTTTAGAATAGGTCCATTTTTCTTTCATAATATTCTTCCTTCTTTTTTCATAGCGAATCCACATCTTCTGTTCAATTTTGATATCTGAAATGATATCTAATCAATTATATTTTGACACATCTTGAATAAAGTTAGATTTTAAAATATAAAAAATTAGTTATGAAGTATTTGAAACTTTTAAAATGACATGACATAATATTATTAGTTAGATACCATTTGAGACACTAAAAATTAGACATAAGATTTGGATTCTTTAGCGGCAGATCTACCCCCCGCCCCCTCAAATGACGTCTAATAATTATATTTTGACACATCTTGAATAAAGTTAGATTTTAAAATATAAAATTTCAGTTATGAAGTATTTAAAACTTTTAAAATGACGTGGTATAATATTATTAGCTAAATATCATCTGAGACACTAAAAATTGGTCTGAAAATATAGATCCTTTCGCGGCAGATCTACCACCCCCCTCCCCCCCCACTCGACCGTGCTCTCCCTCCCTCTGATCTATTCACTCTTCATAGTTTATCGATTTTTTTTTTTTTAATTATCTTTTTAACTCAACCTTCTATAGGGATATGTGTAGACTCTAAGACGGGTCAATCTACGTCCACTTGAGGTCTATAGAATTTTTGTTCAAAAAATATAAATCAGATGAAGTGATTGGTTTTGCCTACCTCTTTTAATAAATGTGACAATTATTTTGAAAGAAAATGACAACTAAACATCAAAACGGTTAATGTGTTTGTCAACCAAATCCTGTCAATTAATAATATTGACCACCAAGTCTGTCAATCAATTATTAATTGAAATTGCCGAATAAGTTTCATTAAAGACTAATTGATATGGGTTAATCACCGACTATTTTGTTAATTTAACAAAAGTTACGATATTTATTAAAATATTGTTTTAAAAAGTTATTTTCACACATATCCTAATATACACATATTTATATGAGAAATTTCTCAAATCTGGCAGTCGAAAAAGTCCGACAGCTGTAAAATTCTATTTAGAAATTGTTATTACTAATTGATTTACATAAAAGTTTTTATTTAGAATCTTGTAATTTGATACTATTATATTAAAATCAACTAGTTGTTATAATTTCATACTAAAAAAAATTACAAATATCGTTTTAAGAAACCAACTATATCTGATTAATTACTCTATTGACAAAGTGGTGCGAAACAGAATCAGTGAATGGACAAAGGTAATTATCCTTATCTTGACAGACAAGAACTTTCAGCAAATTAATGAAATGATCAACTGAAATCATATTATCAGATCATAAGAATTAATGACAAATAACAAGACACAACAATACTGAAACATAAAATGGAAATTTGTAAAATAACCAAATGACTGATGAAAAGAAATTAGGTCATTACAAATTAGGCTATTTTGTGGTGAGAGAAGAGACATTGCCAGTAGAAATTGAGGAATTATTATTATTATTATTGGTAGAGGAAAAGGAAGACAAGCTCTTGTGGTTATGCATCCACACCTTGAAAACCTGCTTACTCACACCAATCCCACGGCAGAACCTCTCGATGTCGTCGTCGGAAACCGGAATATGATGGTCCTTATTCCGCTGCAGCCGCCACCCGAGCTTCTCGGCGAAGGCCAGCATCTTCTGCTTCTGATCCGCCGTGAATTTGGTCCTCATCCGCTTGTTGTTGTTGTTGTTGTTATTGTAATTCTTGTGCACCATTTGCTCTGCACTGGAATTCCTAGTGGTAGTGTTATCATGAGTAGTAGTAATTGGCGATGAAATAGCGAAGTATTGGTGCTTTGGCTTGGTGAGCTTGCGGTGGAAGTTGCGGTGGCAGCCGCAGGCAGCGCAGTGGAGATTCGCCGCCGCGTCTCCTCCTCCGCCGCCGCTAAGCGTGAACTCGCCGCAGCCGTCGGTGGCGTAGCTCCCGATACTGGCTGCATGGTTTCTCAGGCACTCTCTGTAGACTTCTTGTACTCCATGATCAATATCATTTGTGTTCTCTGTATTATCGTAATTGGCTTCCTCCATTATCATGTCTTTACCTCTTCATGGGATGATATATACACATATATATATATATTATATATATATATACATGTATTGAGAGGCCGACAGGAACGCTTGAATGACGATAATGGATCTAGATGCGTACAATAGTTACAACTTATACTACACAGTCAGCACGACCAGATTAATTTGAAAGCGCAGCTTATTCTTCTTCATCTATCCCAATTTTTTATATAAATAATAAATATTTGAGTACTATCTATTTTAATATTTGTTTTGATTTTTAATTGGACGATATGTTTTTTGGAAAAGAATAATAATAATAACACTAGAGTACCATGTCTTTTATCCATATAGTAGATTGGTAACTCACGGTTTAGATAATTGTAAATGGGTACCTTCCTAGTACCCCCATACTTGAATTAAAAGAAGCCCTCCTGGTACCTTCTACTTCAATTTACAATCCAAGTGGATTTGATCATCTAAACATTAAGATACTGATCTTCTCATTTTAGCTTATAATCAATAAATTAAATTCTGAGGTTTTTTTTTTTTAATTTTATAAAAGACCATATTTACCCTTGACAAACATGAAAAGAACTTGTTTAAATTTTCGAAATTACAAAGAAAACAAAGAAATCTTAGCTTGTTTTTGAAACATAGATTTGAAATTTGAAATTTTAAAAGTTGCTTTCAAAAAAGTTTCAGTCAAATTAAGAATCGTTTTATATTAATGTTTGGGGGGGGGGGGGGGGGGGGAGAGAGAAATAAATGTGATGTGGATTATAATGAAAAAAAAAAAAGAAAAAGAAAAGAAAACAAGTTGAATCAAAATCTGCTTTTTGAAAAAAAAAAAAACTAAAAACTAAAAACTTTTCAAACTTACACAAGTTCAATTTCTTACTTTTAGATCTGTTTATTTTCATTGAATTTGTTTCTTTTAGTTATTTATTATTCGATGAGAAAATAGGGAGTTAGATAACAAAATACTCTAGATATTGTAAATTACAGAAAGTGAATATAAGGGTTTCAGAACTATGTAGGTAAGAGGCGGTTTGGTGGGAGTTTTCCAAAAGGATTTTTTTTTTCTTCAAAATGTAAACCAATTTTACTATTTACTTTTCTAAATTTCTCTTTCTTATTTTTAAAAAACTCAAGTTTTAAAATTTTATAATTTTGTTATTTCAAGTCGAAATTAGATGATTTTTTATTTTTAAATTACATAGAATTTCGAGAGATACGAAATAATATTCATGTTATATTTTTTTCGAACACATTTTAAGTTTTTATACTTTTTCACTCAAAACATTTCATTTCTATCAATCGCATATTTTCATAACTCTATTCGACTCTAATCTTCAAACTCCATATCAAATTATCCCCAAAACGAGTGCTAAGTGTGCTTGGAAGGAGGGTAATACTAGAATGAGTGATCTCCGGCTAAGTCCTCGTGTTGGGGGTCTCTTGCCTTTGCTTTATCCCAAAAAAAAAAAAAATGGAGGGATTAGAGAACAATGGCACACTCGTAAGAAAGTGTAAAGTGGAGGGTCCAAAGACAATAAGGTTAATTGAACCGAGACACAGCATCATTTATTTTCGACGTGTCTGTCTCGGTATAATTGGTTGGCCAGGACGGAATTGGTGCATTGAATTGACACCTTCTTTCTTGTAATTTGGAGAGAAATAAAGGGGCTATATTGTCCTTTCAAAATTTAATAAAGCTTACAAGTGCCCGTGCAGCGGTATGGGTTTTGTGCAATAATTTACGTTGGAAAATGTAGAAAAAGCTAAAGTCGTTGGGAATGTCATTACTACCAGCAATGAATCTATTCGGGCCCAAAAAAAAAACACACATACACGCACACAAACAAACAAATGCATTTGCCAAGAAATTCTACATCATTTTAAGAGCACTAATGTTAAATTATTATATCAATAATAAATTTTAACATTAAAAAAAAAGTGTTCTTTAATAAAATATTATGTTTAATGTCAAATTTATAATATGTTAAATTTTAAGATAAATTTACTATAAAATATAACAAATAATAAATTTAATATTTGATTCATATTGATTATTTCCTTGGTTTTTTCATGTAATAATTACAATATTTTCATTTTTAATTTATTTAAATACTAAAAACTCATTTTTATAAATTCTAAAACATAATAATTATGATAAAAAATAAAAATAGTATTAGAAATAACATTATGCATTAGAGTATAAAGTAAGATAATGTTATTTTTTACACTCTTTCATATCAATTATAATATTAGCATAGACAAATATAGCATTAACATAAATAAATATAATGGAGATTGTCTAATGAGCACAATGCCAAAAGAGCTAAATTGTAGAAGCTATAAAAATCTATTTAAGACTATAAAAATCTATTTAAGATTAAACCAAAATCTATTAAATAATGTGTTTCAAACTTAACTTTATCTTCATATGAGCTTTCACTTAAAATCACAAAATGTAACTTGTAAATATAAAAAAGAAAAGACTCCTTGTAACACAAGTTTGAAGTTTTCAACGAAACTTTAAGAAAAGATTTTAGAAATTCTATTTTAACATTTTTAGTACTACTAGTTTTTTTTTTTTTTTTTTTTTTTTGTCCCATCCAAATTCTAGTATCACGACTTATTGCTTAAAAAAATTAAGGATTAATTTTATCCATTAAAATTATTTTAAAAATATGATTTCAAAGATCAATTAAATATCATGGATTTTGTTTCACTTTTTTTACTAACTAAAAGCATCATTAAAAAATTAAAAAAAAAAAAAACAACAACAACAACAACAACACCAAACGAGAAAATATAAAATAGCTACGTGCTATTTTGTTTTTAAAATAAGAAGCACTTTTACCTAAGCAAAAATCTGTTTGGCAGGACTTTCAAAAGCTTATTTTGGTTTTATGGTGTTTTGATAATCTACATAAATGCTTTGGTTTTGTAAATTAGTTTTCAGTAACCACAAAATGTGAGTTGTTAAAAGAGTTTTTCTAAAAAGACTTTGAAGCTAATATCAGAGTTTGAATAAGATCTTTTAAAAATATGTTTGAATAGACTTTTATTGTTTACTACCTAAAACCAAAAACAAAAATTATTTCATTTAAAAGAAAATTAGGTGAAATTAAAAGCTGTACTAAACAGGTCCTAATATTTAAAAGATATGTGAGTTACAACCAAAAATATCAATATCATATTCATTATAGGAAGGAATGAAAGTTGATACTTCTCTTATAGCTGGTTACAAAGTAAATCAAACAAAAGAAAAGGTGCATATATAAAAATATATTTATTTATATGCAAAAAGTAAAAGTTCCTGAGTAATTTGTTTTTTTTTTTTTTTTGGGTGAATGAGCTGTATCTTATTATTCAACTTAAAGTAGTGCCAAAATGATACTACGTATACTAAGAGTATGTTACCTGGTCTTATGATTATTGGTCATCGAATAGTTACTCGTTTTTTTCCCTTTTTTTTTTTTTTTTTCTTAGTACTAAAACCATAACCCTGATCAGTTCTTGTTCCAGACAAAACATAATCACTTAATAAAGAAGCTCAATTGCTAATCACTTAATAAAGAAGCTCAATTGCTCACATAAACTAAAACAATTCGGTATCGCGTGACTAGGTAAGTACAGCTACATCTCTTTTCCTGAAATCTGTTTATCCTTAATTACGAGGAATGCCAAATTATTAAGTTTCGAATATGTGTGTGTACATATATATATATGTATATTTTTTTTTCTAATTTTGAAAAGTCAAATTATGGAGTATTTATAATACTCTTGGATTCACACATTAATATTAGAGAAATAGGCACCCTGTTAGTTCGCATAAAATACTAAAGATAATTGAAAAATGAAAGGTGAGATATTGATGTCTTTGGAATAGGCGATTTACGTGATTTGTATAAAAATTTAAGCATAGATATTGATTTTTTTTATTATTCTTAACGAGATCTATTAAGATACTGGTTATCAAAGCAAAGGTCGAGACTGAAAATTATGGATCATTAACATTTAACTGCATGGGTAGTCAATGCCTTTTTTTTTTTAACCCTAAATTTATAGTCCACCGTGAAACTTTCATAACCTTTTGCAAATGTTATTGTATGTACCACCAACTGAATTTTCAAAAGATATCCCACCACTACTAGCATCTTTAGATCCAGAAACATCACTACCAGAAACAAAAAAAAGTGCAAAAAACCAACTTTTCCACACCCAACCTATAACAGAAGAAATTGAATCAATGTACATTACTATTCATAATTTGTTTCAAAATTTTTGTATTTCTTTACTACACATATATATACATAAATTACAGACAATTATATAAGTATACTCATCATTATTTCAGCCCTCAGCAACATCATTCCTCAACAGAAATTCAAACATCTTCTGTTGACTCATCCAAAACACGAAAGAAATCAAGGTATAATTATCTTTTATATATAATTTACATATTATATAATTATACTTATTTTAGCTTTATTTATAAATATAAAATAATTATTTTTTTCCCATGACAGATCGGAGGAAAAGCTGAAGAAAATTAAACATGGTTGATAACATTTCAACGGAAAATGTTTCATCCGCAACAACTTTATTTGTAAACATATATCTATATATGTTTGTTTGTATATATAAGTCTAACCTTTTAATATAAACTTAAATGTAAATACTCTAATATTATAATAGTAAATAGTAAAAAAAATATACTGATCATAACTATATTATTTATCTTGACTAACTATTTTTATTATATAATATTCAATTTTTTTCTTTTATTTTTTTTTTCTTACGTCCTCATGCTACGCACGGGTATTAAACTCGTTAAAACTATTAAGAGAATAGTGGGTCTATTGGCACCCCACATTTTACTTTTATCACTCACTTTTTAAAACCACTTACCATATTAATTTTAAAATTAAATAACTACTTGTTCCACCCCTTAATTTTTCCAAACAACCCTTATAAATAAATTATTTACTTTTTTCTTTTTCCCCCAATTACAGTCTAAATCCCTATACACACTACAACAATGAGAGCATTCAGAGAAGACAAATGTCGTCGCTAATGCCAACAAAGTCGTAGCTAATAAATTTTAGCGACGACGAGTTTTAGCAATGACATTATCGTCGCTGATATTCAACGAAATTTGAAAATTGTTGATGTCACTTTTTTTTTTGTAACGACGACAAAAATTGTGGCTAAATGGAACAAGAAATTTTATTTTTCATAACTAGCAACGAATTTTTGTCGTTGCTAAATTACCAGCGTTTTACATATTTAGCGACGACAATTGTCGTCGCTAACTGATTTTTTTTTTTTTTTTTTTCAAAACTGTTTGATTTCACCGACCAAACAGACCTGCAATATCCCTGCCAATTAACCAAAATGCATGTGACATATATACGGAATATATCTTCTCATATAACAGTTCAATATAAGAAATTACACCTTATAGTTAATTATCTTAGTCTCAAACCTAAGTCACAACATAGTCAAAATATTAACCATTAACTAATGTCCTAAGACAGTGGTCTCATCATCATCATCATTGTCTTCGTGAGTAGGTGGATGGGAAGTCATGGAACGTGGCGGTGGGGGAGGAGGGGGAGGCATAGGTACGTCCAAGTCCGGCATAATATGTTGGGATATGTGCCCATAAACAAATAAGATGTATTAATTTACTGATTTTATTTGAAGAATTTTTCAATATTATTTTTGTATGCATATTTAGATGCTTTATAAATATCGAAAACCCTAAATTATTTAAATGTGACTTTAAATACTCTATATAAGTATTATATATAGGAGGATAATATTTAAAATAAAATAATCTAAATTTGTCTGTAATTAAAATTAAAGTTTGGATCTTTAATTTAAAATTACTAGCGCGGTTCATTATATTCTGAATGAAATAATCTTATCCGAGTTGTTAATAATGAGATTATTGGAATGAAAGTGCTTTATATAATTTGATTATATAGGACTGGAATACGATTAATTATGAATCTCTAGAAATTTCCGTTGTCATATAGAGCATTCAAAATTAATCAATGATGGTCATATATGAATCGATTTTAATTCTGAGTAATTAATAGACTCCTATTTATTATATTATATTGTAAAGAAGTCTGATGTACAGTTCCCATAAGTATTGATTCGGGGCTTGAATAATAAGAGCCTGTTTGGTTCACAAGTTCGAGTTGAGATTTTTAAGTTCAGTTTGAGTTGAGTTAAATTTAGTTTAAATGATGAGTGTTTGGTAAAAAGTTTGAGTTGAAAAGTTTAAGTTGAGTTGAGTGTTTGGTGGAAAAAGTTTAAGTTGAGTTGAAATGGAAAAAACAAGGGCCTTGTTTGGATTGTAAAAAAATGAGCTGAATCAATTTTTTAAATTTTTTTTTAAACATTCTATCATATGTTTTTGTAAATAAAATATATGATCAGTAATATGACGGATTATAATTCATAATCAATATGAGATAGCACAAGGTTGCGTAAAATTTCTTGGTTTGTAATATTATACCCCAACATAATGTACATTGATCGTAATGTAAAAATCATCTAAATAAAGTAACAATTACATTCCGACTCTGGCGCAATTAGAAAATGTACGGTTGCGTTCACGTGACTCTGTACCATGGATACATTTGGTAACGTTCCCACATAGCATCCGCCATCCTTTCTCTCATCTGATTCATCGTCCCCGTTCTCGAGCCATGTTGCTCCGTTCCTGTATACTGCCTAATATCATCTACTCCCTCGTCCAACACGTAATCCACGTTAACATCGTCGTTCGCACGTACAGGCACGCAATCAGCTACATAATCTTCTAGAAATGGGTCCCCAACTTGCACCATTCTTATGAAATTATGTACAACAGCACTCGCCACGGGGATCATTTTTTGTTTGTCCATCGGATAGCTGTTCATGGCTTTAAGTATTTTGAACCTTGCTTTCCAGACGCCAAAGGTTCGTTCAATGCAATTCCGGAGCGAAGAATGCGTGTAGTTAAATACCTCCCTGCGGTTGCCTAACCCACCACGTCGTCTTCGATACTCCGGTAAATGATACGTCTCCCGTCTAAATGGGCTCAGGAAACCATCCTTATTGACGTAACCGGAATCTGCTAAGTAAAATTTTCCTGCAAAATAAACATCACAGTATGAGTAGAAGTCCATTATTTTTTACCTAATTCCGTAAATGTAATTAATGCAATAATATTAATCATATGATTACCAGGTGGGGGCATTGGGAAACCATGAAATGCTATTGTCTCGTCCAACATTCTGGCATCATGGCATGATCCCTCATATCCGGCCAACATGTATGTGAATTTCATGTCAAACGAACATGCCGCTAATATATTCTGCGAGTGGAACCCTTTACGATTAATCCACCCGTCAGCATTCTCGCGCCTTGGGACACATGGGACGTGTGTCCCATCAATAGCACCAATGCAACCCTGCA
This sequence comes from Ficus hirta, assembly GCA_038430175.1. NCBI lineage: Eukaryota > Viridiplantae > Streptophyta > Magnoliopsida > Rosales > Moraceae > Ficus > Ficus hirta. Next base: position 16,778,058 of record CM076592.1, read on the forward strand.
TGCCCCATAAAAAATCAACCAATGCCTGTTAGGTGCATCCACGGTTAGACGCAAGTATTTTAATCGATTTGGAAGATATTTTGGGTCAAGAACAAGGATACCGTACATCGAACCATGGCCGATATTTTCCTTCATGCTCCATTATCAAAGGTTGCATCGTCGTGTAGTCAGGTGGTCGGATGAAATCGTCCTTCAACGCACAAATAACCTTCAACACTCTAAAAAACCAACGTGATGTTGTTTCTTGAGAATGCTAAAATAAATACGAAACGTGTCGGTTTGTAGCGCATTGTGCACAAATGGTTAAGAAAATGAATAGTTGCTCGTTCACATTCATGTGAGCCGTTGGCCTCAACAATTCCCGACTTCCTAATAGGTTACTTAGTACTCTGAAGGTTGATGATTTCATACTGATCATTCCTTGAATTACGTCTTCATGCCCATTTAGTATCTCTTCGACACGCATGCTGCCAGTTAGAATTGAGTCATGCATTGGTTGTGGAACGCGGCGCCTGTTCAGCTGACTATTTATCATGGCCACCACTGCCCTCGCACACATGTCGTCATCCTCACGTTGTTCATTAGCTGTGTCTTGGGCGTTCGCGTTATGACGAGGTACGAAACCAAACCTATTCATTTCTGTATTTTGTTGTCGTACCAAAATTCACTAATTTACCTGTTCTAGATCAATTACAAACCCGTAGTTAGATACACAAAATTTAACATTTGGAAATTAATGTGACTATGAAATGTCAAATTATACAAGGGTTAACAATGTGTCAACATAATGATTTCATACATATAACACATAAAAATGGCATCGAAAAAAATAATAAAAACTTTATCTGTCAATGTTATGTCTAACTGAAATGGACGGGGGAAAAAAAAAACATCTATAACATAAAAATCAACTCGGCGGTGGAATCTAGGAGGTCACAACTGAGGCAATAATGCCCCTCCGGTCGTCGTCGTCAAGCTGGCAGAAAGGACGCTGAAGCCGCGGATGAGCATCGAAGTAGTACCACATTATCGTGCGCTGATATTGTGGAATATCCATCTCCTTCATGATATTCATGCAGTCCACAATACAATATATCTCGTTGTTTTGCTCGCAACCGGTTGTCGATTGAGAGCGAGCGCGGAAATGATTCGCGATTTCCTGCATGGCCGAGTAAGTCATCTCATCCGTCGCCTCCCTTTGTTTCCGCTTCCCAGCACTCCTTTGTGACCGTGATGGACCTCCATCGTCGTTAACACCTCTCGCGTTAGCCTGTCTCCGCACACCTATGCTCGAGCTAATATTGTCCTCCATAACCAGTTGTGTTCCGGACTGGTCCATGGAGAAATCAAAATCGAACGATGGCATACTTCCACCTCCCATCGTAACAGATCCGAATGCCGAGGCACCTGCTGCATGGTTTTTCTCAAAAATGTTATAATACAATTCCTTGTACCGAAGTCCCTCGTAGCGGAGATGGGTACACTCCTTGTTATCCTAAAAAACACCAAAAGATTAACATGTGACTGTACAGGAGTAGTTTGTTATTATTACGATATTATAGAATGCATGGAGAACGTTGTATTACTTTCACGAAGTTGTGCCATGTTTCGTCCGAGCAAACAACCGTATCCGTCGCCGGATCATATCCAAGACCTGTGTGGGTTTGCAGAGTCTTCCAACCCCTGTAAATCTTTTTCATTCGCTCTTTTTTTTGAGATAAAGTGGATCCAAAAGCTGGAACACCGCCAAAACATGTGTTGAACTCAGTGGTCCATAGCTCCAGAACCGAGCTTGATGGTTGCTTCCTGCCTCTTTCGGATACTCATCAAGTTTTTCAAGGAAGAGTTTTTCCTTGGCGTCAGTCCAAACGTACGATTCACCGGATGCTTTGCGAGGCATGTCCTTAATGCATGAAGAATCAAATTATAAATTTATGCTAAAAAGATCAATGCTTGGAATGTAGTTTTGGCTCAGAAAGTATTAATTGACATATTGCAGCTGAGGCATGTCAATGACCCGATATCATGGCAACTACCATGGCATCGAACACCGGTAACTACCTAAATGATATCGGGATATTGACGCACTAGTAAGATGCAATTCCAATTTAGGATTATGGGCCTTTATCATCATAGCCAAATGGATGGATCAGTTTGGCAGCAGTTTGGAAGCCTGTAAATGACCAAAACAAGGTTTGACAAGGATCTAAAAAAAAAAAAAAACAGAGCCTAACTGGTTTGGGTCACGAAACCAGCAAAATCAAGTCCGAAGGAGGCAAAAAGTGACCCAAAATGCAATGTAATCAGATCAAGATCGGCTAGACCAGTGAAGCAGCCTCTAAATGACATAAACAAGGATTGACAAGGATCAAAACACCAAAAAACCAGAGCCGGCCCAGTTTGGGTCAAGAAACCAGCTGAATCAAGCCAAAATCATGCAAAAAGTGACCCAAAATGCAATGTAATCAGATCAAGGTCGGCTAGACCAGTGAGGCAGCCTCGAAATGACATAAACAAGGATTGACAAGGATCAAAACACCAAAAAACCAGAGCCGGCCCAGTTTGGATCAAGAAACCAGCTGAATCAAGCCAAAATCATGCAAAAAGTGACCCAAAATGCAATGTAATCAGATCAAGGTCGGCTAGACCAGTGAGGCAGCCTCTAAATGACATAAACAAGGATTGACAAGGATCAAAATACCAAAAAACCAGAGCCGGCTCAGTTTGGGTCAAGAAAGCAGCTCAAACCTGCCAAAATCATGCAAAAAATGACCCAAAATGTAATGTAATCAGATCAAGGTCGGCTAGACCAGTGAGGCGGCCTCTAAATGACATAAACAAGGATTGACAAGGATCAAAACACCAAAAAACCAGAGCCGGCCCAGTTTGGGTCAAGAAACCAGCTCAAACCTGCCAAAATCATGCAAAAAATGACCCAAAATGCAATGTAATCAGATCAAGGTCGGCTAGACCAGTGAGGCAGCCTCTAAATGACATAAACAAGGATTGACAAGGATCAAAACACCAAAAAACTAGAGCCGGCCCATTTTGGGTCAAGAAACCAGCTCAACCCTACCAAAATCATGCAAAAAGTGACCCAAAATGCCTAACTAACACCTGGTATACTCATTAGGTAGTATATCTTCAACCCAAACTCCGAAATAACAATGCACAAAAACACAAAAAACCATAATAACCCTGTTTTGGGGTAAAGAGATTCGGAAAGTAGTGCCATAATCATGAACAAAGTCGCAAATATCTCCGAAATTTAACCAACACCTGCAATATGTCAAAACAAGGCAAAAGCCTTCCTTGGATCCGAAAATGGTGTTTGCAGTAAAGCCATTTCTATCTTCTATAAAATCAAGCAAATTAATCAACCAAAACGTGGGTGGAAAATGATATCAAACACAATGTGAGCACTAAAGTAGTTTGCGATCAAAAGTTAGGGGATGAAATACATACTATGGTTATAGAATTCGAACCGGATGAGGAGTATAAAGGGGCAGACTCTTGATTAGGGCATGAAAAATTGGGTCTCCGATAAGATCCCCGAACTCGGAAGTAGTGGGTAATAAGGCCAATGGTTCGCCTTCGGTTCGAGATACCCTCCCGGCGCCTCATTACATGCAGGGGGGGTGAGCGAAGCCCGAAGGGCGGATTTAAGCTTACCTGAGAAAGAGGAACTCAAAACCCTCAACAGACCTTCCTGCGAAGCAGCAGTTTGGTAGAAATCTCTTCGCTGGTCAGAGCCCACAGCAAACCTGACACCAGCACATGGGCGCCGGTGAGGAGGAAATCGAGTGTTTGGAAGACGAGCTGAGACACGCTCAAGGGCAGCGTTGCAGGGAACGTGGGTGAACAGTAAACCCATTTCAGTCCCCTGTGCAACGGTTCAAAGGCTGACTCAAGCTGGACTGGAAGCCCAAACACCCTCGGTTCGAAATGAACTGAAATATACCAGCTAGAGCTGGTCTTCCAAACGGCTGCTAAGAGCATTTAATTTATGATTATATCATAAATATATTATTTATTAGAGAATCAACGGTAATTAAGGAAAAAGATATAACTAAAGAGGTTAACGGAAAATACCTAGCTTTTATTATGAACCGTTTATGGAGGATTGATTTATATGTACTGACTAAATCAATGGGCAATTCAATTCCTTTGAATATAATTGTTTTTACAATTTTAAGAGTGCAATTCCAAATTTTTAGTGAAATAATTTGAAATTAATAATTTTGATATTTTAATTAAGGTGTTAATTAATTGTCAAAATTATTGGAGCTTAAAATTATAATGTCCATAGTTCCTCTCAATGGCTCGATTGAATCATGTGAACATTATTTTATGTTAGGTTAATTTATTAATTTGGAATTGAGAATTCTATATTAATATTCACACAACAAATTAATTGGATTAATTTATATTTTAAATAATATGATTATTTAAAATAAATTTAAAATAGTTTTAAATTAAAAATTATACAGTGTGGTAAGGACCACACCGTAATTGTGCACCACAGGGTGGTTCACATTATATCCACAAAGTGTATGTGGAATTTTGAATTTTGACACATGTGGAAAAGAAAATATTAGTTGTTTTTATTTTGAATAGTTCAAAATAAAATTATTTTTTAATTAAAAAAAAAAAGGGAAACTGATTAGATAATGGGAGAGAGATTTTCTCTCTCCCATATCAATCAAACACGCCCACTCTAGGGAGGTAGTGGGTGTGTGTTTTTTCCGCAATAGGAGAAGTGGATTAATTAGTTAATTAATTAATTAATTTAAAATAAAAAAGGTGTTAGTTATTTCTCTGTAATATTAAAAGAGGGTACATACGATACATATAAAAAAAAAGAAAGGGAGTGAATAATAATTCCTTTTGACAAAGAAAAAAATACATACCTTTTTTTTTTTTCAATGTTTCTTCTCCTCTTCTTCTTCACTTTGTCTCATGAGTTGAGAACGCAAAGTGAATCAAAATTCAGATGTGTGATAAAACCCAAAATCAGAAACGCCCACTCGTTTCTTGTTTATCGTGACTTGGAGAACGTTGAGAAATAATCGTTGCTGTTTATGAAGGATTTGAAATTCTCAAGAAGGTTCTCAAAGGAGATCAAGAGTACCAACCTAATCGGACAACAGTCAATCTCTAAACCTTCTTCTTCATTTATTTTTTTAAATTTATATAATTATTGTCGCCGAATAAAATTTTTGAGAAACATTTTTATATATGTGATTTGATCTGTACCATGCTTCAGCTATTTTTTTTCAAAATCGGTTTTCGAAACCAACAATTGGAATCAGGCCGGCATTAATTTAATGAGTGATTATATGATAATATTTGTATGATTTTGGGTAGGCACTTATGCATATTGATGTATGTTTCTATTTATGATCATGATGATTAATGTTTGTGCGAATGGATTGGTCGTAAATTTTTCCGGTTTCATGGAAATTAGTTTGTATTTTTCTTTTTGATTACATTAGTTGTAAATAGGAATCATAGTGTAATTTTCTTTTGATTAGATCAAATGTAAATATGATTTATGTTGTAATTTTTCCATTGATGAAGAATTGTTCTTCATATATTTTTTTAAGAAAAGTTCTTAATTTTTTTTATCAAAAAAAAAATGTGGGGCCGGCGACTGTATGGACACCACCGGCGGCATTGCACGGCAGCCATGGCCGATCATCGGCCGCGGCCATCGGCGGGTGGGAGCGCTGGCCTAGGTTGGCAGCGCCAAACAACTACAGTCACGACAAGAACCCTAGCTAGCCCAAATCTGGGCCTGCCTCAGCACTGGCTAAGGCAGGAGCAGGCTGGGCCTGCCCATTCAGCCAACGCATGGGCATTGCCCAGGCGCACACCTACCCAAAAAAAAAAGGAAGTTTTTTTTAAAGATTTTTGAAATCTATTTTTGAATTTAATTTGAGAAATTCAAGAAGGACCACCATCACTCACAAAGAGGAGTTGGAGAATTACAAGAAGACCCGAAGTTGGAGAATTACAAGAAGATTCAATTTATTTTATTATTTCATTTTTTTTTATTTTGGGTTGTAATTTTAGGTTTCCATGAAATCCGGCCAAGTTTTTTTATTTTGCTTGAGTTTGAATGTTTTTATTATGTTGATAATAATTATATTGTCATGCATATCACATGTCATCTAAGATAGAAAAGTACCTGCCTATTTTGTATGTCATGCATTTTTGCGCATTCTCAATTTTTTCTAACATTGTTTTAGCAATTAATTTAATGCGCCTAATCACCAATTTAATGAGATTAAATTTGAAATTAATTTAGCAAATGGATTTGCAAAATTAGTGGGTCAAATGTGAAATTCATAAATTTAAGTGTTAAATTTTAAAATATCACAATTCATTTAATTTATAATTTTAAATTGTTTAAAATTATAAAGGCTTAGGGGGAGTTTGGCTCTCCAACTCAAACTTGAGGTTTAAACTTAAATTTTTGTCTTTTTCTGAAAAAGTTTTTTGTCTTTTCTGAAAAAGTTTTTTGTCTTTTCTAAAACGTCAACAAAAATTACTATTCAAACTTAAAAATTTCAACTCAACTCAAACACCAAACACCCCCTTAGTAATTTAAAGTGTTTAAATTTACTAAGGTTTATGAAAGAAGAGTTGTTTAATAAATTAAATACACTTTTGCAAAATAATAAGTGGGAGCGGGTAATATGACAATATTAACCCAAGGTCTCCACCGTTAGTACAACACCATGAGTTTTTTAATAGTGCCTAGAGACGTTTTGATTTCGTCCTCCCTACAGAAGGTGTCTATTAAATACAATACCACTGTTGTCTTCCATAAGATAGGATTTTAAGATGTATTTTAGAATTGACCTACCCTATGGTGGCAATTTCTAAGTTAAGTCTAAAAAATATTATACGGTGGGTTATACTCATAAAGAGAGAATTAAATTAGTTAATTATTTTACTTGACCAAAAATTAAAGGAAATTAACAAGTATTAGAAATATGAGATATTTGGGTAATATTTATTAATTGAGAGTGTCTCATTTTAATTAGCAATTATTTGACCTACCATACGGCGGTACTTAATTGTGGTGATTAAAATTCCTTAGGCTTTTAAACTAAATATGTTTTTGTGTATTTTAACATGTGCATTCATGCATCATATTTACTTTGCCTTTAATTTTGTTACGATATTTATGCAATTATTTATTGAAAAATATTTTTTAATTATTTTCAGCAAATATGTCAAACCCGATTTCCTCGCCTCTCAAGTTTTAACTGGTGAAAACTTTGTCAAATGGAAAAGCAACATGAATATTCTCCTGATAAATGAAAACTACCACTTTGTCCTTAAGGAGGATCGTCCTCCAATGCCTCCGGCCAATGCCACTAAGGCTGTCTCAGACAAGTACGACCGTTGGGTTGTTGTAAACAACAAGGCCTGCTGCTACCTGTTAGCGGCAATGAATGAAGAGCTTAGAGCTAAGCATGAGGCCCTTAAGACTGCTAGCGAGATTATAGAATTTTTGCAAAACATGTTTGGACGCCCCTCTGAGCAAGCTTGCCACGAAGCTGTGAAAGCCGTTATGAACGGCAAAATGAAGAATGGTTCTTCAGTTCGTGAACACATTCTTAAAATGATTCATCATTTTAATGTGGCTGAAATCAATGGTGCAATCATTGATGAAAAGACCCAGGTTGGCATGATCTTGGAGACACTATCTCCCACTTTTCTCCAATTCAGGACGAACGATGTCATGAACCATAAGATGTATAATCTGGCAGAACTTCTGAACGAGCTGCAGACCTATGAGACCCTTATAGATGATAAAGGTGGCAAGGTAAATGTTGTCGAAGCCAATGCAGCTGAGGGGAAGGCTTTTTCTTCAAAGAATAAAAAGAAGAAAAATGTGGGAAAGCAAAAGGGCAAATAGAAGATCCAAAAGAAGAAGGGGAAAGCTGATGAGCCTAAACCTAAGGGAAAATGTTTCCATTGCAATCAAGACGGCCATTGGAAAAGGAACTATAAGAAGTACCTTGATGAGCTAAAACAGAAGAAGAAACAAGGTAAATCAGATTTACTAGTCATAGAAACATGCTTAGTTGAGAATGATTTCTCAAGCTGGATTATTGATTCAGGGGCATCTAACCATATTTGTGCTTCTTTGCAGATGCTTGAGTCATCTAGGAATCTTAAAGAAGGAGTTTTCACGATGAGAATTGGCAATGAGGCAAGAGTATCAGCGACAACAGTAGGGACAGTACGACTGGCATTTGCTGATAATAAATATTTGTTTTTAGACAATGTTTTCTTCATTCCGGATTTCACATGGAATTTGATTTCGGTTTCAAAGTAACTTACACAATTGATTTCAATTTCTTTTGAAGTTGACTCTGTTTCACTTTATAAGAATGGTATGAATATTTGTCCTGGTTATGTGGATAATGGTCTATAATTTGTTAAACCAATTTCCAATAACTTACATCAAACCAAAATGTTTAAAGTCGCTGAACCGACCCCTAAAAGAAGAAAGATCTCTAATGATAAAGATGACACATATTTGTGGCATTTAAGGCTTGGTCACATTAACATAGATATGATAGAAAGACTCGCAAAGGATGGTCCTTTGAGAGAGCTAAAAGTTGGCACTCTACCGGTCTGTGAATCCTGCCTAGAAGGTAAAATGATAAAAAGGCCTTTTTCGGCTAAAGGTGAAAGAGCAAAAGCACCTCTAGAGATCATACATACTGATGTATGTGGCCTTTTGAATATCAAAGCTAGAGGGGGCTATGAATACTTTGTCACATTTATTGACGATTATTCAAGATACGGATATATATACCTAATGCAAAGAAAATCTGAGACCTTTGAAAAGTTCAAAGAATTTCATACTGAAGCTAAAAAGCAACTCAGCAAATCAATCAAAACTCTTTGATCGGATCGACGAGGAGAGTAACTGGATTATAAATTCAAGGACCAATTGATTGAGAACGGAATATTGTCGCAGCTCACAGCACCTGGAATACCACAGCACACCTGGAATACCACAGCAATATGGTGTAGTCGAAAGAAGAAATCGTACTTTGCTTGACATGATGAGATCAATGTTGAGCTATTCTTCTCTGCCTACCTCATTTTGGGGATATGCACTACAAACAACAGCATATATTCTAAATTTAGTTCTATCTAAGTCAATCCCTAAGATTCCCCTAGAGTTGTGGAACGGTCACAAACCTAGTTTGAGACACATCCGCATATGGGGGTGCGCAGCACACGTGTTAAAGGGAAAGATTGGGAAGTTGGAAACTCACTCGGAGATATGCATGTTTGTGGGCTACCCTAAAGGAAATAGAGGAGGTATGTTTTATTGTGCTCAAGATAACAAAGTATTTGTGTCGACAAATGCTACGTTTCTCAAGCACAACTATAAGGCAGATTTCAAACCCAAAAGTAAAGTGGTTTTGGAAGAGTTGTTAGCTTATAAGGTTGGCCCCATGCTAACAACAGTTGTTGAACGACAAATAGTAGAGACCACTACTAGAGATCAAACACCACATCTACCACAACGTAATGGGAGGGAAATAAGATTGCCCATCCGCTATCGTGAAGGTGGAAAAACACAAGTTGTAGTCACTGATGGCAGTGATGATGATCCATTAACATACAAGATGGCAATGGATGATGTTGATCGAGATAAATGGCAGGAAGTCATGAAACTCAAAATGGAGTCTATTTACTCCAATTCAGTCTGCGAGCTTGTAGATCTACCAGAAGGCGTTAAGCCTATTGGTTGCATATAGATCTATAAGAGAAAGAGATGAGCCGATGGGAAAGTGGAGACTTTCAAAGCCAGGCTGGTGGTAAAAGGTTTTACCCAAAAAGAAGGAGTAGACTATGAGGATACTTTTTCTCCAGTGGTCATGCTAAAATCCATCCAGATTCTCTTGTCCATTACTGCTCATTATGATTATGAGATATGGCAAATAGATGTCAAGATGGCGTTCTTGAACGGTCATCTTGAAGAGACCATTCATATGGTCCAACCAGAGGGTTTCGTGGTCAAAAACCAAGAGCAGAAAGTTTGCAAACTACAAAGGTCCATTTATGGACTTTTGCAGGCTTTTAGATCTTAGAACATCAGATTTAATGAAGCCATAAAGTCTTACGGTTTTGAACAAAATCTGGATGAAACTTGTGTCTATAAACAGATAGAAAGGGATAAAGAGGTCTTCTTAGTTCTTTATGTAGATGACATTCTACTCATTGGGAATAATGTAGAATCTCTATCAAAGGTAAAGAATTGGCTGGCCAACCAATTCCAAATAAAGGATTTGGGAGAAGCAAGCTATATTCTTGGAATCTAGATTATACGGGATCACAAGAATAGGCTTCTGGCATTGTCTCAGGCTTTGGACATTGATAAGGTGCTTATCAGATTTACGATGCAGAACTCCAAGAAAGGGAACTTGCCTTCTCAACATGGAGTTCATCTCTCTAAAGAGCAGTGTCCTAAAACACCGCAAGAAGAGGAGAATATGAGACGAATTCCCTATGCATCGGCAGTTGATAGTCTAATGTATGTGTAACGACCCGCCTAACGTAGGCCGTTACCATACTTATACTTACTTACTTGATAACTTACTTAATGATATGCAAAAATTGGGACTAAAAAAAAAAAAATTTATACAAACGATATATAACTTTGAAATTGGAATTACTCGTAGTAATCACTTACATATATCTATATATGTACATAAACTTATTTACTTATCATAGTCTTGTACATAGGTACAATATAATCAAAATAAGCATAGCGTAATTTAACAAAATGCGTAGCAGTTCCCAATCCCACAGTTTCACAGTTTTGTATTGCCACGCTCCACCGTCTTGTATCATGTACTGCCATAAGTTTGCTTACCTACAGCATAAACATAAATTATGAGCTTTCGCTCAGAAAGCACAACTACTAATCCGCAAATATTTCATAATAACATAATGCATGAACCAATTATGCATCCTTATTGTTTTCTTAGGTTAGCATACTTTTAGGGCCCTTACATAACATAAATGTACGTACCGTGGTGCGCTGCCATGGAGTGGTTGGGGCGGCCAGCCCTGTTCAACTCAAACCATGGACCAAACCCGACCTAGTGCGGGTCGATACGATACAAGGCAACTTGCTTGCCATCATACTTAAAAAAATTTTTCCTTAACTTGTTCTTGCCTTAAACTTAATGGAAAATCAATTCATATAAATAGTTTCTTACTCGAAACTGAATTCTGAGTGACTTATCTTTAATGAGTATGCTTCATGATATCATAACATTAATCATAACATAAATATCATAACATAAATTATCATAACATAAATATCATAACCTAAATCATAACATACATCATATGCATATCATCATAAGCTTGAAAACATACAAACAGGAAAACATTTTTTTCGTTTATGCTGTAGGCGGAGCTGTACTTACCAGTTACACTAAACCTTGAATTTAAATGCTCCACCTAAACAGGTTGTTTTCCTGTTTTCAAGCAAATCATAGGATAAAAATCATCCTATCATAGTATCATAAGTAACTCTAATTATTATCTAATTGTATTATAAAACACAAACTTTAAAACTTAACTCCTTTTTCAAATTACAGTAAAATTCTAAAATTCTGAAAACTGTGTTTGGAACCAATTCATTGATTTGGTCTTTTTCTTACAATTCTGTTTTAAATTTGAAAAAGTTTTCTTCATTAAAGTTGTAGATCTTGAAGTTTCCTACAACTTTTGTTTTTAACTCAAAACTCAATTATGTCCTTAACCTGCCTGTTTCATCCTTTTAAAAATTTTCAACCATATTTACTAACTCTAAAATTGGTCTCGGGTTTCTGTAAAAATGAAGGTATTAAAGGACTTATTTCTAAAAAACGTCCATGTTGCTCCTAGGATTTTCCCTTTTCTACAACTGTACAGTTTTGACATTTTCCAAATTCGGCCTTTAAAGGCCTCAAAATCTTGTTTCCAGAAAAACTGTCTAGTTTCAAACCCTAATCAAGCATATCAAAACCCTTGTGCATGAAACTTAACAAAATGAACTCATGCTCATACATATTGAACATACACTTAAATCTTAACTAAAACTTGAATGAAGAACTAGAGGATAAAAAGATTTACCTCAAGTTCCACGGATATAGATCTAGACTAGGGTTTTGAAATTTTCTTCACACTAATCCAACACCAAACCGAAATTTCTCTCTCACTTTCTTCTCTCTTATTAAATTCGGCCTTACAGGGGAGAACTAGAGAATGAGCTGCTTATTTAAGTTTACTAACAAAATGGAAAGAATCCAACTTCACCTATTTATAGGTGAACCAACTTACTTCTTAAAATTGTCTAATAGTCCCCAAGAGCAAAATATTTGCTCAAGATCCCTATGTGGTGGCCGGCCATTCTTGTTCAAAAGCTAGGCTAGGCTTACTCCTCAAAGCTAGGAGAATGAGTTGTCCTCTCCTTGTGAGGCCAGCCATGTTTTGGGACATGTGGCTTGTCCTAGTTCACTAAGTAAGCCAAGCTAGGAGACTTACTCATCAAAGCTACATATGTGAGGTGTTTCCTCCTTATGGTGGCCGGCCTTAGGTGGTGTATTGTGCAAGCCTTAGCTAGCCAAGTAAGCAAGGCTAAGAGCTTACTTACCAAGGCTATGAACATGAGGTGCCTTTTCCTTGTAATGGCCGGCCGTAGGTGGTGAGTTGTGCAAGCCATTGCTAGCCAAATGAGTAAGGCTAGGAAGGTGTATTCATCAAGGCTAGTTTGTGAGGTGTCTTGCCCTCATGGTGGCCAGTTCTTAGGGTGTTGTCTTGGCAATGCTTTAGCTAGCCACAAGAGCAAAGCTAGGTGGATGTACTCATCAAGGCTAGTTTGTGAGGTGTCTTGCCCTCATGGTGGCCGGTTCTTAGAAGGTACCAAATGACAATCTTTTTGCTTGATGATGCATCACATATAGCCAAGTAAGCAAAGCTACATTGCTTACTAAGCAAAGCTAGGTTATGAGGTGTCAATCTCTCCTAGCAACACCTATTTCCTTATTTGCTTACAAGTCCTTATAAGTAAAAAAATTTATTTGCGTACCACATAAGGTGGCCGGCCATGGAATGCCAAATGTAGAAGTTGGTTAGTTGAATCACAAAACCTAGCCAACCAAGCAAAACTAAAGTGCTTAATCACTAAGCCTATAGCATAATATGTCAAATTTTAGTGACACTCAAATTTTCACAAATTACAAATACATCCTTAATAACAAGAACACTTGCTCATAGAACCATGAGGTGGCCAGTCCCTAAGGTGTCCACGTGGAAAGATAGGATTGGTCCAATTGGAATCATCCAATCCTAACTTATTTTCTTGGTTTCCAACTATGTTAACCAAACTTATAATTGATCATTAGCTTAGTTGCACTTGAAGACTCAACTAGAAAAGTCCATAGCTTCCAAAATTATAAATTTACTTATAAACCCAAAATTTTCTCAAAATTGCACATTGGCCCCTAAAGGCAAAAATATTCACACTTTAATCCTTATAAGGTGGCCGGCTAAGATGAAGCTACTAAGCATCCAGTTCTTACTTAATTATCCCTTAAAACACTCTCTTAATTTCTAAAAATCAATAATCATGAACTTTTCTTAAATTTGCATATTGGCCCTTAAACATAAAATATTTACATTTTGGTCCCTGTAAGGTGACCAATAGTGGTAATGACACTTGTCATACTATTAAAGACGAGGTGTCATCCTATAAGGCCTTGTTTGGCTTACCTCCTAAATGCAGTCCATTTTCATACTGACATAGATATTCATATACTGTTTTCAACTGTTAACAGTATAATTGTACTGAACCATTATCCAAAATTTATCTGAACTGCATATAGGATTTTCCTAAAACTAGAAACTACCAACATATAATCATAAATCATAAATTTACCCTTTTTAACAAAAGGTCTTAAACTTGCATAAGTAAATTATCGAATCTTTCAACAAAAGATTCAACAAATTTTCTTATAAAACAAGTCAAACATATCACATAAACATACCTAACACAAACTTTGATTCTTAACAAAAGAAATCATAAACTTATAAAAAGTTGGTTATTACAGTATGCAATGTTGTGCACCAGACCTGACATATGCTTTGCAGTGTGAGTGGTTAGCCGATACCAATCGAACCCAGGATTAGATCACTGGGTGGCAGTCAAGCATATTCTCAAATATCTAAGAAGGATGAGAAACTATATGCTTGTATATTCTAGTAGGGATTTGATTCCTAGTGGATATACGGATTCTAATTTCCAATCAGATAAAGACTCTCAGAAGTCTACCTCTGGGGCGGTGTTCACTTTGAGAAGTGGAGCCATTATATGGAGGAGTATCAAGCAAACTTGTGTCGCTGATTCAACCATGGAGGCTGAATATGTAGCAGCTTGTGAAGCAGTAAAAGAGGCAATCTAGCTTCACAAATTCTTGAGAGATCTGGCAGTTGTTCCAGATATGCCTGAGCCAATTAGACTCTATTGTGATAACAGTTGAGCAGTGGCTAATGCCAAAAAACCTAGAAATCACCGCAAAGAAAAGCACATAGAGCAGAAATTCCATTTAGTGATAGAGATTAGTAGAGGAGACGTTTCAGTTGAAAAGATCGCATCCACGAATAGCATAGCTGATCCGTTTACCAAGACACTACCAGCTTGGAGTTTTGAGCAACATCTTGAAGGGATGGGACTTAGAGACATGTTACATTTGCTTTAGGGCAAGTGGGAGATTGTTGGGATATGTGCCCATAAACAAATGAAATGTGTTATTTTGCTGATAAGGAATTTTTTCAATATTATTTTTACATGCATGTTTAGATGCTTTATAAATATCGAAAACCCTAGATTATTTAAATGTAACTTTAAATATTCTATATAAATATTATATACAGGAGGATAATATTTAAAGTAAAATAATCTAAATCTGTCCGTAATTAAAATTAAGATTGACATCTTTAATTTAAAATTACTAGCGCGGTTCATTACATTCTGAATGAAACAATTTTATCCGGATTGTTAATAATGAGATTATCAGAATGAAAACGCTTTATATAATTTGATTATATAGGACTGGAATACGATTAATTATGAATCTCGAATAATTTTCATTGTCATATAGAGCATTCAAAATTAATCAATGATGCTTAAATATGAATCGATCTTAATTCTGAGTAATTAATAGACTCCTATTTATTGTATTATATTTTTCGACTTATCGAGTAATGACACAAATGAATAGTGTCAAATTCTTAGTATATTGGAAATAATATAATAAATAGTCGAGAATATTAATATACAAGATGAAATTCATTCCTTCGTAAAGAAGTCGGATAGACGGTTCTCATAAGTATTGATCCGAGGCTTGAATAATAAGAGAGTTCAATTTATGATTAGATCGTAAATATATTATTCATTAGAGAATCAATGGTACTTAAGGAGAAAGATATAATTAAAGAGATTAACAAAAAATACCTAGCTTTAATTATGAACCATTTATGGAGGATTGATTTATATGTAGTGACTAAATCAATGGGCAATTCAATTCCTTTGAATATAATTGTTTTTATAATTTTAAGAGTGCAATTTCAAATTTTGAAATAATTTGGAATTAATAATTTTGATATTTTAATTAAGGTGTTAATTAATTGTCAAAATTATTGGAGCTTAAAATTATAATGTCCATAGTTCCTTTCAATGGCTCCATTGAATTATGTGAACATTATTTTATGTTGAGTTAATTTATTAATTTGGAATTGAGAATTCTATATTAATATTCACACAACAAATTAATTGGATTAATTTATATTTTAAATAATATGATTATTTAAAATAAATTTAAAATAGTTTTAAATTAAAAATTATACAGTGTGGTAAGGACCACACCGTAGTTGTGCATTACAGGGTGGTTCACATTATATCCACAAAGTGTATGTGGAATTTTAAATTTTGACACATGTGGAAAAGAAAATATCAATTGTTTTTTATTTTGAATAGTTCAAAATAAAATATTTTTCTATTTAAAAAAAAAAGGGAAACTGATTAGATAATGAGAGAGAGATTTTCTCTCTCCCATATCAATCAAACATGCCCACTCTAGGGAGGTAGTGGGTGTGTGTTTTTTCCGCACTAGGAGAAGCGGATTAATTAGTTAATTAATTAATTAATATAAAATAAAAAAGATGTTAGTTATTTCTGTGTAATATTAAAAAAGGGTACATACGATATATCTAAAAAAAGAAAGGGAGTGAATACTAATTCCTTTTGACAGAAAAAAAAATACGTACCTTTTTTTTTTAGCGTTTCTTCTCCTCTTCTCCTTCACTTTGTCTCATAAGTTGAGAACGCAAAGTGAATCAAAACTCAAGTGTGTGATCAAACTCAAAATCAGAAACACCCACCCGTTTCCTGTTCATCGTGACTTGGAGAACGCTGAGAAAGAATTGTTAGTGTTTCTGAAGGATTTGGAGTTCTCAAGAAGGTTCTTGAAGGAGTTCAAGAATTTTGACCTAATCGGACAACAGTCAATCTCTAAACCTTCTTCTTCATTTATTTTTATTAAATTAATATAAGTATTGTCGCCGGATAAAATTTTTGAGAAAAATTTTTATATGTGCGATTTGATCTGTTCCATGCTTCACCTATTTTTTTTAAAAAAATTAGTTTTCGAAACCAACATCATACGCTTTAAAATGGCTGTCATTTGTGTATGATATGCAGACATTTGGCTTTGTAGTGAGACTGTTCGTCAATCTTTGTTACACATGTGGAGGGACATGTTGCTGTGAAGTAGCTTCTTCATGGGCAGCAGCAGCAAGAACGTGCTTTCTCATCCTTAGGCCGACTCCTTTCCTGTGGCCTCTATGTGATCCAAGCACACTATCCGCTATCTCTTCTTCATTCACTGGATGTGATGTCTGAGACGTGCCTGCAGCAGATGCAGCAGCAGCAGCCTGGGTCTGTTGAGACTTCAGCACTTCATCCTGCACATTCAATTTAACATAGTTAATTACAATTCAAATATTTCACAAGTTAAATTTACCAAGTGATACGACTTACATATCGAGCCTTCGCAGCATCATTAATTTGTTGTTTGAATATTGGTGACATTGGCGCCAATTTTCCAAAATAGAACACCACTCTCCAGTCTTGGGATTTCTCTATGAAAGGGATAAACTTGTGTTAGAATACGGTAAGAAAAAATGAAACAGATTTAAACTAGTTTTTTATTTATAACCTTTTCGTATCTTAAATTAGCATACGATTGCGTCCCATGGCGACTTGGTTGCTTCACATTTGCTCGGTTTCTTTTGTTTGTTGCCGACCTTTTCTGTTAAAAAGATGAATTTTTATAATTAGTACGCTATGTAGCATGATAATACAATAGAAAACATATTTATCAATTTATACCGTGAAAGCCTTGTTGCAGAAGCGATCACAAGCAGCCTCCCAATTTGCTTGTGTCCGTACATTGTCGGGACGTTGCCTCTTCACATTAACTACGTTTTCAGCATCCCCCCAACCCCAGCTCCTTGAAGTAGTCATGAAGGTCATTTTTCCATTCCTTACACCGGTCTTGCGCATTACGATATATCAATAACGCCAATATATGAGTAAAATCAAATTAAAAAAGATTCTACAATTTCAGAGACGAACTCTATAGTTAATACATGCAGGAAATAGAAAATTATTTCTCTATTGAAAGTTAAAATATCATTACCCGTGTTTCAGGTAAAATCTGATCCTTGAATTCATCGGGGGACCTTCTTCCAACTGTATAATATGGAGGAACTTTCGCCCGCACGACCTGACCGATGCAGTTACTTAGCGGAGCTGCATTAATGCCAAAGCCTTCATATGTTTTCCCTTCGGTGTCGAGGAATACTAGAAGTTTTTCCTTTGCCGGCGCCAACAATTTTGTGGACCTCTTTATTTTTAGTGCGCCCACAAACTTTCTTTCCACCGTCAGGGACTATAAAGAAATAGAAGTCAAATTTTGTTCCTAACAATTAATAAATGCATATTATAATACATTCATACCTGACTATCACAATGTGCAGGTAGTCTTCTAGGCCCCGGTGGAGGCTCTGAATGTAACGCCCCGATTTCCCATGCCGGGTCGTCACCTTCTTACATACTGAACTTAAACTTGCGGAAAATTTGGGAGAAAATTTTTTTCTTTTAAACTTTATTTTAAAACTTTCAACTTGAACTTCATCCTCAAACTCATACTTACTTATAGGTACTCACTCGAGTACCAAACTTTCAAACCCTTCTTGAATGCCATCATAATCAAATTGTAGACCAAACCCGACTTAATGCGGATCGGTATCACATGAGGCAACTTGCTTGCCATACATACATAAACTTTGTCATTCATACTTAAAATATCATGAAAATATGAAAACCCTTTTTCATTACAACATATTTTATAGGGTATATTTTTTTTTCAAAATCCGTGGCAGTGTCCATCCCACATTTCACAGTCCGCAGCACCAGCCTTCCACAGTATTGCATCAGAGATTGCTGGTAGGTTGCTTACCTACAGCATAGACGTAAGACGTGAGCTTTCACTCAGCAAGTACAACTGTTACATCCGCGACGCAAAACACATATCATTATGCATGAACCAATTATGACCTCTTATGAATCAAATATGGATTCATAACTTAGCTTAGTTCTATTCCTTTACTTATCATGTGTGCTCGTACCGTGGTACATAGCCAAGGAATGGTTGAAGGCGGCAGTCCGTTTTAACTCAAACCATGAAACACAAAGTTTAACATGGAGTAGATTAGGTAGCCATCCAATCCAACTCAAACCATGAACCATACCATTTAAACCCGCCTTTGTGGCAAGTCGGTACGACACAATATCTTACTTGTCTTGTTCTTACCAGGTGGTTTAACATTAGTGAACATGCTTCATGATGTCACAATAGTACAACATATAACATAACATAACCTCATTCATAACATACCATGACATGCCATACATACCATAACATATCATACCATAATATCACATGACATAACATATCATCACATGCCATAACATACCATCACATTAGGCAAGTAACAACAAAGGGCCTATGCTGTAGGCAGAGTTGTACTTACCTTTCTTGTTATGTCCTGCGCAATGCTGCTCCTGCTCTGAGTACAGCTGCAGGTTCCCTCCTGCTTGTTGAAGGACATAGGTGAGGTTCTAATTAGTATTGTGGAATGTTGGTGATCTAACCAATATGCCTACATAATCCTAGTTGTATGTCCCTGATACTAGATGTCTTATTGGGTTACAAATAGTAACCCAATTATTTTAGAAACAACCAAATATGGATTAATTCTTAAGAGGTTATGTTGGATACCCTTATGTGCTAAACCTTTATACCGTTAGGGTTAGGTTACCTTCCTAACCTTGGGCTTTATTCTTGTCCATAATTATTGGGTTACCTCAATTAACCCTATATCTTAGCCCAATTTATTAATCTTGGTATCCTTTAGGGTTATCTTGACTAACCCTTAAGGTTAATTGTAATCAAACTCTTGGTCAACCAAAGTCAACTTTTGGTCAACTAAGGTCAACCCTATACGGGTCAAACTTGAGCTTTAGGCTTGGCCCAGTAACTCGGATATCACTTCCGGTTACTACCCGTAATCGTCTTACTTACCCAATTTTAGTTTAAAAATCTATTTTCCATTTCTTTGGAAACTTGGGTAAATTAACTTCAAAAATCTTTTACTTAACTCATAAAAATTCATATTCTTGAAATAGGTCTTTGTAAAAATCATTTAGGGCTGGAAACTGCCTTTGGAACAGTTTCCATAATCAAAACAGTGGTTTTGGGGAAAGATACAATTTTTCCGAACTGTTTTTAGAAAATCCTGTGCAGGAATTTCCTGTTCCCTGCACAGTCTTTATAAAACCGTGTCAGTTTAAAGATCCATTCCAATTTTGAAAAAGTTGTCTTCATGAAAGTTGTAGCTCTCAAAAAATCCTAAAACTTTCATGTTTTGAGAAAAATCCAGTTCTGCTTTTATTCTTGTCAGTTTTAATTTGAACTTTCTGGACGTGTAGACTAGGTCTGGGCAGACCAGTCTCGGTTGTTTATAGAAACGGAGGCCATTGGAGCCTCAATTTGGGGAACGGTCCACGTTTCCCCCTAGGAAATACTCTTCTGAACAACTTTCATGTTTTACGTTTCACCCAGTTCGGCCTCTAAAAGCCTTAAATTTCCACTTTCCCGAAACTGGCCAGTTTGGAATCCGAATTGGCAGTTTCGGTTGTTAAGTCCGGTTTACGTCCTATTTCGCGCAAACTACCTCAACCGAACTTGCGGGAGCCTAGATAGCAAGCATGCAGCGTATTCTATCATCCCACATGAACAATCATGCAACTCAAACACGCCCATGCAAACCAAAAACCAAACTGTCCTAGCCTAGGTTTGCATGGTTCTAACTTTTGCATCTCATTCAAACAAGCATCAATCATTCACCCTTAAGCTAGCAGCCAAGCATGCACTGCCTAGGGCAGAATTTGGACCAAGAAAATCAGGGGACACACAACCATTCACATCTAGCATGCAACCTATCGTCCAACAAGCATAAATCAAGAAGCAAGGCACAAAATCAAACCATCCACCCTTAATCACCTAATCAAGCACATACTAACCAAACTAGGGCAAGAAATTAGGATGGACTTATGTCCTTACAAAACCAACTTGAAACACAAATAAAATTCCAAATTGAACTCAATGGAAGGATTAGGGCTCAAGGAAGTTACCTTAGATCAAAGTTAGGGTTTGAAAATTACAACTCCCCTTCCTCCCTTGCCTTCCCTTGCCCACGGTTTCCACCTAGTTAGGGACCCAAAAATTTTCTCTTGGCTCCTTGGTTGATCCACACCAAAACCGACCATCCCCCTCCAAATGGGGTTCCTAATTTTCAGCCATACCACATGAAACATACACATAAATTTCTTGCTCCAAACTTAATAAAAACTTAGAGGTTTAGTGGTTTACCTTAACCTATTCAAGGTTTGCTAGCTTGGTTCCAATCATTTTTCCTTTTCTTTGCCACTACCCACAACCGGCCTCCCCTAGCTCAAATCCTTCCTCACTATTTTTTTTTTCTTTCTTTTCTTTTCTCTTCCTTTTTGGCTTCGGATTTTTGAGAGAATTTTTGGCCATAGTTTGGCTGTCTTTCTCAAATTTTCAGCCCCAAAAATCTGCCCATCTCATGGGTATTTATAGGCAAAAGGGGAACTTTTAAAATTGTAATTTGACCCCTAAAATTTTAAAAAATTGCCAAAAAGGCATGCAAGAGGTGGCCGGCCATGAACCTTGGAGAACAAGAAGGAATTTTTCTAGAACAAGACACTTGTCTTTAAAGGCTTGGTTCATGAAATTATGATGTCATAAACCCAAATAAGATGATGTCATAAATCAAAAGGTAGGTAATGTCATCCTAAGGCCTTGTTTGGCTACTTTTTGAAAAAGCAGTCTAATTTTAAGCTAACATAGATAAATCCAATACTATGTTCACTAATACACAGTACAATTCAGTACTGTTTTGCTTGACTGCAGTCCAAAATTTATCTGCGTAAAAATGGACTGTAAAAATTTTCTTCTTATTTCTGAAAGTCATTAGGACTTTGATATCCAACTTAGTGTGCTTGATTTTTCTAGGGTGGTCTCATAACTTATTCTTGTTATTTTGTCCAAAAAGACAATTTTAACAGTATATTTCTCATACTGCTTATCCTATTACTGTACAGTCATACCTTTGACTGTTCCTTGTCAACCCTTTGACTTTTTGGTCAATTTTGACTTTCTTGGTCAAACTTTGACCAACATGGAATCATGAAATTTCATCACTCCATTTTCCTTAAAATGCCTTATACTAGGCTCAGTAATCCATCGTTGAGTCTCGTAGCTAATTAACCGAGAACTCAAACTTATACCGATATTCTATTCCAAACATGATCTAGACTTAAGTTTTCCTCATTCAAAGGAAATCTAGAGTCATCAAAATTCAGGTTATTACACTGAACCTCCAGCAGATCCATCACAAGTAGCAACCGTTCCAGTCATTTGAATACATGTTGAAATAATAGAAATTATTAAGCTGAATGATATCAAAAGCAAAGATCACACAGAACTAATCATTATCTACTAGTAATGTTGGAAAAAGTTGAATTAAGAAGTACATTATTCGTCATCACTACTACTCTCGTTGTCAATTTGCTCAGAACTAATATCATCGTCTTCATCTTCATTTTCTGTGGTTGCATCATCATTGTACTCCACCAAAGTATTATCCAACTCCACCTCAAGCTCAACATCATCATTAGTAAGTGTTACATTCTCGACAACATTAGGATCATCATCGTTTCTTATGAATGTTGTCGAGTCAAAATTAGGTAGCTCAACTACCAGTTCAAAATTTGAAGATGCGTCTTGTAACACCTCAACTGAACTACAATCTGTATGCTTGGTGTCAGGAAGATCCCACACCTGTCGATGACCAAACTGTTGGACCACTCTCCAATTATTGCCATTTAGCTGATCTTCTTGATAAAATACTTGTTGTGCTTGCGTTGATACTATAAAGGGACCATCCTTCCAGGCCTCGGCATTGATAACGCACTCGTCATGTTTTTTTAGTGTAATATCCTTTTCTATCTTGGATCAATGTCAAACTATTTACACTTAAACAATACAACTGAACAATCGCTCACATAACGGAGTACGAAAACTTCTTCTAGCTGGCCATAATAAGTGTTGTCATCAACACCAGGTGCACATACCCCACTGTTTTGTGTTTTACGCCTAAGATCACGATTGTTGCACAGAAACTTGACCCCCATTAACAACCCAAGCCGAGTATGATAGAACAGTGTCATTAGGACCAGACGCCAAGGCAAGCAATTCATCAGTTGCCTCAGGTGAATGATTTTTCCGTAAATCGTACATCTACAGCAAGAAAATTTATAAGTCTTAGAAGATCTTATAATATGATATGTCGATACCTTAGAAAAGGCACAAAAAACTTCAATATTTTTACCTTTTTGTAAAACCATGCTGGAAACTCATCTATCTGAACCTTATTCAAATTTCGTCTACCAGTAGATTCAAGCTCCCTCATGTGTTCCCTGTACATGAAGTCGATATCATAAGTTTTGATTGATAGGTGTTTGGTACAAAGTTAACAAGTCATCAAATAAACTTACTCAATATATCTTCGAATTTTCGGACAATTATTTAAAATGTACCACTCAGCCTTCTTCCTTTAAGTGCTCATCTAATTGAGTAGCTACAATCTTTCCCATCGGTCGACATTGTGATTGGAAGACTGAGAGTTTTTCTTTGGAGCAGAATCACGTTCAGGCATGTTCCTTTCAGGCCGATTGAACTTGGTTTCGACACCATGAAAGCAATGGGAACAGAAAGTCAAAGCCTCATTCACAACATATATAAGCCTCCGCAATGGTCGTACTCGGTTTCTAACTTACTGCTTAAGTGACCCAAGATATAGCTCGAAGGGATACATCCACCTTGTATGAACAGGACCCCCGTATATGGCTTCTTCCGGCAAATGCACTACTAAGTGAACCATGATATCAAAAAATGCAGGCGGAAATATTCTTTCCAACTTGCATAATATTATGATATTTTGGTCTTGAGCTTTCTCCAAATCAGAGAGTTTGAGAGTTCTGGAACAGATTTGTTGAAAGACATGACAAAGTTCAAGAATTGTATCAGTGATCTCTTTTTTCAGAAATGGACGAATACCGGCCGGTAGTAGACGTTGCATGATCACATGATAATCGTGTGATTTAAGTCCCGTAATCTTACCGTCGGCATCATTGACATTCTTTTTTAAGTTAGCTGCAAACCCATCAGGAAACTTTGTTGATTTAAAAAAAGCACTAAATTGTTTCCGCTCTACCGGGGTTGAAGTGTCGTCCTCGTGAGGTTTCGTCCACTGATCCTCATCCTTATAAAGATGCAACTCAGACCTTATTTTCATGTCAGCCAGATCCATTCGTGCGTTGTCCGTATCCTTTGATTTCCCATCAAGATTCAAGATTGTCCCCAGCAAGCTATCACAGACGTTCTGACATCCAAATTGTGTTTTAGCAACAAATTTGACCAATATGTCAATTCGAAGAATATACTTTTCTTTTTCCAATTCAACTCATAAGATTCTCGAATGCGTTTCTTCCCACCGAAATTAATGTGCTCGCCGAGTAGTCTACTATGCACGCGTTTGTAACGGAGTCAATATTTCAGCAGTAGACAAACGGGGAGGCGGGAGTCTTTTCTCAACTGTACCATCAAATTGTTTGTCTCTCCTCATCCTACTTGTACTTGGAAGGAATCGACGGTGGCCTATATAACAAGTCTTACTCCTTAATCGCTTACTAGGAGTATGAATGTTGCACGTTGGACATGCATTGTATCATTGACCACTCCAACCAGACAAACTGCTCCGAACAGTAAAATCATTAATAGTCCATAATAAATGCAGCACGCATCCTGAATGATGTATTATCATAGGCATGCATCATGAACTACCAATCCATGCTCCAAAAGTTCTTTTAACTCATCTACAACTGGTCTCAAAAACACATCCATATCCTTCGCTCCTGGAATCAACAAAGTCAACATTTTGTCAGCTGCTAAACCCAAACGAACATTTCTGACCTTGGAAGCAAAATCTGGATACCCACGATCAAATGCCTTCCAAGCCTCTCCATCTACTGGATCCTGCAGAACTCCTTCCTCTCTAGATCGACCATTTACATGCCATCTCATATCTCTTGCAGTATGCCTCAAGGCATATATATAAACATTTCAACCAATCCTTTAAAGGAACATATCGTAATACTTTATGGGGCACTTTTTTCCCCTTCGTGTTCGGATTCACCCATCGACTCTCACCACATACAGGACAAGTGTTCCTATCAGCATTTTCTTTCCAGAATCATTCTTGCACACATGAATTGTCTCATAACCCAAACCCAACTTGCGTAACTTCATCTTGGCCTCATAATGTGAAGCGGGAATATTGTTTCCTTCCGGCAACGCCTCCTTTAAAAGCTTTAACAAAGCATCAAAAGATTGGTTGGTCCATCTATAAAGCACCTTTAAATGCATCAATTTGACTAAAAAATTCAGAGATGAGAAGCTTTCGCAACTTGGATACAACTCTGACTTGAGCTCGGTAAAGAGGTCTTCGAATCTGGCACGCATGTTTTTTTTTATTTATATATATATATATATATTTATTTTTTCAAGACATTAGATGACAGTTTATAGAAAACCTACATCCAATCTCATGTTATAATGATGGTAAAGATTAGACATCAGTTTTCTTAAAAACCGCGGTCTGTTAAGTGTCATTCAATTCAACTTTTACAGGATAAAAACTTATACTGAGATCTGTTTAACGGAATGAAAAACAAAATATCATAGACATATATTGTTCTAAATGGGTCTTAATGAGAAATATAAATGCGATTTTACATGAATTAACATCTATCATACATCATGGAAATATTATGAAATAATATATATAGTATGACGTTAATTGGAGAGTGCTATATAATAATTGAAAAACATTTAAAATGTGAGCGACACTGTATCATGGTAAAATATTTATATATATAAGCTATAATGTTTGCCTAGTCTCTCAAAATCTGTTATTCTATACAAGCTGGAAGTGGGTCAACTTTTAATGTTCAAGGACTTACAAATCTGATCTAAATTCATGAACCCGACAAACTTTGAGTTAAGTTGCACATATAGTTAAACTATATTCTCAGATTTTTAAGTGCAGTTTCATGCTATGTGTGTATGTGTCTATATATATATATATATATATCTTACCATTAGAGTATCAAATCTAACTAGCATCAGCTTCTGTATACGCTAGATCAATTAGGAATGTCAAACACTATTGCAAAACTCTTAGATTCACATGGATAAGTTTTATCAGTAGACACACAAGAACTTTCTTTTGTATGGAATACAGAGCTGATTGCCAATATATAATTAAAGTGGAACAAGACAAAATAAGCTGTAAGACGTAAAAAGTTCAGGAAAATATGATGATGTGGTTGTCGATAAAACCTGAAAATTATTAATTTCAAAGTTTGAGTAACGGTCGAGTGTTTTAAATAAATAATAATCTAGATGTATTATTTATTTAAAATGAGAAATTTGGTGATAAGATTATTGAGTTCGAATCCGACTAGAAAAAATCGGACCTGTTTGGCTAATTTACTTAGAGCGGTATCATAAAATATTCTAAGCTATGTATTGGTCCTAGATTAGTTGTAACTAATCCTAAAAAATGGGTATTGAAATATATATATATATTTTTTAAAAGGCGTAAAAGTATTATGGTTATAAAGTGCACGTCTATCACATAAACAAGTACGATTGTCAAAGGTTGAAAGTTCAATGGGGCATGACACAGATGTTATTACTAGATTAAGCTATATATGCTAGATGAGACACAATCAGACATATGTCATGAGTTGCCTTTTGTCTAGCTAATTCATAACAAATACCAATAAAATTAATTAAAAAATGCCTTCCATCAATATCACAGTAATGACTCTTCTAATTAGTTGGGGTGAATACATTTAAAAGAGTGTGTGTTTTTTTCCTAAAACTTTGTTAAAAATTATGTTCGTAATTGATTCAAACTTCGAATATATAGAAACAAGCCCATATTGTTTGGCCCTTTGAGATCTCACTTATGACAAAAAGAGAAAATTGTGAAAACAGTCTTTTCATTAAATATGTTTATGTTTTTTGTTATCTATTAATGTTTATTTAGATTTTTGATCATTCATATTTATTTAATTAAAAATTGAAAAAACTCAAGTTAAAAAAATTAAGATAATAATCCAGAGACAAGCATTTTGAGAGGCAAGCCTACAAATCACCCTCAACAAGAAGAGTTATTCACCAATTTGTATTGTAATAAATGGTGGGAATGATATGGTCTTGGGGAATCTCATGGGGATAGCACAAATCGAATTCAATCAATATTTCTTTCTCAACTTGTGTATCAATATTCCACATTATGCTTAACCAATTAATTGCCCAGTAATGAGTTGGCAGATGACGGGGAAAAATTTTGGTAGATAAATATATATACATAATATATATAAATATATATACATATATATATATGTACATAAATATATATACATGATGACATTCCACCCGATATTGACAACATTTCAGCCAGGATTTACAGAAAGTATAATCAAAATACAAATATGTTTTACAAAACCAATTACTACAATTACTGCAATGTTCTGTACGTTGGATTTTGTTTATATATAAATTTAGTGTTGTTGGTATTGATCACCAAGTTTAAAAAGCTCCCGAAACAAAAGTGTCGAGTTGTGATATGGGAAGTGCCAATGTGGCGTGTCAGCAGTGAGGCTATAGAGATGTATATGACATTTGGGTGCGGGGTGTATATGCATGACATGTGATGCGTTGTGATTAAATTACTATCAAATAGATATATTTTATATATTTATATATTTTAAATTTAAATTTAAATTCTTAAAAGATGTAACATCTTGAATGACTATATATATATATATATATATATATTAAGAAAGATTACATTTTTTAAGTGGTAGTTTTTTCCTGGACGGTGTCACCAGTCACGGACCCAGCTAGGGACCAGCGGGGGACAATAAAGGGTAACCAATGATACATGTTGAGGTTTGCTAGGAGGTGGCCCCACTAAGTACTCATGGTCAGAATGTAAAATTCTTGGCCTCTGAGTGCACACTGTTTCTTTGGGCTTCTTTGGGGTTGGACTCCTCTTTCAAATTGTCTAACCCACTTTCCTTTTTTTTTTCCCCTCTTTTTATCTTAAAAATTCTGTGAATTCTTTTTTTTTTTTTTTGTTTTTGTTTCATTTGGCTTTCTGACTTTCTCTTCCTCTTTTAATTTTTTTTCCCCTGAAGCCACTCTCTCCCTGTACATATATATAAATTGAATGAAATTTTGATAATAATTTTTTTTCCCTAGAAATTTTTTTTCCTCTTTTAATAATAATTTAATGAAATTTTGATAAACTGATTGAGTATTTATTTGAACTTAATATAAAATACTTCATTGATATTATACAATTATAAATGTTAAATTTCATTGAATTTAAACAACGCTTATTAATGTTTTTCGATAATCGAGAGTGTGAGAAATATCTAAGTGTTATCAAACGAGCTCCTCAAATACTCATAAGAATATTCGCCAACGGACCTACGGGCGAGCCCTTAACAACGTGCTTCTAATATTATATTTTGATTTCAGAGTAAAATAATTTTTATGATAGAGCACATTATTTTACCGTATCAATAAAAGCATGTTTTATTAATAATTAGATTAGACTTTTAATAAAATGGTAAATTTATATATATACGCTAAGAAATATCTCTACAAAGAATAAATTTTCTCTTATGTTAATTTTATTGCCTAACTTCTATCTTAATTTTAATCATGAATTGTTATCTATATCTCCTAAAAATTTTCTCTACTGTTTTTTGAATTTAGAAAGAATAACAAAGACTTTGCAATATATAAAATCGTGGTTACTTTAAAAGCATGAAAGTTGCAGTTCCAGTAATCTACAACGGAAAACTTTATTTATATTATCACCATTCATATCTATTTTATTCTAATAAAACTTCCTATTATTTATAAATTTTAAAAGAGAAACAATTTATATCTTAAGGGATATTACTAATAATTAACTTAAAAACTAATATTATTTAAGTACGTAAAATTAAATAAAAAAGAGTGGAAAGAATTTATATTTTGAAGAATATTGCTAATAATTAAGATAAATACTAAAGTTAGTAAATCTGTAAAATTTAAAGAAAATATATATAACGTTTGGTTGCTTTCCAATAATTATTAGCTTACTATTTAACATACTGACGTATGTTTGTCAGAAAAAATATAGACATTACGAAATTTTTTAACTACACATATTTTTTATATTTTCATTTTAATTTTTTATGTACCTAATTAAGATATCTTTAGCTATATTTAAAAAAGTGAATATCAATTTTTGTTATGTGCTCCATATCGATCACATCTCACTTCTTTCTTTTTTTTTTTTTTTTTTTTTCTCTTTTTTTCTCGTTGTTTTTTCCCTTCTTTCATGTTCCATCGTCTCTACATTATTAAGATATCTTTAGCAATATTTAAAAAGAGTGAATATCAATTTCGGCCGTGTCCTCCATATCGGTCACATCTCATTTCTTTCTGTTTTTCTCTTTTTTTCTCGTTGTTTTTTCCCTCTCTCTCTCTCTCAAAGGTTGTCAAACTTTTATAATTAGTTGTAGAGAATCAAAATTTAACTCACTCAAAAATTTGATTTCTCTCTCTCCTATTACTATTCTTCTAGAAATATTTTGTTCTTTTTTCTTTGCGAATTTTCACATTTGCTTGTTGTTAAAATTTGTTTGAAAGGATTGTCAAATCCTAAAAGTGGTTTACTGATCAATTCAAAGCAATCTTTTTTCTGAGAAGGAGTAAATAATGTTTTAAATAATGCGTATTCGTTACATGTTTCAAGTTTTCATATTCAGATTTTCTAACATGTTCCGTTTAATTTGTTTTTAAAACTAAATTGCAATTGTGTTTTCTGTATCTACTGAAAGAGTTAATATGCCATAGAAGATATTTTTTTGTGGTAGCATGACTTTGGACATGTTTGGCAGCTATTTTTAGTTTTCTGGATTCAAAAGTTATTTTTGGAAGTGCTTGAATAATCTATCAGAAAGCTTTGACTGTCAAAAGAGCTTATAGACAAAGCCACAAAATATGTCTTCTTAAAAAAGCTTTTCTGAGTAGATTTTAAAACTTGTATAAGAGTTTCAATAAGACTATTATAAATTTGCTTCGAACATTTTTATTACTGATTACCCAAAAAAAAAATGAATATCTTTGATGAAGGAATCAACTTATTGCTAGATAATCCTCTTGATTTCAAGCTTTGAATTTCTGAACCCTAATATTTCTAACGATGTTTCCTTTGAACTTGTAGAAAGAAAATTATGCGACCAAAAGGAAATAGTCAAAAAATAATAATAATAAGTAAAAGAAAAATCATGTGTCAAAAAAATAAACATGTAATTTTATTAAAATAAAAAATCATGTTATTATCAATTCTTAAAAAATTGATAATTATTAAGTAATTATATAATATTAGGTAAGTAAAATAAGACATTTTGACAAAAATATAAAGATCTTTCTAAAAAATTTGATAATTATTATGTAATTATATAATATGAGGTAAGTAAAATAAGACATTTTGACAAAAATTTAAAGATCTTTCTAAAAAATTTGATAATTATTATGTAATTATATAATATTAGGTAAGTAAAATAAGACATTTTGACATAAAATATAAAGATCATGAAGATTTTGACACAAAAATAATGGGGGAAAAAAACCAATGGAAATAAATGGAAGGCCAATTTCACACGGTGAATTAAAAAAAACAAAAACAAAAAAAAAAAAACAAAACAAAACAAAACAAAACAAACAAAAACAAAAACAAAAACAAAAACATCTGGTTAGTAGGGTGGAGAGAGGGTTTTGGCTTTGGACTTCGTTTTCCCGGCGGTCGCTTGTGGATGATGAGCTTAAATCCTAATTCTTCACTTACGATAAAATTTATCATAATTTTCCTTCTAGCCTGAAAATCAAAGCAAAGAAAATTGAGCAATAATGAAAGGGCAGGCTTCAGCTTCATGGAAGAGCTCAGCCGTGAAGTTCAGAATGTAAGTTTTTTTTTTCCCTAAATTTTTTTTTTTTTTTTTTGTAATTTTGGTAAATGGGATTGATTTTGAGTTGTGGGTATTCATTGAAAAAAAAAAAAAAAAATTCATGGCAGTCCAACAGCGGATAATTTAGTTCCAATAAGATTGGATATCGAAGTGGACGGCCAGAGGTTCAAAGACGCCTTCACTTGGAACCCTTCTGGTAATTGTCTCTCTCTCTTTTCTATTTTAATTATTTTTATGTAAAGGGGGCAATGATTTTTTTTTTTTTTTTTTTTTTGTCTTTTTCCAATGTTTTTGTTTTTGTTTTGTTTTGTTTTGTTTTTTTTTTTTTGATAGATCCTGATTCTGAAATTGTGGTGTTTGCCAAAAGGACTGTGAAAGACTTGAAGCTCCCTCCTGTTTTCATCACCCACATTGCCTCCTCCATTCAGGCAAGCCAAATAAAATAACTTAAAAAGAAATATAAATATAAATTTTTTGCTGAAAAAAATCAAGTGTTACAATTTCATTTTATTACCTGTAGTAATGTATTAGTTACCCTTTTCTTTTCTTGGCTGAATATTTCCAGCAAAAAGAAAAACTATCTTTAGGAAAGTTCTAGTTCTAAATTTTAGTGTGACGGGCTGCAATGGATTAACTAGTTACAATTTTGAAAAAAAATGTAATTACTAGTGTTTATAACTACTTCCTGCATTGTAGGATGATCTTTTCGTATGATGAAACTCTTACATTGTTGGATTTGCATAAACAGTCTCAGTTGGCCGACTTTCGGTCTTTTGAAGGACAAGAGATGTATACTGGCGAGAAGATAGTTCCTATTAAGGTCTGTCTCTGTTAAACGTCGTGATGAATTTTCTCTAACTTACCTGAATGCCCAAGTGTTGACAAGAGTATCCTTGCCTTTTCTTCTCAGCTTGATCTCCGCGTAAACCATACTCTTATAAGGGACCAATTTCTGTGGGTAAGCTGGAAGATTGATTATTAGGTGTAATGCTTTAGATATGCACTTATTTTGCACATTCCTTTCAAACATTGGCTTCCTGGTTTGAGAATTATTCTTGTATGGATTTTCAGGACATGAACAACTTCGAGAGTGATCCCGAAGAGTTTGCTAAAACCTTCTGCAAAGATTTAGGCATTGAAGACCCTGAAGTTGCTGTAAGTAGCAGATACTTTATCGTACCTAGTAGCACACAAAGTAAATAATTGGTCCTACTTGACTTTCAGCACATGGGGCTTAAACTTCATAGTAAATTGAAATTCCTCTCCATGAAACCCTGCAAATTCTTGCTTTGCACCTTCTGTTTCCAATTTGGCTTTTGCATGATTTGACACCCTGCAACTGATTTTAAAGTGAAAGGATGGAAAGAGAAAATGTTCTCGAGAGTTAAGGATTGTCGTCATGAACTAGGACTACTTGAATTCTTAAATTTTATTTTTCATGTTGCCTGCCTCTCATCTTCTTGGCGTTTGTTTGGATTGGATTCTTTCAGAACATTCTTGAACTGAACATAAATGCTGTTTTTTTCCCTTTATTTTTTCAGCCTGCAATTGCTTTTGCAATCAGAGAACAGCTATATGAGGTTAGATTCCATCGACCTTTCAAGCTTTTCTCTGTGTGTGTGTGTGTGTGTGTTTTTTTTTTTTTTTTTTTTAAGTGGATATTAATGGTAGCGAAGGACGAAGGTTCAACTTTTTACTTTTTCTTACTTTTTTCCTGTTTCATATTTGCACTATTTCTGTTAAATTAGCCTAATTTTGTCTTGAATCATGTTCTAGACTGCAATGCAGAGCGTAGCTTCTGCAAGAGAAAGCAGAATAAGCAAGAAAGGTCGTCGAGGTGCTGACCATACACCAGCCAGGTTGTATTTGTGGCTTAATGAAAATTTACAGGGAAAAATGGATGCGAGTGTGTGACTAACACATTATGAATTTTCTCTCAGTAAAGCAAGTGGTACTGCGGTGGACCTCGTGAAGTTATTTGGTCATAGGTCCAGTGTGGTTCGGTATGTCTGCTTATATTGCTAACTATTTCGAGAATTTCTTGATTTTTGAAGCTTGTCAAAAGTTTGTTTCTACTCATTTGTCGAGCCATCACTCTCCTCGTATCTGACTTTGAAGTTTAAAGCCCTAAATTATCACTGCTCCTTTTTTTCTTTAATTCTAAGCCTTTTGGTCTTTCATTCTAAAGGGAACCTTCAAAAGACCCGAATTTTTTCACATGACCAAGGGACCATCCAGCGTCTTATTCAGTTGTTTTCTTCTATTTTTCCCTTATTTTTGGCTTGCTGAAGAACTCTAAGGTGACTTTTATGGAAAAAAATGAATATCCCCGTTCCATATGCAAGGGCCACTTCTAGCATCATCGCATCCACAACCTTTCCTAGTATCAACACACTCTTTATCTGATTTAATATCTCGTCTAGAATTTCTTAAAACAACAGTAATAAGCTTTTCAGGAATGTTAACCATGATTTCCCCAAATTTGTAGTGACTAAAGCTTATATTATAAGAGCGGAAGAAATGAAAACTGGCTTGTTTTTGCTCTATAGAACTCTAGAAGAACCCGAGAAGAACGAGCTCCTTGATTTTTTCATTACATTGTGGCCCTGCCCTCTTGTGAAATTATCCTGTCAATATCTTTTCCTTTAGTCCTTTGGACAATTTGAATGTGTTGTGTTTATTTATTTTTTTATTTTTTTATTTTTCTTTCTCGACGTCCAATTGCAGAAAACTAAGATGGGATACCCATAATGGTTTGCTTATTGTTCCCAAATGTCAGGAAGAGAAAGGAATGGGATATTTACGAACCGATTGTCGATATCCTATCAAACGAGGAGGTGGATGCTCTTGAAGCCAGAGAAGAGAGGAATGCTCGGTGACTTGACGCTGTTTTAGGCATATTTCAAAATGTTAAGCTCATCCTCTTGACTGGCTAGGAATCTAAATCAACTGCGGTGGCTTGTTAATCTTAGAGCCCTCTTTGAACAAATTTGACATAGTTGGTATATTGTACTATTTTGACCTTCAGTTCTAATGTCCTTTGAAAATTGTAGGACCTTCTTCTGACCAAGTTCAACATGAAATTTTGATCCTACTTCTGCCAGTTAGGTTGTGATTATAAAAAGTTGTTTTAGGTCAGGAAAGTAAAGTAAAAATAAAAATAATAATAATAAATAAATAAATTTATGACACATCACGTTATTAAAATATAACGTGTTAAAGGTTAAAAAGTTGGAACAAAAAAGTAATTTTAGTTTTCAGATTTCACATAATTTTGACTTGTATGTATTTATGATGTTCCTGATAAATTTTTGGAGAGGTTTTCTTTCGTAGTATGTTAGTAGGAATTCTTTTCTTCATAATTTCCTTTTTGTAAAATACCTAGCATTTCTTTTCTTCTCCATGATCCCTCTAATTTCTTACCCCTTTTTGTAAAATACCTAGCATTTCTTTTCTTCTCCATGATCCCTCTAATTTCTTACCCCTTCTCCGCTTTGCTACTTGCCAAACGTAGCAATAGCAAAAATGGTTGCAGATTTAGCGTAATGATATTCATAATTACGTACAGATAAGATTCAAGTTTAAATTCATCGCCGCGTCTCGGGATAAAATACGAGGATAAAGTGGATGATTGGTGAATACCAAAGAATAGAGATTGGATAGAAGCCCTTGCCCTAGCCCTAGCCCTTGCATAGAGAAAAGTAAGCTTCTAGTTGTGTCTTTTAATGGGACCATTCATGATTCATGGTCCATCATCCTCATATCTTCAACTTGAACTTGAAGGGACAACTTTTTTTGGATTATCCATAAGCACAAAACCAAAACCTCTCTCTCTCTCTCTCTCTCTATATATATATATATATATATATATGTGATAAGGAATTGTCAGATCTTTTACCTCTATTTTGAAACAAAAAATTGATATCCTCTTTCTTTCCAAGATAGTTCATTAGTTTCTTAATGATTTCTGGGTTCCAACTTCTCAGGATTAATATCTACTCATTCTCAGTAAAAGAGAGAGTATATACAACATATATATATATATATGCAGCTGTACTTGTTTGACAAAGTTACCAAAGTCAACTCATTAGCCTTTTTTAAGAAGCTTTTAGGCATGTGCAATTCATGCAATATTTCTTTACCTTCACAAGGTGATTTCTTCTGGCGTGAACAGATAATTGAATCATTACAGAAAGAAGACAAGTGATTAAGCGAGATGAAATTCTCAATAATTCTCATTAATAATCTCACTGTGATTTTTTCCATTTTATCACAGGGATTCCCTATAGCTTAACATTTTCATTGGAAAAATTACAAGCATTTAAAAAAAAAAAAAAAAAGAAGAAGAAGAAGAAGAAGAAGTTACCCATGAAATTTTAGACCTATTTTTGGGGCAAGGCAGCCTTCAATTCCACCTTTTGAGAACTAAAAACCAAACCCCCCTTAATTTTCCTTGGTCTTTCAACCGACTTCGAACATATTTTTTAAGATCATTGTCCCAAACACAAACATTAATATCTACAAATCAATTGAGAATCACAGATGCATACCAGATCCAAATAAAACTAGTATGATGCCCTGCAACCATGATCAACTCTTCTTTTTTTTTTTTTTTTTATTATTATTATGAAGAAGTGATTTTGCAGGGAGTGGACTTGGACTTGTCAAGAATAGACCACATGACTTGAACATCTTCATAAGCACAAGCCATCACTTCTCCATGCAGATCCATCACGCTACTACTCCCATTTCCTTCTATATATATATGTTTAAAAAAAAACTTTAATCATTAAACATTTTTACACACACACACACACACATATATATACAATATACAAAATATTATACATATATATATATATATCATACATATAACATACCTTGCTGAGTCTTCTTGTTAGGATCTCTGGGTTGTTGATTGAAGAAAGTGCAAGCCTTCTTGAATGGGGATGCAATGGTCTTTTTCCATGATGCCATTTTTATATATAGGTGTATATATATATGTATATGTACGAGAGTATATATATATATATATATATAAAGTAGTACTATATATTTAGTGCTCTTCTGAAGAGAATAGGAGCTCAATGATGATGGATGCTATATATACATGTCCTCTAACTCTACAACAAACAAGACTCCGCAAACTGAACCTTTGGCCTCTTATATAGTACATACACATATACAGGAGTTTGTGTCTTTGTGTGTGAAATATATATAAAAATATGTATATGAACAAATCAAAAAATATGTATGTATGTGTGTATATATATAATAATAATAATAATTGAGGAGAGAGAGGGGCAAGATCCGTGAGATGAGCCTAAGATGAGAGGAACATCGATCACTCCTTTTTTTCTTTTTTCTTTTTTCTTTTTAATTTTTCTTATCTTGAAAAGAAGGTCGCCGACTGCACCCAAGCACATGGTCCACGCTCCCAAACAGCCCCTCCCTACACGTGAATTCCTTTTACTTTTCTGAATGTGACGTCTTTTTATTTGTTAGGCCTTGTTTTTGTAGGGTATCTAGTCGTGTGTCTGAACGTCCAATCATATTAAAAACATATCATAATAGAAAAAATCATATAAAATTTTGAAATCTAATTGAAATCCTATTGTCCAAAATATTATATGCCGGTATGATGTTTTTTTTTTTGGTACCGTAGTCACATTTTATTTATTAGGCCTCGTTTATATAGGATATTTACACGTGTTTTTGAACGTCCAATCATATCAAAAATATATCAGAATTGAATAATCGTATAAAATTTGTGAAATCTAATTGAAATCCGACGGTCCAAAATAATACAAACCGGTGTGGTGTTTTATCCCTCGCGTAATATATAATTCTCCTCATTTATTGTATGACCATTAATTCTTTCCCATCTTTCTTCTCTCTCTCCCTCTCTCCCTCTATCTCTCTCTCTCTCTCTCTCTCTCTCTCTCTCTTATATATGCATTAAACAAAAATGTTCACATACAATTTATTTTCGTAAAATGACCTTTCAAGATGGACTGCCAAATGTATACGTACCTATACTTTTATTATTATTATTATGGCAACCGGAATGTGTGCGGTCAAGAATGAATAAAGATTAGTCAGAGATGAGGATATTAATCATTGTTTACCTACTAACCACACCTTAGTTGGATTTATGGAACATTTACTTAATTCGACTAATTAAAATGTTGTTTTAGACTAATTTATATATATATATATATATATAGTCTCTTTTGTAATATGTAACAGACACTAAATTGTTTATCCATTTAGAAATAATATTGTAATGGACTTGTTAGACTATAATTGATAAATGATATTAGAGTATTGATATTACAAATCTTTTTTAACCACTTATACTAATGGATTTATATCATTTATGATATGTAAAATTTACTACACTTTGGTGCCCGTTGGTGAGTTTGTTATTATTCTTAGGCGGAAAATAGTCATTTACAAAATATTTATATATATATATATAATTTCCATTAAAGGGTAAATAAAGAGGCTTCAATAGCTGTTTTGTTCCACGTACAGACATACGTTTGCCTCTTAAGTCTCATCCCGTGTACGCCATATGGCATATCATACTTTTTTTCCCCCAATAAACTACTTATAAGGTCTTTTTTTTTTTTAATTTAATGAACACACACAAGCAAGTAACACGCAAATTCTTCAGACAAATCAACTACAAAGGTTTTCAACCAAAAAAGGAAAGCAAAATATTTTAAGAAGTTCAGTGAATAAAAAAGCACAAAAAAATGTTGATCAGATTTTACAGAGTGGTAGATCCAAAAAATTTCTCTTAGTAGAGGCACACATAAGAAGAAAAATTTTTAAATTAATAACTTTATATGATAAAAAGTTTAATATTTTTAATTCTAAAGAATTTTTTTTAATGTTTATTACCATATAATAACTATTACATATTGTTTTTATATTTTGAAAATATTGTGAAATTTAGTCTTGAACTTTATCTCAAATGTTATCATAAATAGAAATTTTTAGCTCATGATTTGTTATATGTTATTTGTAATTTTCTAATTAAAAATTAAATTTCACTCTAATTTATTCTACACCATCATTTTTTGTTTTAAAGGTAATTCTTTTACTAATAAATAAAAGAGTAATTAGCCTAAATAGTTCATGAACTCTTTCGAAAGTAACGGTTTGGTCTTTGTTTTTTTTTTTTGCCGAGATAACCCTGAACTCATTTTTTTTTGCCATTCCAATCCTTTCCGTTTGGTTTCATTAAAAAAATTCACGGAATGATCACGGGAGAAGCACGTTTTGTGCTTTTTGAAGGAAAATACCCCTTAAACGATGAAAATACCCTTATCTATTTTTAAGATATATATTAAAAAAAAAAAAAAGAGGAGAGACCTCTCTCTCTCCCCTCCCCTCCCCTCCCCTCCCTCCCTCCCTCCCTCTCTCCCTCCCTCCCCCCCCCCCCCCCCCCCCCGCCCCCATGCGATCCCCCTCACCCCCGCGTGATCTGGGTTTTGCTCTCCCCCCCCCTCTGGTGCTACAATTTCGTGCCCCCGCCCCCCCGGTTGTCGCGATCTGGGTTTTAGACCCCCCGGCCTATCTGAGTTTTGCCCCCCCCCCCCCCCCCTCACCCTGACCTTCTTCTCCATCGCGGCCCCCTCCCTTGTGGATAGGGTTTTCGGAAATGGAGAGAAAGAGAGGGAGGATAGAGAAAATTATTTTTTTATTTTATTTTGCCAAATTAATTATTATTAAATTACTGAAACACCCTAAAAAATTAGATCGCATGCATTGCATGGGACTAATTCCGTAAAAACTTAACGGTTTTGGACATAAATAATTGAAATAGTCAAAAAATAAGAGTTTAGGGTTATCTCGGCAAAAAAAAAAGGGATCAAACCGTCACCTTTGAAAGAGTTTAAGGATTATTTAGGTCAATTACTCTAAATAAAAACTTACACATACAAATGTTAAAATTGTTGATAATTTTAAAATCAACAAATTTTTTAAAAAACAAAAAAAAAGGTTAAAAAAATGAGAAAGAAAAGTATATAAACAAATCAGGTGGAAAAAAAAGAATGAAAATGTTGGTGATGGTATTAAAATATAAGAAAAAATTGAGTGTTATAGGGTACATTTGAGAAAAAACTTTTGAGTAAGGATAAATTATAAAATTTTTAAAAAAAAACATGAGGGTAAAATTTAGATTTCAAGAAATTGAGGGGCCATGTGCCCCCCTGACCCTTACATATATCTGTGCCTGAATATACTGTTTGAGTTCCCTAAGAAAAATAATACTCTCTAAGTAAAGATTCAAAAAAAAGGAAAACTAGGCTCTTTTCTTTCTTATTATTAAGCTGTCCATACAGTCAGTCATTTATAAGTCCTTTTTTTTTTTTTTTTTTTTTTTTGTGACAAGTAAGTCATTTACAGTCCATTGGTACTTCATGAATCATGAATTCATGACACAGGATCATAATATAATGTTCTAGTACTACTTCCAATATATATATATATATATATATATATTAGAATATTGGGTTTTATTTTATTTTTTTTTTCGTTTTGCTTGAATATTGGTTTGATCTATGGCTCTACAACCAAACCCAATAATTGAAAAAAAAAAAAAAAAAAAATACCAGCTGAAAAGATAGAAAGCAAATTAACAAAGTTATTTGCTGATTACCTTTTCTCTTTATAAGATATTTGATGATTTCTTTGTAATGCTGTTATTTGCTGATTACCTTTTCTCTTTATAAGATATTTGATGATTTATTTGTAATACTTTAAATGTATATGGGCTATTTTTTTCTTTATTTTTTATTTTTCTTTCAAGTTTGGGAGTAGGGGATTTATGGGCTTCACCTTTTAGTAGAGTCAAATACGGCATTACCGTTAAATTAGACTTGTAATTACAGAGAATTATATTTCTTTATCAGTACACAAATTTCTTGTTTGTAATATTAAATAAAAAATTACAAATGACTGACTTAATTAATAAAAAATAGATATGTAAATATGTGATACGGATCGCATAATTAAAATATGAATTTATAAAAAATAGACTAAAAAATACATTAATTTAAGATGATCACACCAATAATAATTAATAATAATAAATATATAGCATGCGACTCAAATAATATGCATTCGCATTTGGATCAAAGGAAACAAGGAAAGAGAGAAAAGTCTCGTTATGGAAATATCCAAACAAGACCTCTCTCCCCACAAAAGACATGCATGTGACACCCACATGTCGTGGTACGAAGCAGGGAGACCGACATAATACAGCCATATCTAGATGCAGTCTCTCTAAGAATAAATACCCAATACCCAATACCCAATACCCAAACCTAATTATTTAACCCCTACCCCCTCTTGTTTCTTCTATTTAAAAATCAAAATTTAAAAATTAAAAACACCTTTTCTTCTCCACATACATATCTCTCTTTTTCTTTCTATACAAATATGTTTAAGTAGCGGTAATTGCACAATTAATTTTATTATAAGATGAAAAGTTCGAATCCACATCTCAAGTTAAAAAAAAAAAAAATTTATTTGAAAATAAAATAAATGTTTTTTTTTTCCTGAATTGAAAAATATGGTGTAAACAAATCAGTCATTACGTAAATTGTTTGATTTTTAAAAAAATAATTTCAAATTTTTGGCATTTTGTTTAAGCACACCCTCTAAAGCCGGCCGTTTCCCCTTTCACCCTATTTTATTTGTGCATCAATACAGATAATTTGGTGTCTTTCTACAAAATTTTCTTGTTTGATGTAATTTGAGCATACCCTCTAATTAATGGGACACACACATAAATGATTCGTGCTAAACTTGTTATTATAATTTTTTGTTTTAACCCAAAAAAAAAAAAACTATATTAATCTGTAAATAACTAGTAGGTGCCGTTGATTTTAATCATGAGTTTGACAGTGGCATTCTCTCGTTTCGAAGAAACATGATATTATTAATATGTTAGTATTATCCAAATTGAGTGCCTCAATGAAGCATAGGTTCAAATAGCACATGATCTTCCTAGTTTATTGCGTACTAACTTGTAAAATAATAAAAGGACGGCCATACTTGCAAATATTAGAAGAAAGGAGCTTTTAAGGTCAAACCCAACGTCTACTCAACTCTCTTGAAATTTAAAAAGTACATGACTTACAGAAAAATAAAGAAATTTAACTGAAATCAAAATATAATACTTGAAGTGCTTTTTAAATGAAGTAATTAGAAACAAAAACGAAGGTTCAGAACCTACTCCTTTCATATTTCCTATCCAAAATCTGATAAAAGATTGAAAACCTAACATAATTGATATTGCAGTTTCTTTTTTATTTTTTATTTCCTGAATGTCGAATTATATTAAAATAAAGATTAAAAACCTAACATAATTTATATTGCAGTTTTTTTTTTTTTTTTCCTGAATGTCGAATTATATTAAAATCGAATTATAATAAGAAAAACATACGAATATTATTAAATAAATCCAATGAGAAATAGATTATCTAAAGTACTACATATTGATAGGACTTGCCAATGATACGTAAGGGTTTTTTTTTATTTTTTTATATTTATAGTACTCTTCTCATTTTTGATATTTTGTATTCTTGAACAATCATATATTTATCAAATTTCTTTAAATTTACAGTTTTTTACCTAAAGTGATGGCTCATAACTTTGTGGTCAATATATATTGTTTTGTATTTATACACAGCATTCTCCTAAAAACTTAAAGGATATTTAGGACTGGTGTCCCCTAAACTAGTCATTCATTGACAACTTGTCATTCAAACTTTTTTTTTTTTTTTGATAATTTACCTCCTGAATTTATTAAATTAGCCACTAAAATCCCACGTACATCTCATGTGAAGATGAAAAATCTCATTTCCAAAAAAAAAAAAAATTCAAATCTATACAAACCCTAATGAAAATCTTACAATCTAAATCTTCAATTTAATTTAAAACTAACTAAATGGGGTATATTGCTAGCTCAAGTGGTCGAGTGAGTGTAACAACCCCTCACGTACCGTTGACTTCTCTTTTAATCATTCATCTCTTATAAAATTGTGAAAAATATTAAACTTGAAATAAAAATCTTGACTTATCGTAAAACTTTACTTAGATAATTTTAAAAAACTCTAGAATTTTTTTTAAAACTATATCAAAATAACCTTCATAATAATTATTTTTTTAAAAACCCATTTTATGAAATAGAATTTAAGTCCTTATGAATCATCCAATCAAATAATAATAAACTAAAGTCTCAAAACTTTATTTGAAATTAAAAATGTTCATCTCATGATCGTTCCTCCCGTTTTCGTATCACACAGCATCCCGCTTCCGCTCCAAACTCCTTCAAATGCTACATCTTACCCTTTCTTTTATATGCAACATGAATTAACTTTAAATAAACAAAGGCTTAGTAAGATACTTAAATCTCACAAACGTAAATAACATTTTTCTTTATCATTAACGTCAAATATCTTCATAAATAAAGCATATGTAAACAAACTTTTTAACTTTCAAAACCGTCATATATTGGGCCCAACGTTGTACCGTCATAGCGCGCTAGCCATGGAAGGAGTGGGGTAGCTATTCCCAAACCAACGGTGACAACATCATCATCGTCATCATCAAGGGTGTATAGCGCCATTTTAAAAATTAAAAATACATATGTATACATATATATATTTTTCATCAAAACGTCATTATAAAAGAAGTATTAATTAAGAACATCATAACATCATTATCAAAACATATACTTCTCAAATCTTTGATTCATGTTGCATGTGAGAGTGTACTTACATAAACGTCTTACTTAACCCTTTTTAATTTTTCTAATAATAATGCGCGATTGAGGTCTCAGGTGCTCGCTTTTAGAACCGTTCATGTCATG
Organism: Ficus hirta; assembly: GCA_038430175.1. Lineage (NCBI taxonomy): Eukaryota > Viridiplantae > Streptophyta > Magnoliopsida > Rosales > Moraceae > Ficus > Ficus hirta. Next base: position 16,820,861 of record CM076592.1, read on the forward strand.
AATAATAAATATAATAGAATTAACAAAAGATCTTAATAATTTATCAAACACATCCATCGTATTATAACAGCGCCTAATAGACCTTTTTCATCAATTAATAATATCAAAATACAAAAATCAAATAATTACATAAAATTACAAAACTTTACAAAAACTGACAGCCATACCTCTGTCCCTTCAAAAATTCATAAAATTCGTACAGGACTCCAAATAATCTAAAACCAATTGTAAATGAAATTAGACATCTAGATATTTTTAATAGTACCTAATTGTTAAAAACGGAGACCGTTTGGACCCTCAAAAATAGTTTTGAATATAATCACCAAAATTTTAACTGGCAGCTAGACCTCTGCCCCTTTGAAAAATTGTAATAATTCATATATATCTCCAAACGATCTAAAACTGATTTCAAATGAAAGTAGACATCCAAGGCTTTCCAACAATACTAAATTCGTTAAAAATGGAGTCCGTTTGCATACTCAAAAACAGTTTGGAATACTTATCATAAATTCTGAAAATTTCCAGTAACAATGGTCAAATCCGAAAATTCATTAAAAATATAAAAATTATCACAACAACGTACATGATTCATATACACACATGCAAAACATCCATAAGATACTAAGTCATCATACCCAATAAAATCATGAATCAAGAAATCAAAAACCCTAAAATCGTCTTGTGATAGAATCAACTATAGCCATTCCTTCGATCATCATTCTATAAATATTGCTTATCATCTCCTTAAGATGAAACTCATCAAGAAAATCACTCAACGCCGCCCCCCCCCCCCCCCCCCCCCCCCGAAGGATCTCAAAAAGAGCAACAATAATAATCATCAAACAATGAAACAAACATACCTTGAAATCCGTTTGATTTTGGCTTGGATGAATTTGGAGGTTTGGTGGATTTTTTCTTTTTTTTTTTTGTGCGTGTGAGACGAATAGAGAGAGAGAGTTAGCGAGAGAAAAGACTAGGGAAGTGAGAGAAAAATACTAGAATTTTGTATCTTATAAAAATTGTAAGTGATTCAATCCCAAATCAATTTTGGAATTAATTGGAATATTAATTGGCTCAAATTAAGCGATTTATAGGTTGGCAATCACTTATTTAAGGTAGGAAATTTGTCAGATATCAAGAAAAATTTCAAGGAAACCAATTGGGTATTAATTAGCTCATTCCCCTCCTTTTTTTTTTTTTTTTTTCCCGGATAACATACTATCTCTTTTTTTTTTTTTTCTCCCTCCTCTCTTCTTCACGTTTTCAAATCAACATTCCCACTTTTTTTTCTCCTTTTGCCGATTGCTATTTATAGATGATTTATATATATATATATATATAACTGTACACATCATACACATATAGATATATATTACGTAATATACTTATTTCAAAATATTTCTTTAATTAAACTATCACACAAAATTATCAAATCATCATAAAAAAAAAATTTATCAATTTGACATGAATTTTGTTCTAGATATCAAATTCTCATCGCGTCACCTGTGAAAAATAACTAAATATAACATTAAAATTAACTAATTGATATCTTATCACATTACCCATGATAATTTCTAATATTAAATTTCTAAAATTATTGTTAGTTAGGATTTTGGGCATCACAGTGAGTGAGTGTATAATGCCAGATTTGAATTATGGACTTTTCATTTCTTAATAGTAGTAAATAATAAAATAAGAAAAATTTTTAAAAAATAAAACTAATGGTTTGTTTGGTAAAACCATTTATTTTAAACTAAACTGTACTTTTTCATTTCAGTTTTTGTCTTTTTCTGAAAAGTCAACAAAAATTATAACTAATTTTTAAAAAGTCAACCAACTCAAACTTAAAAATTTCAACTCAAATCGTTTCGTCAAATGGACTATAAATGAGGTATATTGTCACAATTTAACAAATTAAGAGATAAATTATTAAAATTAAAAATTTGAGAGATAAGTTACCAACATGTGATAAAATTAAAGAATATCAGTGCTAAATACCTAAACTTAAACCCATTGGTAGTTACTTTCTAAAGCTAGCTAAAAAATGATCCTTTTGGCATATTCTTAATGTCTCGTGTCCTTGAGCAACTGGAATATTGTAAGTTTCACGCAAGGAAATGTGACAGTGCGTCCCCCTTTACTTCCCTTGTCCGTAATTATTATTAATATTCTTATGTCTTTCCTTTTTTTAATCTTGTCGATTCTACCCACATGGCCAAACAAAACTGACAGTTTTATCAGTGATGTATTATTATTATTATTATTATTATTATTATTATTAGTTCTGGTAGAACATATAAACAAGAAATTATTAATGGTATTAAATAACAAGACTCCGTATACATGATTGATGAGTGGTTTTCACATGTGGACAGTTTGCATGTTTGGACATTTGAATTATCAAGGTCTTTTTCTCTATATCATTTTCTTTGCTTTTTCTTTTGTTCTTTTTGTTATTTTGGCAAGACCCACTTAACAATGAAATGGGAACATAATTAAAGATTATGATTGTAAAGCAAGTGAGAGGGACCTACTATGAACAAGCCCAACTCAAAAAACAAAAAGACAAAAAAAAAAAAAAAAAAAAAAGGAGATTGGATCAGATCCTTTTAGCAAAATTTAATATAGATTCTGCCAAGTGCAAAGGAAACTATACGGACTACGGCCGAAACTAGAGAACCTGCAAGGTTGATCCAAACAAAACCACTGCCTAATTACTTTAGAGGGAATAGAAATGAGGCTAGTAAAGCAAAAACAAAAACAGAATAACGAGGGTGTATTTCTAAATGTTAGATAATAAAAAAATAAAAAACAAAACTAAAAATGAACCTAATCAAAATTTAGCAGTCTAAAACTTTATTTTATTTTTCAATCTTATTTTTGAATTTGAAGGTAGACAGAAGGGAATTCAAACTATGTATTTTATGATGGAGTAAAATGTGTAATTACTACTAAACCACCTAAAACCACCTAAAACAGTAAATTTTCATTATGTTCATTTTTTCTTTTGGTTAAAAAAAGAAAAAAGGAAAATTGTAAACCAAGTGGTCACAGACCTCAACTTTTTGGGCTATAGGATTGTTTCTTAAAGCCAGAGCAAGTGGGCCCCAAAATCTCCTAAAAATTAGATGTTTGTTTTTTCATTTGCTTCAATCATATTCAGTCCATACACCACATCCCCTCCCTTTGCTTTGCCATCGTTTCACTCTTCAGCCAATATTGATTTATGATTTTTTAAAATAATAATAATAATAATAAACAAATACAATTCTCAAGCAAAAACATCTAGTGTCTTTAACAAACACTTCAAAGTGGCATAATTACGATACATTTAAATGAATTATACACATAAAAACATGCCTACATGAAGCAAATTACAAATAAATTTTCAGAAATATAATTTAGAATATTTCTCACTCAAATAGACATTGATTGTTGGAAAAAAATGCGAAATCCAGGGAAGGCATCTAGAACACTTGAAATGAGTTGGGGTGGTGGTGTGTGTCCTTGTTGAAGAACTAGATGATATCTCTCCTTCAATAGTGACTGCACAACCATTTGCGGATCGATATCGTTGAAACCACCTGAAAAAAGATAGGTTGAGTCATTAATCACCTGACCAGAAAAAAGATACTATACCCAACAAGTGTGTGTCCGTGTAACACTTACGCGACATGAGAAGAGCTATACCCAATTCAAGTTACTTTGACCAGAAAAAAAAAAAAATAGATGAGTAAAAAAAAGAGGCCTACCCAATTCAATCACATGATCTTGCTCTTCCACATCCCCCTCTTCAATAATTGTACCATCTTGCAAGCCAACAGCTGCTTTTGCATACCTGTTGAGAAACTCTTCCTCGGTTTCTTCGTGTTCATCAACCTCAGAATCCTGCAAAACACAAATTAAGGTTTGTTGCATTTACTGCGGTGTATAAAGACATACACGTTTTTGAAAGTTGAGTTAACAGTGGGATTTAAACCTCGTCATCATCTTCAGTTTCCTCATCACCGTCCTCGTCACTATCGGCCTCTTCATCATCCTCATCTTCTTCAACTTCGTCTCCTTCCTCTTCCATTTCTATAAACCGAACAAATGCCTCCAGCAGTGAATTTAGCAGATGACCGCATGGTTTCCCTACTTCCAAGAGCCGTTCAATTACCTTGGCCAGCGTCATCACTAAGAGCCACAACCAACGATTAGTGATGTCATATGTTTTCAAGCAATTGGACCTAACAAAATTGTGCCAAGTAGTGGAATGGTAAAACAAGGGTCACAATGAAGAGGCAATTTATTTTCTGCATAATTAAGTGTAGTCACACAGTTTAACCACAGGTCAATAATCTTCCAGAGCTACCAATTAGATGAGAACAATAAACTAGTAAGAAAATAGGAATGCTTAGAAATCTCGGAACTGCCGTACAATGTACAATGATCAGTTACCAATTCAACTGAAACTCAAAGTCAAAATCAAATGAGCTACGCAATCAAAGGGATGTATCCTTTGGCCTCGCTAACAATAAAAAGATGGAACTCTATAAATACTTTGATAGGTAAAAGAGGTAACCCATATTCATAAAATATTTTAAAAAAAAAGAGACGCTAGATATGAGCAAATACTCTGAGAGGCTAGGAACCAGTAATGTAAATCATCACTTGATATGTAAAGAAAATACACATCACTTGGATTCCACATCAGCCAGGAAATGAGCTACTTACCGATCAGCTTTATCTCAGACTCCATTGTCAGACCAGGTTCATAAGAACTAGAGCAGACATATTGCAATGCAGATAACCAGATTGCAAAGCCTCCATCTCCATCTTCATCTAACATTCTCTCTACAAGTTCAGGATAACACAAATAGCATGATGCTATGGCAAGCAACAGAGGCTTCCAGAGCGAGCAAGGTTTACTCTGAACTTTGAATCGAGAAAATGCAGCCCTAGAAAATGAAAGTGCCAATGACTGCTTCACATCCTCGGTTTCAATCGTGTAACTGGGGACATGTAGAAGCATATGGACACAGGAGCAGGCCCTCCACGTTGCAGATGGATATTGAAGAATAGCCTCACTTACAAAAGCACCAATTCCTTCGAATATGGAACGTTTAGGCACAGCAGAAGTTGGAGATGGCATTGGTTTTGCAATAAATTCTCGCAATCCATACTTATTTTGGAGATCAACAACTTCCTGAATGCAGTCAAAGACTGACAAATCTTCGGATTCCTCCCATGCATGCCAATCCGCAATCAAATCGGTCCAAACAAATAATAAGTCAGATATTTTAAGCTCCTGAATTTCATTGCTTCCAGTAACAGACAGTATGATGGACCGTAGCAGCATAGATGCATCATCTATGCAAGATGGAGTGGAACCCTCACCTTCCTGATCCACACCATAATCATTGAGACAGCAATTAGTAATTAATATGAAATCCAAAAATTTTCTCATCTTTTCTCATCTTTAAATGAAAGTTTCCACTGCTTACTAGATGAAAAAAGATATATCAATCTGAAATCCAAAAAGCAAAGCTGATTGATATAATAAATGCAGAGAGTTATTTGTTCTCTAACCGATGGATGCATGAATGGAAGCCAAGCCTGTTGCAAAAGAACAGAAAATGCTCTTCCGACAGCAGCTTGACCGGATGCCCACTTTTCACTAGATTCCTTCTGCTCATGTTCTTCAGCGAGAAAACTTTCCCAAGATTGAGCCATCACTGCTAATGCTGCAAAGCCCTTTTCAATCATCTATTACCAAAAAGTTCAATTCATTAACGGCGCCATTCTTCACTCATTGTGTTCATCAAGTAAACAAATCATTTGAAATAAAAGAGGTAATCTACTACATGTGTTTATATCGGACAAGCAGTAATATAGAAGATGTTGCTAGTGTTGGAAGTCAAGTAATCATGGTCATCAAATCTTAGTAAAATCTCTCTTGAAACCATTAGATTTTGACAGACAAGCATGAAATTTACAAGTAATTTGTTAGGAACCCATTAGATAGAACTCGCCCTTACAAAACCGGCTTGCAAGGTGAGGGGACCCAAGGGCTTATAAAACCCATTATATCTCTTATAATCTTTCCATGTGGGACAATTACATAATTTTATGTTACACACACACCACCAACAACCCCCCCCCCCCCCCCCCCCCCGGGCGATGAGCCATACACATGCAACTGAATAGATTATAGGCCAAAACTTTCATTCAGGCACCATATCATACTCCATTTTTTAAATTGTAAAAATATCAAACCCTACTGCGAGAGAGAGAGAGAGAGAGACTGCGAGCGCCTTATAAGGATATATGCATACTTGTGGCCATGGCTCCAGATCAGCAGGTATGCACTTTGAGATTGTGGTAACTAATGGCGTAACAATTGATGGGATATGAATAGCGACATTTTCATTTCCTGCCTCAACTACAGAACTGAGAAGCTGAAACAAGACGGAGCTATCTTCATCATCAAGACCAATCCTCCCAATCACAGCTTGAAGAAGAGGAAGCCAATCAGGTGGCATGTAGTCATTCTGAAGCCCGAAAACAAGAGACAAGGTCATAAATATAATAACAGTAGTACAGGTTACTATGGTAAATAAAAAGGATTGGTTTTCGCACTTACTTCTAGAAGCTCCGCAATTGCCCCAGCAGCAGAAACCCGCACAGGGTAACAAGATGTATCCCCATTATCTGGCATATTCAACGCATTGAGCAATGAACAATATACATCTGCACTCATCTCCTGAAAATGAGAGCAGAAAAGGTCTATATTGTAAACCATTAAATAAAATGGGATATAGCATATAAGTGAAGCAAACGTTATAAACAGCAAGTGAATTCTGTGAAAACTATAATGTAAACCAAGAAATTGTAATGTAGCATATAAATGAAGCAAAGATGTTATATACCAAGTGAATTCCTAATCTGTTTATAGTATGAAAGATACGACTAAGATGATTAGATATCCGAATATTGAAAATGATGCTTCTTACTTCAGGCAGACAAGAAGCTAACTCTCCAAGTACCCAGTTTGCAGGAGCAACTAAGTATGGTAGGCACACTGATGATTTATACAAGGGTAGTAACCGCGTCCGAACCAGAGTTGTAGTATATCTAGGCTCTTGCTCCCTGAGAAACTGCAAAGTGAAATACCAAATATGTTATATAGATTACTATTGGATCACATTTCACAAGTGAGTGAATTGACAGGATAAGGAATCCTTACATCTAGCAGACCACCATATCCCAGAAGAACACCAAAATAACTGTCACAGTAGCCACAGTAAGATAGCAAGGAAACTAAAGGTAAGTAAAGTACAGTGACTGCAATATTAAAGGGAAAAGTTACATTATCAGATTTTCTGGGAATGAGGTAATATAAGAGAAACTCTGACATGGTAAAATTACTCCCAACATCCCATTTGTTTCAATGGAGGTTGGCCATTATATAACTCCCAGTTTTACACTCCACGTAAGTTTATATCAGAATTCTACGAAATCGAAATCAGCATTTTCAACTCACTCACTTGTTCAAAATTTCTGTTTGAGCTCCATTAGCTTCAGAGGGAATAGGAAACTTTGACAGAAATGGAAGAACCAAGAGTTCCCCAATAGAGCTACGCCGACTATTTCCCTTGTTCTTTTCACCTTTTTTCCTTTTTGATGAAGCTAAAGAACCATTGCTAGAAGTTCCTATTGGCGGACCCTGTAGGCACTAAACCTAGTGAAAAATAGTATGAATGTAAACGGCCAGATATATTTTGAGAATTACTACCAAGGAGAAACCTTTGACAACGAAATGACACCAAGTAAATTTATCGCACTTTTCCTGGCTGTAAACAGATCCTCCCTCCACCCAGAAACTTCATCCTGTATACAAAAGAGTTATGCTGAAATAATCATCACTCAAATAGTGAATGAATCTTATAACAAATCGGCATTAACTTGCATACAATTTCAGATGGAAGATTCTTCCTTATGAACTCATCTGCATCTTCTTCCCAATCTGAGATATCCTATTCACAGGCATTTGAATAGAGTACAGGAAATCAGTAATTTGAGAAATTTTGAGCAACTTTTGAACAATAGGTCTCACATTCATTTTCTTTTAGAATATTTACCTTTTCATTCATTACCAGTGCTGGAAAAATCGCAGAATCCAGCAGTGATGAAAAATGGGGTGAAACAAACCTCCATCCCTGTTTACAAAAATGAAAACGAGATCCCTTAAAAAGAGAACATATTGTGCAGTCTGACCAACTAATGGGCCGTACTGATATAATAACTTGGTAGACTACTTCTAGTCATAGATTTTCGTGAAGACCCAGATCAAATTGAATACTGTGATATAAAGATCTTATAGTTACATAACTTACAGGGCCCGTCTCCAGAACATGTGAAATCAAGTCGAAAGCTAATGAAACAATCCTCTCAGATAAAAAATCAAGCTTCTGCATACACAATCATACTTTTCAGAATCTAGTATGACTCTATGACCTCTGATGCAGAACAATAAATTAGAACTAATCATATAATATGGCTGGGGATGAGTAGAATAACAATCATACATAACGGGATTGAATCTTAACTACTTCAAATAAACCAATAAAACACGACATAATCATCAGTTCTGTAAGTAATTAATAAACCCAATCAGTAGCAATAAAAAGAATAATTGACCACTTAAAAAGAAAATGTAAAACAACGACACATTAAATTTCAACTATACATCAAAAATTAGAAACCTAAAGAGAATTTTGCATTACAAACAGAACAAGAGTGCCTATTGACTACCAGTAGGTCACTAACATATTCAATAAAGACTTACACTGAGATATTTGCTATATTTGACTATGCTTAATGCACTGTTTATCATGTCTGGCATTAACCTGAAAATGCAAGAGGAGAGAATAAACAAAAAAGAACAACCATTTTATTTCAAGGAAAGCACATACCAAACTGCATGTATTACTTATCAGAATACTTCCGGTGGCGAGTAACTAGAGCACAAAATATTTGCAAACTTCTCTTTGCAGTCTTCAACCTTACCAAGAACTCATTTCCAGTAGCAACCATAGAATCCAAACTCAGAGAACCAAGAATGTCAATTAGATCATGACACAAGGCCGGCAGAAGTGGAGCTAAATCAGATGGCATATAAGATCTCATCTACGAAAGCAACAGTACAACAACAATTATACAAGAAGGGAATAGAATAATAAAAATGACTAAGTGTGAGAAAGTTCTAGCACCATCATAGAAGAATTTCCTATTGAAAATCGGGAGGGGGGAGGGAATGTGAGGCAGCATTTGCCTTCAGTCCACAAAAAATACAACATTTAGGTCTCATTAGATCAGAGGAACACAGAGATCCATTAATAAAAACGAAGGTCGTGTATCCAAGAGCAGCAATTGCCTCCAGTCCATATTAAATACAACAGTAGCAATTCAGCTATTGTGAGATCAGACGAACTCAAAGATCCATAAGCTACATAATGAACTACTTACCTATAAGATGCCTTAGTGTAATCAAGTATCAATAACTTACCTGAATGGTCAAAAAGTGCACATATTTCAGATTAAACTTACAACATAATCCATAAAATTACTCTATTCAGTACTTATATCTAAATACTTCCTTCTACGAGCACTGTACATTACTTCATTTTCTTCTAATGCTTGCAACATACCTTTAACATAGATTGTCCAGCAAGGCTAGGGCTGTGGTCAATGGTGGATACTAATTATGACTAATTCAGTAACATATCATGCATATAGGTTGCAACTGATGAACCTTTACCGCATATTGCCAATCAGTGTAAAAAATTATTTAAAAACAGAAACAAAACAAAACAACACAAAGAAAAGAGAGAGAAAGAGAGAGACAGGGAGAGATAGTAGTGTTACTTACAGAAAAGAAAATGCATTTGCATACAAGAAGAAGTGTCTTCTCAATTTCCAAGTCTCTTGTCCTATTGATTTTAGAAACCTGTTTGAAACATAATTAAAACCCATTGTTATGAACGTGCGGCAAGCAATCAGCAAGAGGACGTAAGAAAATGTGAGGAGGAGAAATTACAACCTTTTCAACATATAGATGGAATACAACTAATAAGGGCACAAGGATTTCTTTTGCAATTAACTCCAGCTGCATCGGAATAGGCTCCTTCGCAGCTTTAGGATTTAAAAAGTACTGCCATGAAGTTGTAAGCACAAGCCAAGTGAGAGGATATTGATTTATATCATCTCAAATATAATATTATATCACCCGAACAAATATATCCTTAAGCGCCTTGAAGGAGAGAACAACTTGATAAAGCAAATAATACATAAATGGGAAGAAAAAACGGGAAAATTTATAAACGACTTTAATGTCCACATTTTGTGGGTTCAAATTGTGTTTCCAAAAGTGTGTCTGAGGTTCACGTTATCATTTTTTGAAAATTGTAGCTAAGGGTCTGCCTAAATGCACACGTCTTAAAAATTATTCTGATCCTTCCACCAAAAACAACTTAGATCTTGCATAGAAGGAGACCAAGTACCTGAAAAGGCCTAAGAAGTGCATGAAGAACTGTAAGGGCATTGATGGTATTCCATTGAGACTGTGCACCATTGTTAAAAAGGTGACTATTTTGGATAGCAGATTGAAGATCAGGCACGAGTTCTGGCCAGGAATTCTGCTTAACAACCTTGGCTGATACAATAATACGGAACTGCAAACAAGTTACAGCATTTGCAAAAACATAAGTAATTCTTACAAAGCAAATTCTTTATGCGCAAGAAACAAGCAATGGGCATCAGAAACGAGCATACCGCTTCAATCAAAACTTTGAGCACCGCTGGCTCGACTTGGAGCAAAGTACACAGGAGCTGATCCTTGAACTCTTTGCCCACTTTCGAATGCGGACCACCATCCTCGTCAATATTCCGCCTCGTGAGGTTCTTAAGGTATGTCGCCGCAGCAATCTTGACACCTTGATTCTCACCTTCTAAAGAATTAACAATTAAGGAAGCCGCATGGCATAAGCTCTTATCAGAATTAACCAACAGGAAAAACTGAATATTAACTCAGAATTTTTAGCTACGATGAAACTCAAATTAAAAATCAATCTGGACTCAAAATTGAAGAGAGGGATACTATTGACAAAACCAAACTCATAGCGAAAAAATGAACATTTTTAGCTAAAAAAAATAGAGACAATTGTTAAGCTTGAACCTTGATTCTGACCTACCAAAAAAAAAAAAATGATGTCTTCAAATTTGCAGAGAAGTTGAAAAAATGATAGCAAAATTTTGAACATTTAGCTCAAAATTTGTCATACGCTTAAAGCTTGATTCTCAAATTCTACGAAACCGAAATTGAAAAGATTATTGGAATCAAACTTACAAAAGCAGCCTATTTTCGATTAACAAACCCAAACCAATACCCAAACCCAAACATTTTTAGCTGAAATTGTTTTCATTTTTAGTACAATTAAGCTCAAAAGCTGAATAGATTAGGCGAATTTGAAAGAAAAAGCGGGAAAGAGCAAGTACCGGAGGCGATGGAGAGGAGAGAGAAAGGGAATCCGGGAAGGAGAGAGAGGCGTTCGAGGGATTCGGTAGCAGCTCGGACGACGGCGCAATCGGAGCTGAGCGTCTCGGTGAGGAACTGAGCGGTCTGAGGAGTCACCTTCATTTTCTAGGGTTTCGTTTTTGGTTTGTTTCCTCTCTTCTTCTTTTTCTGCGCAGAAAACCCTAGAGGAGAAAGGAAGAAGAAAGGCAAACAAACAAACAAACTGTTAAAATTATTGCGCGGGAAAGAAAGCGATTTTCTGCCCAGCAATATATAAGGAGATTTTTTTTTTTTTTTTTTTTTTTTTTTTTTTTTTTTTTTTTACATCGTTTCGTAAAATAGAGAGGGATAAAAAGAGGGACATTCCGTTTTTGAAAAAAAAAAAAAAAAAAAAAAAAAAAAAGAAAAGAGGTGAAAAAGGATGGTGGGGGTGGAATATTTCTGCAAGTTCAATGATGGAGATGCGGGGTATCGAACCCCGTACCTCTCGCATGCAAAGCGAGCGCTATACCGTTTGAGCTACACCCCCGATTTATGACAATTCAAAATGGAATTTTCTTTATTATAAATTTTCTTATGATTATGTTCACACGTCACTAATAATGCAAAATCGTTCATGGAAATAGGAAAAACTATAGTATAGCCCTTTTTATATACCTTATTAATGGAGTTTATTTTTAAACCATTTAAATATAATCAAATAGCTGAGAGGTTACTTGTGTGTGGTAATTATAATGCACCTTATCTCATAATAGATTAACTAAGAAATTAAATAACTAATTTAAAAAACAAAAGAAATTAAAAAAAGAAAAAACTCAACCATCATCATTGGTGGAAATTTGGGAGGGGGGGTCCTCGCCAAGGGCTTGACGCCGACGAGGCTGGGGAGTGGCCCGTCACTAGGGTCGGAAGGGGAGGGGCTCATCATCTAGAGGGTGGCGCGTCGCAGGCGACCTGGGTCACGGGTGGGGTGGGATGCTCGCCGAGGACTCAACGTCGGCGTGGGTAGTACGTCGCCTGGGTCGCAGGCCTCAAGAGGGGAGGGGCTTGTCATCGAGGCTCGGGGGGGGGGGGGGTGAGGGCCTAGGTCGCGGGTGGGCAAGATTTGGCTGACGGGTGGGCGGGACTCCATTGGCAGGGGAAAGGCTCGTTGTCTAGTCTAGTGGGGAAGGGGGTGTTTGGTGGCGTTCTCGGGAGGGAGGGGCTTGTCGGGCAGGGCGGGGGAGAGGGGGGCTAGGGATTTCAAGCCAGGGCCTGGGTCATGGTGTGGGGGAGGGGATCTGCGGGCGGGGGTCGTGCAGTGGGGGGGATCTGGCTGGCGAGGGTCGTGTGGTGGGGGATTTGGATGCCATTTTTTTTTTCTTAAATTTTTTTTCTTATGTTTTTAGTAATATTATTATGATGTAAGGTATATTATAACGATTATACCACAGTCGTTCGATTATATTTAAACGGTTTAAAAATTAATTCTATCGATAGGGTATATAAAAATGACTCTATCATAAATTTATCCCATGGAAATAATGACTCAAGGACATCAAATGGAACCACAACCACAAAACCAATTATGAGTAGCATATGTTACCCTTCGTTTGGCACTATCTTTTGCGTTTTCATTTCCTAACATTTCAAATATACATTTGATAGGCAATATTTAAAATGGTATAAAATATTGCAAAAAGTTGTCATCCGCAATTTTAAGAAATGTTTTTAAATATTATGGAATAATATTTTTAAATATTTTTTATTTTTTTAGAGGTGTAAATGGAAGCTTAGGAGGCTTTCTGGTCTAGTTTCACCTCCAGAGAAAGCAAACCAGGGGATTCATTAAGAGGTATAGTAGGAACAGAATCCATGAAACGGTGAGTTGAGACAGAGGTTTGTTGATGTTCTTCTCATGATCACGACCTCTCTTTTGGCCACTCGTCCACTAGGACCCATAACCAGTACCAGAGTTAAAAAAAATAAAAAATAAAAATTGCTAGAGGATAGAGGAGAATTTGAAGAAGAACAAAGTTGATTTCGGACTCTTCGTGATCTTGGTCGTCGTTGTTTTGAGTTCGAAAGTTGACATCATGATCACCACCAGAACTCCTTTGATTCGCCACCTTCAACAGGCACATGTGTAAATAATATGATTTTAATTTTACCATTTGATGATAAATCAGATCCTAATTTCACAATATCTGAAAATCCTTCCTTATTCTCAAAATGACAGCTATATGTATAGTTTTAAGGTCCATGATATATATATCTTCTCTCTTTCATAGATTTCATTTTGACACGTTCAACCCCTATCGGCCCAATAATGCTTACAGATAGTTATTATTACACAAGCATTCCTACATATCTCCATTTGCACTTTCTATTTGCCAAACATATATTTTGCCCGGCTCATACACAAATTACAAAGTTTAACCATTTTCATCCATCTACAGTATCTATAAACTGTCATTACACTCTCTTTTTCATTCCTTCCCATCTCTATCACCTAATTGACACATTCACGTCCAAATTATTTATATGTACTTTCATTGTCTTTTTTAATATACTAAGATTTACCATTATGCCCTTATCTTTATTTAAAAATGATTACAATCCTCTGAAAACGCATAGCTGCAGATAACCGCTTTTCCTCTGTCTTTGTCAGCCTCACTCTTTATGCACTGAACATGTGTCCAATTGCTGACTCATTTTCTTGCCATGTCACTGCCGGATATAAACCAGTACAGGAAGTGAGACCTTGGTAAAATTATATTTGTTTATGTAATATAATTGTCAGTAAGAAGTTTAAATGTCAAGTCTATATTTAATAAGTTAGTTGGATATAAAATTTTTAAATTAGAATTGATTGATTTTTTAAAAATAAATTATTATTTTTTATTATTTTTTAAAAAAAGATAAAAATTAAGATAAAAAATTATAGTTTAATTGGAGTTAAACTTAAACGTCAAATAAGTCTTTAAAGTTTTTTTTTTCTCTTTTTTTCTTTTTTGACTATATAAAAGAAGAGTTCAAAATAATAAAAGACTTACTTAAAAGTAAAGTATTAAATAAACAATACTTTAAAATTAAAAATAAAACTGGATACTTTATTTTTACGACTGTAATGCAAACTTATTTGTTAATTAATGGGATGACTTTGTCATTTGGTGATTGATATTCTCGTATATAATTTGGATATTTTCGAAATGAAAAAAAAAAAAAAACCAGTTAGCAGCGTGCGAATTTTTAGTTTCTGTTTGGATCATCGATTGGAGTTGAAATTTTTAAATTAGAGTTAGTTGATTTTTTAAAAACTAGTTATAATTTTTATTGATTTGTCAAAAAAATAAAACAAAAATCCATTCGAAAAAATAAAGTTTTGTTAAATTTAAACCTGATATTTAAATAAACCATTAAATCTAATTTGTGTGTCAATTGCACCTTAACCGAGAAACGTTTCTTCTCAATAAGAGGGATCAGAAGAAAGTTATTTATTTATTCCTGGAATGAATGTAAAACAACAGAATTTAATAGTGATGCTGATATATATATATATATATATATATATTGAAAAGATGCTGCTAATTAATAAAATAAACAATCCCACAAAAAAATGGTAAGAATAATAAACAAAATGAATAAATGGAATAGACACGTGGAAGAAGGAGAAGAGTTTCGAATGAGAAGAAGCCACAACACAAGCCACGTTTCCTTCATGCACCACCCTTCCATGCTTTATAATTCTCTTATCACACCCCTCCTTGATCAGTCATCACCCAAAAAAATAAATTAATTAAAAAAAAAAAAGAAGAAGTTTGAAGAGGAGTGTTTTTAATTTGGTGGTGATCAGAATTCAGAATTCAGAAGGGAAGAAGTGAAAATGCCAGGGATGACCATAGGAGACACAATCCCAAACATTGAAGCTGAAAGCACCCACGGAAAGATCGTTCTTCACGACTACATTGGCGATGCCTGGGCCATCATCTTCTCTCATCCCGGTTCGTCATATATATTTTATACACACACACACACACACATATATATACACACACATAATACAAGTGCATATTTGAATAACATGTTTTTTATCGTTAGCGGTGGGTCAGATAATAATTTCAATAGAGATAGATATAATCAGTTTTTAGTTCGGTTAAATGACAAAATATAAAGTTTTAAAAAGTAAAATTGAAAAAAACAGAAAAGAAAAGAAAAGAAAAGTTCACAAAAGGTGGGAGCCCCTACTCGGCATGGACCTAACTATAGTAAGCTATATTATATATATATATATATATATATATTTCTATGACTAACTAGATTATGTAGTAGGTGATATATATGCATAAAATATTGATGTAGATATGTATATTTAAGAATGTGTTTGATTAAATAAATGTAGCTGATTTCACGCCGGTATGTACAACGGAGCTGGGTCAGATGGCAGCGTATCAAGGGGAATTTGCAAAGAGAGGAGTGAAGCTTGTTGGTCTGTCCTGCGATGATGTCCGATCCCATAAAGAGTGGATCAAGGATGTTGAGGCTTACACAGTTAGTTCTTTTTCTTTCTTTCTTTCTTTTTTTTCTTTTGAATTTGATTTTTAAGCAAATTTAAATTAAAGTTTTGCTAGCTAATTTATTATTATTATATTTTTGAAACAGCTAATTTATTAAATCATGAATGTTTGGGTTATTATAAATTTAAGAAGACGGGGGGGGGGGGGGGGGGGGGGGGGGTGTGTGTGTGGGGAAGGAGACTAGAATGAAAGATTTGGGTTTTATGGATAAGTACCATGAATGTTTTCCAAATATATCATCAGAAATTTTCCAATTAATTGTGAGGCAAAATCACGCTTCCAATTAGTTTGCATGAGAAAATTATGAATCAATTTTTGGTTCAAAATCAGTACTGCGATATAGTAATCTTATAATACATTTGCTGAGTGTTGGATATCATTTTATCATAAATATTGATTATCTATCAACTAGAATAGACTGTTCAAAAAAAAAAAAAAAAACACTGGAATGAAAGATTTGGGTTTTATGGATAAGTACCATGAATGTTTTCCATATATATCATCACTAATTTTCCAATTAATTATAATTTGAAAATTTGCATGAATGATTATGAATCAATATTTGGTTGAAGATCAGTAGTGCAATATAGAGAAGCCCTGGAAAAGATTTGGTCGGTTAATAATTGAAAAAGTTGTCCAATATATTGTGGAAATACTCGATATAATTTGACCTTGTAATTAAATATTTGTGTGCATATGATAAAAAAAAAAAAAAAAAAATGCAGTGTGGTTGCAAAGTGAACTACCCGATCATGGCAGACCCGAACAGGGAGATCATAAAGCAGCTGAACATGGTGGACCCCGACGAGAAGGATTCGTCAGGGAAACCAATGCCGTCGCGAGCCCTACACATAGTGGGGCCGGACAAGAGGGTGAAGCTGAGCTTCCTATACCCGGCCAGCACGGGGCGGAACATCGATGAGGTGATCAGGGTGTTGGACTCCCTCCACAAGGCCGCCGAGTACAAGGTCGCCACCCCGGCCAACTGGAAGCCCGGCGACCCCGTCGTGATCTCGCCCAGCATCTCCTCGGACGAGGCAAAGCGCATGTTTCCCTGCGGTTTCAAAACGGTTGACCTCCCTTCCAAGAAGGACTATCTGCGTTTCACCAACGTTTGAGCTTGTAATTTATGTGTTATGGGTTCGTACGTGTATGGAAATGCAGTATCCTATATATATATATATAGATATATATATATGTAGTGTACAATAATACTGTATTCGCCTAGCTAGCACTACGACTTGCTTGTTTATATCTTGAAGAAAACGCTTTTGTGCTACGTCCTTGAATATGTGATGTGTCTATAACATGCCTTTACAGAATAAAGCCTTTTAGCGACTTGCTTGTTTATATCTTGAAGAAACCGCTTTTGTGCTACGTCCTTGAATATGTGATGTGTCTATAACATGCCTTTATAGAATAAAGCCTTTTAGCGACACCAACAGTCGTCGCTAAAACTTTAAAGTTCATTGCTAAAACCTAAACAGCGACGACATGTCATTAAAATTTTTTTAGGCACGGTTACGCATGTCATCGCTAAAATTGACCATAGCAGCGATGACAAGTCGTCGTTATAACAAAGAACATGTTGTCGTTGTTTATCTCTGGAAAATAAACAGGAATGACTTAGCATCTATCTTTACCGACAACTATTTTAAAAAGTCGTTAAAAAATTAAAAAACTAACGTGACAGTGCTTTTTAGTGAAAATAAGCCATCTTTAGCAACAACTTTTTAATGTATCATCGCTAAAAATATGAAAACGTATGACGTGTCATACAAATTTAGTGACGATGTACATCAATATGTCGTCGTTAAAATTAATTTTTAATATTTTTAAATATATTATAATTTAATTTTAAGTTTTATATTAATTTTTTTAATGATTTGTCTTTGATATTTTATTTATTTCATATTCACCAACTATAATTTTAATAGTTTTTACTTCTCGTAATATTTAATTTTAAAAAACTAAATAAACATAATATTAAGTAACTACAATATAAATATCCACACATATTACTATAAAAGTTGACTTAGACGACAGAGAATACACAACGGTTTTACAAAAACCGTCATCTAAAACATAATCACACGATGGTTTTAATAAACCGTCGTGTAAACCTGTGATTACACGACAGTTTATCCAAGATTACACAACGGTTTGATAAACCGTTGTGTAATCTCTTAGTTTTTACCATCCCTACTAGCCTTGATTTTATTTTACAGAACAGTTCCGCAGTCGCGAAATACATTACAAAGACCTGCGAAACCAGATCCTCCGCTGCCGTTCAACGTCGTTACCACCGTCCACCAAATCAACACTCTCTTATAGTCATTATTTGAAAGTGATTATTACTTACTCTTTTGAGTTATTTAATTTGAATTCATTCATTGTAGATATTTTAGATATCTGAAACTGTATATTCTCGTTTTTTTTTTTAAAGTATGATTTGTTAAATTATGTCCAAAGCGTAATATATGTATTATTTTAATTGCAAAAACTTGATTATTAAATGAATTATATGATCTTTAATTTGGATTTAGGCCGGGTTCTTGCAAATGGATCGAAAATGGATGTGAGCTAATAGATTGACTAGAAAATATCAAGATGGTGTTGAAGAATTTTTGTCATTTGTCAAAACTCACATGAAAAATGATAAGATTCAATGTCCTTGTGTGAATTGTAGAAATCATATATCTCATTTAGTTGATGAAGTTAGAAGACATTTGCTTGTCCGTGGGATTATTTGTTCGTACCAAACATGGTATTTACCTGGTGAAATTTGTTTGAATCCAACATCGAAGACCAAAGAAGAAGAACCGATTATTGAGGAAGATGTAGGAGATAATTTGTTTGATATGGTTAATGATTTGGAAGAACACTTTGTGCATCGTCTGGAGTTAGTTGATGCAATGATGAATGATGTCGAGATGCCCTTGAATGGCGGGTACACTAAATATATGAAATTGTCCACATTGGTCAAATTATGGAACATGAAGGCATCGGGAGGGTGGACAAATTCTAGTTTCACGACTCTTTTAGAATTTCTAAGAGAGGTTCTACTGGTTGATAATAAAATACCGGCTAATATGTACGAAGCTAAGAAGACGTTGAGTACTTTGGGATTGAAATATGAAAAAATTCATGTATGTCCAAATGATTGTGTCCTTTACCGAAATAGGTATGAGGATTTGGATGAATGCCCGGTATGTAAGGAGTCAAGATGGAAGAAGGGCAATAAGCCAATGAATGGAAGCAAAAGAGTGCCGACAAAAGTGTTATGGCACATTTCTCCAGCGCAGCGTTTATTCCGTAATGCCGATCATGCCAAGAATTTGACTTGGCACCATGATAAACATGTTGAAGATGACATGCTTAGACATCCAGCCGATGCACCACAATGGAAGACCATTGATGACGATCATCCTGAATTTAGTGCGGAACCGCGGAATCTACATCTTGGTTTATCAGCGGACGGAATGAACCCACATGGTAATATGAGTAGTAGGCATAGTACTTGACCCGTCATACTTGTCAACTACAATCTCCTTCCGAAATTGAGCATGAAGTGGAAGTTCTTGATATTGACTTTATTGATCTCTGGTCCTCAACAATCAGGGAATTACATTGATGTGTACTTGGCACCACTAATCGATGATCTAAAGAGCTTATGGGAAAACGAGATCGAAGTTAGAGATGCTTACCGTCAAGAGACACTCACACTTTGTGCAATGTTGATGTGGACAATTAATGACTTTCCCGCTCATAGAAACCTATCTGGTTATTCAGTAAAGAGTTCTGTGGGTTGTCCTGTTTGTATGAAAGAAACATCTTCCATCCGGTTGAAGAATGATAAGAAAACCGTTGACCTTGGTCATAGGAGATTCTTACCAAAAAATCATCGATACCGTAAACAAAAAAAAGACTTTCGATGGTAATACCAAAGAAATAATCTTTCCCCAGGTTTTGACGGGCGAAGCCGTTTTTGAGATGGTTAAAGATTTTGAAAGTAGTGCTCGGGAAAAGAAAACGGAGTAACAAGGATCCGGTGGTTGATGGACCTTGGAAAAAGAGGTCAATCTTCTACGAACTACCATATTGGAAGTTAATTTTCGTTTGTCATTGCTTGGATGTCATGCATATTGAGAAAAACATTTGTGAATCAATAGTGGGTATGTTGCTTGACATTCCTAATAAGACCAAAGATGGTGAAAAAGCACGGTTGGATCTTAAGGATTTAAAGATTAGACTTAACTTGCTCCCTACGAAAAGAGGGAATGCCACTTACTTACCTCCGGCAAAGTACACATTATCAAGACAAGAAAAAAAAAAAAAAGCTTTGTGAATGGCTCGCTTCTGTAAAAGTGCCCAACGGGTATTCTTCCAACCTCAAAAGGTTGGTGTCTATGAAAGATTTGAGGCTGATTGGAATGAAAACACATGATTGTCATACCTTAATACAATAATTATTACCGCTTGCCTTGCGAGGAGTTTTAACAAAAGATGTGAAATTCGTAATTACCAAGTTATGCTTATTTTTCAATTCGATATGCTCCAATGTAATTGACCCATTTACACTAGATTTGCTACAATAAAAGTTGGTTAAGACATTGTGCTGGCTTGAGAAGTATTTTCCACTATCCTTTTTTGACATAATAATTCATCTAACGGTGCACTTAGTACGGGAAGTTAAGCTATGTGGACCAGTGTACTTGAGATGGATGTATCCTTTTGAAAGGTCCATGAAGGTTTTGAAGGATTATGTCAAGAACTGAAATAGGCCGGAAGGATGTACAGTAGAAAGCTACATAGCGGAGGAAGCAGTCGAATTTTGCTTTGAGTATTTGTCCAAACGAGGAAGCGATTGAGTTGCCAAAGACTACAAACATTGACTCGAAAGGACTATCCATCGGCATTCCTTCTTCGGTAAATCGAGGTGAATGGGAGCAAGCTTGTCTCTATACTTTACATAATAGGGTTGAAGTGGAGCCTTTTATTGAGGTTTACCTACAGGAATTAAGAGATGCAAATCCAAGAAGAGAAAGAAATGAAAGGTGGTTGCAAGATGAACACAATCGGACCTTTCATCTATGGATATGAAGATATGTCTTTCAGAAGGCTGGCATTTTGCAAGACTTAATGAACCTAGCTAGAAGATCGTCGACGATAGTTACACGGTATACATCATACTTTGTCAATGGTTATACATTCTACACTCACGAAAGAGATGAGAAGCATCCTGTTCAAAATAGTGGTGTGAGTATCTGTGCTGAGGCTATGCATATTTCATCCGCAAAGGACAAGAATCCAGTATATGGAATCATGAACTACTTCGGTTTCATTGAAGACATTTGGGAACTTGATTACTGTGGATTGCAAGTAGAACTCTTTAAGTGTAAATGGGGCCGACAATAATTATGTTAGGATTGACAGTGATGGCATCACAGTGGTGGACTTTAGACGATTGGGATACAAAAATAATCTGTTCATTATGATATCACAAGCAATCCAAGTATTTTATACAACGGATCCCAACAATTTAGAGTTGTCTTTAGTTGTGTCGATGAAGCAAAGAATGATTCGTGATGGTCAAGAAGATGAGGAAGATTGCACCGACATTTCATCATTCACAAAGGGATTGCCACCGGTTGAGGAGATTGATGATTTCGATGATGATGTTTCTCACTTGCTTCGACCTGATATTGAATGGACACGTGCTGAGAAAGTAAAGAAAAAAAAGAGTAAAACTTGAACATTTTGTCATTTGTACATCATTATTATTTTATTTTAATTCACGATGTATTAGATTTATTTTGTTATGTTGCTTGATTTATATTGAACATTAATGTTGAACAAGGTTCAATACTATGGCCGTTTGGGTCACTGTTTAAATAACACACGGGGTAATAGGCCGTGGGATGATAGAGAAAAAAAATGAGAATGAAAAAAGTGTATTGAGATTGCATGACGGTTTCTGGCCGAAACCATCGTGTAATCCTCCTATTAGTGGGGATTACACGACGGTTTTGGAAAAAAATCGTCGTGTAATCTTCCAAAAATTTTAAAATTTTGCGCTTTGAAATTCACGCGTAAATCCTTAACTTAAATCCATTTTCCTCATCATTTCTCATCATTTTCATCTTCAATCCTCTCGACTACTTAAAGATTTCTCCTACCAACTATCTCCTTCACCCGCCCGCCGACAGCGCCGCCGCCTTCCCCTCTCTCTTATTCTTCCGGTGATGCCGCCACCGCCCTTCCCTCTTCCTCATTCGACCGTTACCCGCAACGCAGCCATCCCCTCCCCCTTATTCTCCCGTCGCCCTCAATGCCGCCCTCCTCTCTCTCTCCTTTTTCTGCCGCCGTCGTCGCCATCAAGGCTGTGACTATTTTGCATCAAAGAAAGGCAAGGTAACTTCCATATTGCTCAATTTCTTGTTTTCCAACAAAAATACGAACACACAATTCTTTAATAACTTGCTTGGAGTGTAATTTGTGTATTTAGTGTGCTCGGTTTTTTAATTGTTGCTCTTTGTATACAAATCTTTTGTACAATTTTTTAGCATTTTACGATCTACGAACACACAATATTCTATGCTTTTTTTTCCGCCCACCACATGCTCGATGAAATGTCAAAATGGAATTTTGTTTGGATAATCATTTGGAATTAGTTCTAGTATAGTGTGCTCGATTTTTTTTATTGTTCCTCTTTGTAGACGAATCTTTTGTGTAATTTTTTGACATTTTAAGATCTCTGTATACAATATGGTACGGATTTTTTTTTCGCCCACCACATGCTCGATGAAATGTCAAAATGAAATTTTGTTTGGATAATCATATGGAATTAGTTTCTAGTGTAGTGTGCTCGATTTTTTTGTTGTTGCTCTTTGTAGATGATTTTTTTGTGCAATTTTTTGGCATTTCAAGATCTTTGTATACAATATTTTATAAATTTTTTTTTTTGGCCCACAACATGCTCGATGAAATGTCAAAATAGAATTTTGATTGTATAATCGTATGGAATTAGTTTGTAGTGTAGTGTGCTCAGTTTTTTTTAACGTTCTTGGTGAATGTGAATTTGATTTGATTAAATTAGTCCGCCATACATGTTTTGTGTATTTGTGTTGCAATAAATATAGGTAAGTGTTGGAATATTAAAAAATGACACAAAATAGAGTTGGAGAATACAAAAATGGAAGAGCACGAAGAAAAAACCCATTGAATCCCAACGCCGATGGCAAACGAAGGGAAATTTTAATGAAACGAGTCCATATGGTAAGAAAAAGAGGTGAACGAATTGAAGTCACCTTTGACGAGAAAGGACAACCGGAAGGGAAGCACGGTGATGAATAGATGAGTTGGATTGGTGTGCTCACTCGAGAACACGTTCCAATATGGATATAAGATTGGAGATCCTGTGATTTAGACGGAATGAAAGAATTAATTTGGAAAGAAACTGTTACTTCTTTCACCGTGGATGACTGGTTTCGGAGTGCTTGTTTAAAATCATGTGGTGAAGTTGCAAGGAATTTTCGACATGATCTTTACAAGACTTTTGTAGAGGACTTTCTATCTGAAGGAACTCTGTGGACACAGCCTCAAAAAGTTATTGACAACTACCCTAATATAGAAGAAGATGATTGGGTGAAATTCATTCAATATAGAACATCCTCACAATTCCAACAACTTTCGGATCATGAAAGCGAAATAAGGGCCTATAAATAATATACATCAAGAGGAGACCGAGACGGATATAGAAAGCTTGACCAAAAATTAGTATGTCAATAAATTTTGTTTCTAATAAATCGTAGTAAAATTCTTTTTTTTTTTTAATTATTCATGTATACTAACGATGATAAATTACAGTTTAAGGAGACTGGGAAATGGGAAAAAAGAGATGGATTGTGGCTAGAATCACGGATAGGATAAGATGGAGAGTTGAAGGATCCATCATATCGAAAGGTTGGCGAGTTGATAGTAAGTTTACTAATTAATAATAAATTCTTCATCACTAGAGCCATTTATAATACTTTATTTATAATGTGTGCTTTTAATTCTCCCATAGATGCAGTACAACACATAGGAAAGCCAAGACAATTTTGAATTTGTTGGCACTAATTATATATTGACCCAAGCATTATCCAAACCCGAACACCCAGGACGTACCCGTGGTCAATCGAAGTTCGTAAAGCAGTCTCAATACTTCAACCTAAAGCGAAGTTCGAATAGAGATACTAAAGTACTGTCAATGAGACGTGAAATTGAAGAATTAAAGGAGTTGGTGCGTAGTCTATGTGCGAAGAAAGATGTGGAGCCGTCATTTTATAAGAGAATATGCCAACCATTGACCAATACAATAACTTTAAGGCCAGTTGCACTCTCTAAGAAAAATAACCTGGAGTGTCTGATCCGCCAACCACGTCGGTCGATAGTCAGGAGTGTAAGCTCTATATTGTCGATGAACTTCATTGTGGACAGTTGCTTGTTGTGTTTGGAAGAGCATGGATGGAAAGCCTTCCCACTAATACAGTCCATGGGATACCACTAGGTGAAGGGAACGTGCGAGTATCAATCATTGTGCCAAAATTAAAAAAAGTAGCACTACCCATTCCGACGTACGAGGCAACAACTGTGGAGGAGGCTGTTAATGGGTTTGTAGCTTGGCCTAAAACATTAATTGAGCTTGACATGAGTTTGACAAAGGCGAGTCGAGGGCCTAGTCATGTTCCTGACCAAGCAGCTAAGGGAAACAAATGCCCAAGAAAGCTAGGAAAAAAACTGATCAACTTTCGAACTGAGGTACAACAAGATGCGAAACAACAAAGACCTTCGTTCGACTTTAATAAAATGAACATGGAGATGAGGCCTTTGGCTTATTATGCACTTAGTTCCATGCATGAAGGTAATCAGATAGAGGTCCCAATACGATACACGATCAGTGGTACTAACGTGCCTGTATTTCTGAACTTTGATGATATTTATGAGTTCATTAATTTTCAAGAAATCAGTGTAAATTGTATATTAGTATACCTTAGGTATGTCATTTTATCTCTAAATTTTATTTTTTTTATCTGGAAAATCTTGTATGTCGTCCAGAGTAACAATTTTGATATTCTTATGCATATATTTGGTGAAACTATATGCCATTAACGGGCGAGTTGAGAAGTTTGTATTTGTGTCTCCAACCATGATCTCATCAGTTAGAACAGATACTCCAGATGCTAACCTCAGAGAGCGAGCCGATGCTCTTGTCGCCTTTTTACGTGATGCACCAAAAAGACGACTTTATTGTGTGCTACATAATAAAGGGAGACATTCGGTCTTGGTAGTTATTGACCCATGGGAGGACCTAGTACTTTATTTTAATCCTCTTCGAGAGAAGAAACGGGACGATTTTACTAATCTAATGAATATGTAAGTCAATTTTTGTGGCGACCCACCTTACGTGGCCGCTACTTCACACTTAACCATACTTAAACTGTAACGCCTCGACCTACGTAGGGCCGTTACCATACTTACATACCAAGTCTTATGGCGACCCACCTTACGTGGCCGCTACTTCATACTTAACATACTCTCGTATTTCGTAAAAATACGGAAATGTTTTTTTCAATCATATTTAAATTTCTAAATTTCTTTTTAAACTCAATTTAAAACTTAACTTATACTCATACTTATTTATATGTACTCACCCGAGTACCGAGTTTAAAGCCACATTTTACAAAACATACTAGTTATCATATACTAGTACCATTGACTTATCATAATATAATACAAACATATTTTACAAAACATATTTTCAAAAACCCGTGGCGGTGTCCAACCCAAATTTCATAGTCTGCAACGCCATCTCTCCACAGTCTTGCATCAAGCATTGTCGGTAGGTTGCTTACCTACAGCATGTACGTAAGTTATGAGCTTATGCTCAGTAAGTACAACTTTCTAATCCGCAAAAACATTTGTGGTAAAAGAATATATGAATTGATAATGCTTGAACCAATTATGCTTTCTTATGAATCGATTATGCTTCCATTATGAACTTATTATCTTGCTTAACATATGGGCCCCTGGTGTGTGTACCAAATGCGCACAATCCACAGAAGTTAGGGTTTGCAATGTCCCTAACAATCTGGGAATCATGTAAGCCTTCACGATTTGGCGGAAGATCTGAGAATTTTTTTTTTAACATACATAATCCTCCACGATCTGGCGGGAGGTTGGTACGATACTTTACTTATCTTGATTTAGTCTTAGCTTTGTCATGTGATTATTATTAGTGAGCATGCTTACATGATGCCACAATAACAAAACATAAATCATATTAATACATGATGCTTTGAAAAACATGCAAAGCAATAAAAATATTTAAATCAAGAACATAAAACATAAGACATAAAACATAAGTACATCATGTAAATCAATGCATGAATTTTTGAAAAACATGCAATTCAATAAAAATATTTTGCCCATGCTGTAGGCGGAGTTGTACTTACAAACTGTCCTACGCTCTTGGTCTATCGTTCCATCAAGGCACGACAACATGTCATATTCCTGTTTCAACAGGGCGTAAGATAAGAGTCATTCTATCTTATCATAAATCATTACATTCAATGTTGGTATCTTAACCAACATTTACCAGTAACCCTAGTTACATGTCCCCCACATACTACAAAGATATCTTATTCGGTTACTAAATGTAACCCTAGAGCACATAACCCAATTATAATCAAACATCATCTTGTTTGATTATTTAATACAACCTTGGGTACAAGGCCCAATTATACTTAAATAGTATCTTATTAGGTTACTATTAGTAATCCTGGGTATAAGCCAATCATATTTAGACTAATACCCTATTAGATTACTATGTTTTCAAAATAATTATTGGCCTATGTATTTATTTTTCTCTTTTCTTAACAAGACTTTGTCTGATTTTTCTTTTTAAAAGTCTTTTGTAAAACTTTAATTCCTTAAAACCGTACTTTTTATAAAACTGTAACTTTTAAACAAAAACTGTCAAATTCTGAAAGCAATCTTTGAAAACAGTTCCATAATTTCAGTTATCAGTGCATGTGTAGAAATTGCCTGTTCATGCACTGTTTTGAAAATCCTGTGCAGGAATTTCCTATTTCCTGCTCAGTTTTTAAGATCCAGTTTTATCTTAAAATTTGTTTTGAATTTGAAAAAGTTTTCTTCATGAAAGTTGTAGATCTCGAAAACCCTACAACTTTTGTTCTTTACTTAAAACTTGGTTCTGCCTTTAACCTATCCATTTTCCTCGTTGAATCCTCCTGGCCGTGCACACTTGCCTGTCAGGCCAGTCTCGGGTTTTGATAAAAACGGAGGCCTTTGGGGTCTTATTTTTAAAAACCATTTATGCTCATAGGATTTTTAATTTTCTACAACTTTGTAGTTTTAAACTTTTCCAAATTCGGCCTCTAAAGATCTCGAAATTCCATTTCCAGATTATTGCCCAGTTTTACCCGAAAACTGGCAGTTTTACCTTTGGTTGATTTTTATGTAAAATTACGAGCACCCTACCTCAAACGGTCACAACCGTGAGCCTACAACATTGTACGTATGGTTTCCATCATCATGTATTGGTTTCTTCATCCTTACAAACCCGTGTGGTATATTTTACCAAATTAGGATTTTGGGTTAGTTTTAACTCTTGATTCATCATATAATATCATCACCGTCATTTATGCATACCATGCTTCTTCTTAAGCATGTGGGAACATATAATAAACACATAATGGGCATACACACATACCACAATCTTTCTAAAGCATAGCATCAAAAACATGCGTAAACTTATAAATCAAGACTAGATAAACCCAAATCAAGCACATACTAGGCATATAAAGCTATTGCATGAAAAATAAAAAGGGTAAGCTTATGCTCTTACAAACCCAAACTTGAAATACACATAAATCTCATAAACCAAACTTAATGAAAATCTTAGTTAGAGGGTTGAGATTATACCTCTAAAGCTTTTGCAAGAGTGGTTCTAGATCCTTGCATGAGCAAAAATTTTGCTCCACCACCCTCCATCACAACCGGCCATCTCTCACTCTCTCTCTCTCTCTCTCTCTCTCTTTTTTCCTTCTAAGGCTAGAGAGGAAAAGTTGAGAATGAACTAAAAAGTTAGTAAGTTCACTAACCACCCCTATTTATAGGTGGAAATTTCCAATTTTTCACAATTATTTTTATTTCTATAATTCTCCTTGAATTTGCATATTGGTCCTTAAAAGACAAAACATTTGCTCATAAATCCCCTTAGGTGGCCGGCCATGAGGAATCCTTGGAGGCCAAGAAAAATCTTTTCAAAGTTATCTCAAATTTTGATTCCTTGTTCCCCAAGCCACCAAGACAACCGGCCATGCATGTGTGGGAGCCAAGGAAAAATCTTTTCAACTTATCTCTACTTTGTTTCCTTGTTCTCCAAGCCACCAAATGTAACCGGTCAATGTAACCGGCCATTTGGCCTAGTTCAACTCTAGTTGGAGGCTTTGGTTAGGAAATAAAATCCATAAATTCCATAATTCAAAAACTCATATTTATCCATAATTACTTGACCTCCAAGTAAGGTCATGTTTGGCACCCCCTCCTAATACGCAGTCTAATTTCTTGATAATCCAGATAGTGTCAATACTGTTATAACTATAAACGGTACAGTCATACTGAACTGCAGTCCAAAATTCATCTGCACTTAACCGGACCGCGTATGGATTTTTCTTAAGACTTAAAACTACTTAGCCCTCATTGCTCAAAATATTACTCCTGATTATTCTAAAGTAATCCCATAGCTTATTCTTAACTCTGCATCCGTAATGACGGTTGGCTGCAGTATAATTCCATTACTGCTTATTACACTACAGTACCGTCCTGTTCAAGTCATGAATTATCCTGGTCATACATAGCTAGAATAAAATCATAAATCATGATCGAGTCTTACGATACTATAAGAACTCAAACATACTCTAATAATAAAATTATGAATTTCACATTGTATTCATAATTTCCATGAAACATTACATAAACACAAAGTACGGATTTAAATTCCTTTACATATAAGGGAATCACGAGTCCGTAAAAATTTCAGTTGTTACATAAACTCAAACTTATTTTTTGTAAAACACCGAATATTATTTTTTTCAAACTTAAATTTAAAACCTAACTTAACCTCATACTTATATATACGTACTTAGTTAAGTAGTGAGTTTTCAAACCATCTTAACACATTTTACAAATCAGACTCATTACTAGATACCAGTACAATCAAATTATCAGAACATAACACAATCATATTTTACAAAATACGTGGTAGTATCCAACCCAAATTTCACAGTCTGTCATGCCATTCTCCACTGTCTTGCATTAAGCATTTACGGTAGGTTGTTTACCTATAGCATAAACATAAGTTATGAGCTTTCACCCAACAAGTACAACTTCTTTTCCCGCAAAATGATCTTAATAAAAGAATGCATGAACCAATTATGCTTTCTTATGTTAGCTTAGTTTTGGGCCCCACACATAACATGAGTGTACATACGGTGGCACGTAGCCATGGAGTGGTTGGGATGGCCAGTCCAATCTAACTTAGACCATAAACCAAACCCACCTCGTGGCAGGTTGGTACGATACAAGAAAACTTGCTTGTCTTAATACTTGAAAACTTGTTCTTGATTTGATCAGACTTGAAAACTTGAATCTTAACTGTTTCCTTACTTGAAAACTTGGTATTGTTCTTGTCAAGTGATTTATTATTAGTGAGTATGCTTTCATGATGCCATAATAATAAAACATAAAACATATGCATTATATACATCAATGCATGAGCTTTAGAAAGCATGCCATATAGTAAAAAAATATTTTTGCCTATGCTGTAGGTGAGGTTATACTTACGAGTTGTCCTACACTCTTGATCTAGCGTTCCAAAAAGGCAAGACAATAGGTTTTATTCTGTTTTCAAATAGCGCGTAAGAATCGTTCTAACATATTCATTAAATAAAAATCCGGTCTTCAAACCGACTACCATCTCCAATCGTAGAATTGTTACTATATTCTTAAGTAACTTTGGTCTATTTTTATTTCCTTTTCAAAAATACATTAACTTCATAAATCAAGTATTTCTTGATTTAATACTTGATATTGCCTTTTTAAAGTTTAAAAATCACTTGTGTAATTTAAATGAATTTAAATCTCTTTGAAACTAGTTTTTGTAAAACCATAGTTCCTTTTAAAAAGAGTCGTAAAACCTTGAAAACTGATTTCAAAACAGTCTTTTAAATTGTAAGTATGTGTGTAGGAATTTCTATCTTCATGCCCAGTTTTGAAAATTCAGCTTAATCTCTAAACTGGTTTAGAATTTGGAAAATTTTTCTTCAAAGAAGTTGTATATCTCATTGAAGCCTACAACTTTTATTTCTTGTCCAAAACTTAAATCAATCTTTAACTCGCTTGTTTTTTCTCATTGAAAAATTCTGGCCGTGTATAGTACTTGGACCGACCAGTTTTGAAAACTGATAAAAATATAGAACTTTGGAGCCCTTTTTCAAAAACTATTTTTGGCACCCCCTATGATTTTCTGTATTCTACAACTTTGCAGTTATAATATTTTTCAAATTCGGCATCTAAAGTACTCAAAATTGAGTTTCCAGAAAACTATCCAATTTATTTCCAAAAACCGGCAACTTGTATTTTGTTGGTTCTTGTTCAAAAATCCACACACACTACCTAACAGTCGAAGCCGTGAGCTTAAATCATCATGCAGCATGTCGGAATCATTCTTAAAATTCAACCATTCACTTATTTCATGTTATTGAAAAATACAATATTGATAACTTACTAATTTACCAAATTGTGTCTTTAGGTTGATTTCTTAACCAACATACATAAAATTTTCATACTTAAACATATGAGAGCATAATCACATGTACATAATCTTAAAACTCATCATAGAGCATAAAATCAAACTCATGCTTAGAGCTAGCAAAACAAGATAACCCAAGCATAAATCAAGCATAATCAAACATAAATCAACCATTAAAAGCTATAATATAGGAAAATAAGAGAACATGAGCTTATGCTCTTACATTTCATAACTTGAAATACAATTAAATTCCTCAAACCAAAACTAATTAAAGTTTTAGTTAGGGGATCAAGAATATACCTCTAGAACTTGAAAAAGTTGATGCTAGTCCATAAATGAGAGAAATCCTTGCTCTATCTCTCCACACTACAACCGGCCACACTTGTTCTTCTAACTCTCTCTCTCTCTCTCTCTCTCTTTTTTCTAAGGGCTAGAGAGGAAAATGAGAAGAGAACTAAAAGATGAGAAGCTAACTAAATGGTCCAAGTTCTCACCACCCACCCCTATTTATAGGTGGAATTTCCAAAATTTTCTAAAATTATTTTTTCCTTCAACTTTCCTTGAATCACAAATTTGGCCTTAAACACAAAATTTTTTGCCTTTTGAGTCCCAAAATAGCCAGCCATGTGGAGGCTTAAACTAAAAAAAATCTTTTCGTACTTATCTTTTTAATTATTTCCATAAAATCAATAAATCCCAAAATTTGCATAATTATCTATAATTACTTGACCTCCAAGTAATGCCATGTTTGGCATTCCCTCCTAATACCCAGTCCATTTTCTTAATAATCCAGATACTACAAATATTGTTATAACTATCAACAGTCCAATACACTGAACTACAGTCCAGAATTTATCTGCACTTAACTGGACCGCGTATAGGTTTTTCTTAGGGTTTGAAGCCACTTAATCTTTATTACTCCAAATATTATTCCTGATTATTCTAGAGTGATCCTAATCCTTATTCTCAATTCTGCATCCGTAATGACGGTCGGTCAGAGTATAATTTCAATATTGCTTATTATACTGAAGTACCGTCTTAATCATGTCATAAATTATCCTAGTCATTCATTGGCCAGAATAAAATCACAAATCATGATTCTGCCTTTTTCACATAAGGCCTCTTGACTTGATAAATCATCATTGAGTTTTATAACACTATAAGTACCCAAACATATTCTGATAATCAGATCATGAACATCACATTGACATACATAGTACATACTTAGATTTCCTTTGTATCTAAGGAAATCACGAGTCCGTACATACTTAGATTTCCTTTGTATCTAAGGAAATCACGAGTCCGTCAAAAAGTTTGGTTATTACAGTCTACCCCCTTTAAAAAAAATTTCGTCCCCAAAAACTGAAACAGGTCGGGATAGCTTTTCCTCATCTCATCTTCTTGTTCCCAGGTTGCTTTTTCAACATTGTGATTCCGCCACAAAATTTTGACCATGGAAATTATTTTGTTTCTTAAGATCTTCTTTTCCCGATCCACAATTTGGAGTGATTTTTCTTAATATGTCAAATCAGCTTGAACTTCTACTGGTTCCTGACTTAGAATATGGGAAGGATCAGGTACATACTTCTTCAACATCAAGACGTGAAAAAAATTATACATGAAAGCTAATTCTGGCGGCAAGGCAAACTTATAAGCTACTTTCCCAATCCTTTCAAGGATTTTGAATGGTCCTATGTATCTAGGAATAGGAGTAAGCTTTCCTTTCTTGCCAAACCTCATTACTCCTTTCATAGGAGCAACCTTTAGGAAAACAGAGTCTCCAACTTGAAATTCTAATGGTCTACAACGTTTAGCGGAAAAACTTTTCTGTCGGCTAAAAGCTATGTCGAGTCTCTGTTTTATCAACTTGACATCCTCAGAGGTTTTCCTGATGAAATCCGTACTTTGGAGCTCTTTCTGTCCGACTTCTTGCCAGTGAATGGGAGATCGACAATTCCTTTCGTATAACGCTTCAAATGGATCCATACCAATTGAGGCGTGATAACTGTTGTTGTAGGAAAATTCGATCAAAGGTAACTTCGTATCCCAGCTTCCTTTAAAATCCAAAACACATGACCTCAACATATCCTCCATTGTTTGTATGGTTCTTTCCGATTGTCCATCAGTTTGGGGGTGAAAAGCTGTACTAAATTTCAACTTCAACCCCATAGCATTGTGAACACTCATCCAAAATCGAGAGGTGAAACAACCATCACAGTCAGAGATGATAGATTTTGATATCCCATGCAACCTAACAATCTGGGATATGTAAATTTCAGCAAGCTTTTCTACCGAAAAGGTAGCCTTAATAGCAATAAAGTGGGATGATTTGATTAATCTGTCAACTATAACCCAAATCGCATCATTCCCACTTGCAGTCCTGGGCAATCCAACTATAAAATCTATAGTAGTTTGTTCTTATTTCCAATTCGGGAGCTCGATTTTCTGAAGGTTTCCTTCAGGTTGCCGATGCTCAGCCTTAACTTTCTAACATGTTAGGCATTTCGACACAAAGTCGATAATTTAATTTTTCATACTTGGCCACCAATAGTTTTCTCTTAGGTCCTTATACATCTTGGAAGCTCCGGGATGTACCGAATATGGCATCTCATGTGCTTCCAATAAGATCTGCTTCTTAAGGAACTTGAAATTAGGAATGCATATTCTTCATTCATAATAGAGTATTCCGTCCATTGAGACCTTGAATTCTCTATCCCTTTCTCCAGAGAATAGTTGCGCCTTAAGCAAAAAGGGGTCCTTCCCTTGGTAGAGTTTAATGGATTCTAGGAGATTGGATTAGAAAGTTAGAGCAAATAACTTCCCAGTGATTATCTCCATACCAAAATCATTAATCTCCTTCTGAAGTGACTTTGACGGCATACAGTTTGACATCAATGTACTCGATGATTTCCGACTCAAAGCAACTGCTACTCTGTTCACTTTTCTAGGTTGGTAAAGAATCTCGTAGTCATAATCTTTCACGAGTTCTAGCCACCTACGTTGCCTCATGTTAAGCTTTTTTTGGGTGAAGATGTATTTGAGACTTTGGTGATCCGTATAGATCTCACATTTGTTCCTATACAGGTAATGTCTCCAGATCTTCAATGCGAAAACCACCACTGCAAGTTCTAAATCATGCGTCGGATAGTTCCGTTCATGGTCCTTCAACTGTCATAAGGCATAGGCGACTACCTTCCTTTCTTGCATTAGGACAGCTCCTAATCCAGTTTTAGAAGTGTCACTATAAATTTCAAAATTCCCTGTTTCCACATTAGGGATCATCAACACTGGTGCGCTGGTAAGCCTCTTCTTAAGCTCTTGAAAGCTTTCCTCACACTTTTGCATCCACTCAAACTTCTTCCCTTTCCGGGTAAGAGCCGTAAAAGGTGCAACTATCTTGGAAAACCCTTCAACGAAACGTCGATAGTGTCCAGCTAAGCCAAGAAAACTTCATATCTCTGTAACGCTTTTTGGTGCCGGCCACTTGCTGACCGCTTCAACCTTAGCAGGGTTGATAGAAATTCCTTTCTTCGAAACCACGTGGCCCAAGAAATGAACTTTTTCCAGCTAGAATTCACATTTCGTGAACTTGGCATAAAGTTGATTACGTCTTAGTGTCTCCAAAACAATCCTCAGATGTTGCTCGTGCTCCTCCATAGACCTTGAGTAAATTAGAATTTCATCAATAAAGATGATAACAAACATATCTAGGTATTCCTTTAATATCCAATTCATAAGGTCCATAAAAGCAGCTGGTGCGTTGGTTAAACCAAACGGCATGACAAGGAACTCATAGTGCCCATAGTGCATTCAAAAAGCCGTCTTGGGAACATCCGCCTCCTTGATTCTGAGTTGGTGGTATCCCGATCATAAATCAACCTTCGAGAATACCGTTACTCTCCTAAGTTGTTCAAAAAGATCATCAATTCTAGGGAGTGAGTACTTATTCTGGATGGTGATTTTGTTCAGCTCACGATAATTGATGCACATCCGCAACGATCCATATTTTTTCTTGACAAATAATACTGGTGCTCCCCAAGGTGAATAAATCTGTTGAATGAATCCTTTATCCAATAACTCTTGTAACTGCACTTGCAATTCCCTGAACTCAGCCGGTGCTATAGAGTAAGGCACCTTGGATATTGATGCTGATCCAGGCATTAGCTCGATCTCGAAGGAAATCTCCCACTCTGAAGGAAGTTCTGGTAATTCTTTAGGAAAGACCTCCACATATTCCCTTATAATTGGGACATCATCCGGTTTTAACTCCGTCTCTCGCGTCTTGTCTACCATGTTAGCTACATATCATTCGCATCCATTAGCCAGCATCTTCCATGTCTTCATTGCTGATACCAGCCTTGATGATGAATTCCGGGACTGACCATAGAAGTTGAATTCCTCCTTACCAATGGGACTAAACATAAGACAACGCTTACGACAATCAATCTTTGCGTTGTACTTTCCTAAGATATCCATTTCTAGGATAACATCATAATCCTGAAGTTTAATCGCAATTAAATCCACGTACAACTCTCTATCACAAATGACTACTAGAATATTTCGTACCCAATAGTCAGACAACAAAATTTCACCTGACAGAAGGGAGGTTTTGAAGGGTTGAACTAGTTTATCACCTTTTCTTCCTAATTTCTATGTAAACTCCAACGATACAAAGAATGAGTAGCACCAGAATCATACAAGGCGATTACATTATATGTGGCAATAGATTTCTGACCTGTTACCACATGAGAAGTCCTGGCTTCAACGTCTCCTTTTGTGTAGGCGTAGATCCTGGCTTGTGGTTCAGGAGCCTCTAGCCTTCCCTAAGCAATCGATAAGCCTTCTATTTTTGCTTGCACCGCATGAAGTTGGTTGCTTGAATTCCTATTCAGATACTGTTGGTTCTGATTCTGACTTTTTGAGGTACAATTCCTGGCATAGTGGCCTTACATGCCACAAAGATAGTAGGCATTTGTCCCCATCCTACATACTCCAAAATGCTTTTTCCCACATTTTGCGCACATGGGATAGTTATTACCCCTACCCCTACTAACTTGGTTGTTCTTCTTCTGAGGGTAATTTCTTTGTTGACCCTAATTGGAAGCATTTCCTTTCCTTTTGTTACTCCCGAACTGCTTGGAATTCTGGTCAGAATTACTAGTCTGGCCCATCGGTGAAAATCCTGATACTGCTTAGGCTGCGATTGCTTCCACACAGCCTTTTCTTCCTTCTTGGCCTTGAAGATCTGAGCCTTGTCTCTTTATCTTGATTGATCCAATACTCTGCTCTTATAGTTTGACTTATACAGTCAGCTATAAGGGTTGGAGGGCTACTACCCGCACTTATTTGCTTGGTAATGTCTGTGTGGAACATCTTCATCATTCTCCTTACCTTCTCCGTTTCATTAGGTATGAGTTCCAGACACAAGGGAGCTAGCTGTTCAAATTTTTTGACCACTTCTAGTTCTGTCATTGACCATTGCTTTATACTATTAAACTTATCTTGCTGAACCTCAAGGGTTTCTCTGTTGTAGTGCATCCCTCTGAATTCGGCTAAAAAATCTTGCCAGCTCATGTTAGCAACATTTCTACGCATCTGAACTGTCATCCACTAATGGCGTGCATCCTTCCTGAGTGTAAAGGAAGCACAAAGGACATTTTCTTGCTCCGTCAGTCCCATAAAATCCAAAATTACTTGGACATCAATAAGCCAGTTATCAACTTCTATTGGTTTGGTAGGTCCCTCAAATTCAGATGCCATCATATGCCTAAATCATTCATACTGTAAGTCTTCCCAAATCATAGGCAGATTTGCTTGGGCTCCAGCTGGGGCGACGGGTGCTAGCGGGACTTTTGGACTCTGTGGAACCCCTTGATTGACTTCTGGTATCTAAGGGGCTACTGGAGGCATGTGATAATTCTGAGGTAGAACTTTATTAGCACGAGGCTTTTGATTCAGATGGGCTATCTTATCTCGAAGCCTATTCATTTCTTGTTGTTGCTCTAACAATTGTCGTTGCAAATCGACTATTTCCGTTGCAAGATTAGGCTCTTGCGGAATTTGGTCTGGCCGTGCTCGAGTGTGAACCATCTTCTAGTTCCTATTTCATCACAAGGAAGGATATTATTATATTTCTAATACCCATTCTTTCATTCATATCTTGTTATGTCATGTCATAAAAACATCATAACTTATTATATCATGTTAGAGATTCATCTTAATCTCATCATATCATACCATAAATTTATCATAAACTTGTCATGAGGAATAACACTTGATCATAACATCATCATATATACATTCTATATATGTTTTGTCCTTTTTCTACATCATAAAAAAAGAGTGTAGTCTTCCGGCAGTGTCTAACACTTGTCATGTACATGTCAGGCCTAATATAAATATAGAGTCAAGATTGAAGTGTCTACCACTTATCATCTTACATATATACAACATAAGGTCAAAAAGATTAAAAGAATCAAAACTCAGATCTGGGCTAGCTACTTTATCGTTCGTTAGAAAAGACTTCAGAATTAGCATCCCAATCATCATCGTCATCTCCAAACAGGATCTCTTTAGGATCTTCCTCATGTTCTTCCTCTTCGTCTCCTTCCTCATCATCACTGGCGATGATAATCATTGGAGGATTTTCCAGGTTTTCTTCTGGGTCAATCGGATGCTCAACCGGGTCCATGTTAGCATCCTTCTCCTGTGCAGGAATCCCCTGAATAGGTAAAGCTGGAATGGGCTTTTCTAGCATGAATGAACCTCCATGGTAAACTAGCTCCCTAACACCTGCATCGTCAACCGGTATAAGTGGGTGATCATCCTCGGCAACAGGAGAATGAAGGCGATAGTCATCCCCATACTTGGGTGCCTGGGCTTTTGTAGCCGCCTGTACCATATAAGCCATCACCTCAGCACCCATAATAGCTTCCATCATTTCGTCCAATGTCATCTTGGTCGTCGCTGGTGGTGTGAACTGCATGATCTTAGGAGGTAGTCCACTTCTAAGAATATGGAGGGTCTGTATCATGGGTCTATCCTGCGGAATGTAGGGTAACATAGCGTCTCAGAACCGCTGGCAGTAGTGACCCATAGATTCATTTGGATATGCACGCCAGGCTGCAACATAGCTGACGTATCGCCTCATATACATATCGTGGTATATTTCAGGATCACGGTAGTGCATATTTGTAATACCCAAAATTTTGATGACTTTAGATTTTCTTTGAAACAAGGAAAACCTAAGTCTGAATCATGATCAGAGTGGAATAACAGTATAGGTTTGAGTTCTCGATTAACTAGCTACGAGACTCAACAAAAGATTACTTAGCCAAGTAAAAGGCGTTTTAAGGAAAACAGCATGACGGAATGTCATAATTTCATGTTGGTCAAAGTTTGACCAAGAAAGTCAAAGTTGACCAAAAAGTCAAAGGGTTGACTAAGAACGGTCAAAGGTATGACTATACATCAATAGGATAATCAGTATGGAAATTATACTGCGGAAACCGTCTTTACGAACGAATAAGCAAGAACAAGCTATGAGACCACCCTAGAAAAATCAAGCACAATATTTGGAGTAATATGGGCTAAATGGTTTCAAGTCCCAAGAAAAATTTATACGTAGTCCAATTTTATGCAAATGGATTTTGGACTACAATTCAGTATGATAATACTGTTTTAGGACAAAACAGTATTGATATTATCAAAGTTAGTAAGGAAATAGATTGCATAATTATATTAAGTGATTCTTGGAATCAAGAGGATAATTATGCATGAATTGAAAGTCAAGTGGCTCTACCTTAGCCGATTACCCGCAGGGACTAAATTACAAATATTTTGTCTTTAGGGGCAAAAGTATAATTTTTGGAAAAGTTAGTAATGATGATGTAAGCATGATGTCATCAAGATAATGTCATCAAGGTGATGTAAGCATGATGTCATCAAGATGATGTCATTAAGGTGATGTAAGCATGATGTCATCAAGGTGATGTAAGCATGATGTCATCATGATGAGTTAAGCAAAACTTGTGCACCAAGGGAGCAATGACCGGCCACCACCTAGAGGGACTAATTAGCAAATATTTTTGCTTCAAGGACCAATATGCAATTTTAGAAAAATAATTAAATCCAAGTTCAAGGACTTTTTGGTAATTTTAAAAAGTTCAAAAAGCCTATAAATAGAGGTGGGGGGGGGGGGGGGGGGGGGGCGGATTTTGGACCCAAAAATTAGGAAAAACAAGCCAAACTCTTGCCAATTTTCTTCTCACCCATTTCCCCACAAAAACCGAACCCTAGGGAGTGAAAAAAAAAATGGTTGGCCGGATTTGGTGGTGATGGCCGAACCTTGTGTGAGGCTTAAGCTTGAGTGGCCGAAAATATTGGAACCCCAATTGGAGGAGGGTGGCCGGTTATGGTGATGAGCAAGGGGAAAGAGTTTAAACCCAAAACCTAGCACCAATCTTGGTGTGAACTAAGGTAATCTCCCTTAGCCCTAAGCTTTTCAATTTGAGCTTAAATTTGGAAATTTAAGTGTATTTCCAAGCAATGGTTTGTAAGAGCATAAGCTCATCCTTTATTTTCATGCAATGAGCTTAGGTGCTTAGCTATGTGCTTGATTAGGGTCTCAATTTATGATTTTAGTGAATGCTTAGACAATATGCTTGCATGATATTAGAGTTTGCATGCATGCCTATTAAGTGTTCGATATATGTCCCAAGATGTTTGAATGATGCATGGATGTATGTTTTACGTTAGAAAGCACTGCATGACTGATATTAGGCTCCCGCTGTGGGCGGTTGAGGTAGTGTGCGCGTAATAGGACGTAAAACGAACTTAAGAACAAAACTGTCAGTTTTCTGGTAAAACTGGCCAGTTTTCTGGAAAGTCGATTTTGAGGCCCTTAGAGGCCGAATTTGGAAAAAGTTAAAACTACAAAGTTGTAAAGATGGGCTTTTCCTAGTGGACAACATAGACAGTTTTTAAAAATAAGGCTTCAAATGCCTTCGTTTTTATAAAAACCCGAGCCTGACTGTGCCTAGGACTTATGCACGGCCAGCAGGTTTCAACCTCAAAATGATTAAGTTAAGGACAGAACTGGGTTTTCAGTAAAGAACCAAAGTTGTATTATTTTTCGAGATCTAAAACTTTCATGAAGAAAGTTTTCTCAGATTCCAAACAGAATTTAAGATAAAGATTTTATCATAAAAACAGTGCAGGAAACAAGAAAATTCCTGCACAGGATTTTCTAAAACAATACAGGAAAACTATATTTTTGCACCAACACTAATGTTTTGACTATGAAAACTGTTCCAATGGCAGTTTTCAGTCCTTAATGATTTTTATAAAGTCCCACTTTGAAAACCACGAATTTTTAAGTTAAACAAAAGATTTTTGGCTAAATTTTCCAAATTGGATTTTAAAAGCCAAAGTTTAGTAACAAGACAATGACGGATAGTAACCGGGAAGGATACCCGAGTTACCAGGCTTGGCCCAAAAGCCAAAGTTTGACCCATTGAATGTTGACGTTGGTTGACTAAGTTTGACCACCTCAAGGGTTACCCTATGTAACCCAATAAGTTATCATGTGTATAATTGGGGGACATATAACTAAGATTGTGTATGAATGTTGGATAGGTCACCAACATTTTATAGGATCCTTATCCTATGTTCTTTTAATAACAGGAAGTAACATGCAGTTGCGACCTGAGTTGGAACAACGAAACCCAGGGTATAGCATAACAGGTAAGTACAAACCTCACCTATAGTATGGAAAATAGTACACTATTTTCCCATATATGATATGTTTTCATGTGTGTTATGTATGCCATGTTTTCAAGTATGCCATGTTTTCAAGAATGCCATGTTTTCAAGTATGCCATGTTTTCAAGAATGCCACGTTTTTAAGAATGCCATGTAAATGTTAAGTTATGGTATAGTGACATCATGAGACATGTTCACTAATGTTAAATCACATGGTAAGAAAATACAAACAATGTGTCGTACCAACCATCCACTAGATGGAGGATACATGTTTTAAGTTTATGATTATCAACCTCTCGATAATACGTGAGGGTCTATGATAATCAACCTTCCGCTAGATCGTGAAGGGTTATGTTTATGATTCCCAGAACTGTTAGGGCCTTGCAAACCCTAACTTTGTCTGGAGGCTGCGCGCTTTTGGTACGTACACTATGGGCCCACATGTTAAGACAAGATAATAAGTTCAAGATTAAGTCCATAATGAAGCACAAGACATTCAAACCGATCATAAATGGATCATGCATAAATTACCTGATGTTTTAAGAGGTTTTGTGAGATTATGTTTGTACTTGCTGGGCGAAAGCTCATCAATATATTCCATACTGTAGGTAAAAGTAAGATGCCTGCAGTTTTACTTGGTGGGCCATGGAGACGAAGCAGCAAGTGAAGGGCGGTATGGGATACCAATATGTAAGATTTTCCGCAAATATTTTAAGTATGAAGTTGTATATGTATGATTAAGAAATATGTACCATGTTATGTATGTGATGATTCCAAGGTCCGGTTTAAAAGGTTACGGTGACCTTATAATCGGCATAACAAATAATGGGTAGGCATGATGAAGTTTACCCATAAGTACAAGTTTATTTAAGTTATGATTTTAAAATAAAGTTTAAAGTTTAAAAAAAAAATTTTTTTTGAAATTTTCTATAAGGTTAATTATTTAAGACAAAGGTTTAAGTTAAGCAAGCATGGTAACGGCCCACGTTTACGTAGTCGGTCCTACGTGGATTTTGGGGCGTTACAATATTAGTCCTTCTCCAGGCAGTGGTCCATATCTTAGAGTGATCAGGGCTCTAAAGTTCGTCTAGACATCCTTAGGAACCTCAGGGTCCCCTATGCCAAGCCACCACGCACGGGCCTCCTCCATCAAGCGTCGGCTAATGAGCATAACCTGTAGATGTGCTCCTACATGGCATAATCTAAAATTGGTCACCATGTCATGCAACTATTCGGTTAGGGCAGTCGCTCCTTGAGTTCCATCAAAGACGCGTGGCTCCATACCCCAGAATGCCAATAAAGCCTCGCAATCCTCCTCAATCTGACCCGGGTTCATATCTTTATCTATAAAATTATAACCTCGTATAATTAGTATACATGTAATAAAGTAAAAAAATAATCTTACAAAAACTGTGTCGCTGGCAGCAGAACTGTGAAACCGGATGGCAGGAACCCGCTCTGATACCAAAACTTGTGGCGACCCACTTTATGTGGCCACTACTTCATACTTAACCATACTTAAACTCAAACTTATTTTTCGTAAAACAGCGAATATTATTATTTTTTTAAAAACTTAAATTTAAAACCTAACTTAACCTCATACTTATATATACGTACTTAGTTTAGTATTGAGTTTTCAAACCATCTTAACATATTTTACAAATCATACTAATTACTAGATACCAATACAATCAAATTATCATAACATAACATAACCATATTTTACAAAACACATGACGGTGTCCAACCCAAATTTCACAGTCTGCCGTGCCATTCTCCACAGTCTTGCATCAAGCATTTCCGGTAGGTTGTTTACCTACAGCATAAACATAAGTTATGAGCTTTCACCTAGCAAGTACAACTTCCTTTCCCGCAAAATGATCTTAGTAAAAGAATGCATGAACCAATTATGCTTTCTTATATTAGCTTAGTTTTGGGCCCCACACATAACATGAGTGTACGTATGGTGGTGCGTAGCCATGGAGTAGTTGGGATGGCCAGTCCAATCTAACTTAAACCATAAACCAAACCCACCCTCGTGGCAGGTTGGTACGATACGAGAAAACTTGCTTGTCTTAATACTTGAGAACTTGTTCTTGATTTGATCATACTTGAAAACTTAAATCTTAACTGTTTCCTTACTTGAAAACTTGGTCTTGTTCTTGTCAAGTGATTTATTATTAGTGAGTATGCTTTCATGATGCCACAATAATAAAACATAAAATATATGCATCATATACATTAATGCATGAGCTTTAGAAAACATGCCATGCAGTAAAAAAAAACATTTTTGCCTATGCTGTAGACGGGGTTGTACTTACGAGTTGTCCTACGCTCTTAATCTAGCGTTCCAAAAAGGCAAGACGACAGGTTATATTCCTGTTTTCAAATAGTACGTAAGAATCGTTCTAACATATTCATTAACAATAATCCAGTCTCCAAACCGACTACCATCTCCAGTCATAGAATTGTTACTATATTCTTAAATAACTTTGGTCTATTTTTATTTCCTTTTCAAAAATACCTTATTTTCTTAGAAAATACCTTAACTTTATAAATCAAGTATTTCTTGATTTAATACTTGATATTGCCTTTTTAAAGTTTAAAACTCACTTGTGTAATTTAAATGGATTTAAACCTCTTTGAAACTATTTTTTTGTAAAACCATAGTTCCTTTTAAAAAGAGTTGTAAAACCTTGGAAACTGATTTCAAAACAACCTTTTAAATTGTAAGTATGTGTGCAGGAATTTCTATTTCCATGTCCAGTTTTGAAAATTTAGTTTTATGTTTAAACCAGCTTAGAATTTGGAAAAGTTTTCTGCATAAAAGTTGTAGATCTCATCGAAACCTACAACTTTCATTTTCTTGTCTAAAACTTAAATCATTCTTCAACTTACCCGTTTTTCTCCTTAAAGAATTCTGGCCGTGTACAGTACCTGGACCGACTAGTTTTGAAAAATGATAAAAACAGAGACCTTGGAGCCCTTGTTTCAAAAAAAAACCCCTAGGATTTTTTGTGTTCTACAACTTTGCAGTTATAATTTTTTT
Source organism: Ficus hirta (assembly GCA_038430175.1). Taxonomy (NCBI): domain Eukaryota; kingdom Viridiplantae; phylum Streptophyta; class Magnoliopsida; order Rosales; family Moraceae; genus Ficus; species Ficus hirta. Next base: position 16,864,663 of record CM076592.1, read on the forward strand.
TCAAATTCGGCATCTAATGGGCTCAAAATTGAGTTTCCAAAAAACTATCCAATTTATTTCCGAAAACCGGCAATTTGTATTTTGTTGGTTCTTGTTTAAAAATCCACACACACTACCTCAAACAGTCGAAGCCATGAGCCTAAATCATCATGCAGCGCATCGAATTCATTCTTAAAATTCAAACATTCACTTATCTCATGTTCTTGAAAAATACAATATTGATAACTTACTAATTTACCAAATTGTGTCTTTAGGTTGATTTCTTAACCAACATACATAAAATTTTCATACTTAAACATATGAGAGCATAATCACATGTACATAATCTTAAAACTCATCATAGAGCATAAAATCAAACTCATGCTTAGAGCTAGCAAAACAAGATAACCCAAGCATAAATCAAGCATAATCAAACATAATTCAACCATTAAAAGTTATAATATAGGAAAATAAGAGAACATGAGCTTATGCTCTTACATCCCATAACTTGAAATATACTTAAATTCTTCAACCAAAACTAATTAAAGTTTTAGTTAGGGGATCAAGAATAAACCTCTAGAGCTTGAAAAAGTTGATTCTAGTCCTTAAATGAGAGAAATCCTTGCTCTACCTCTCCACACTACAACTGGCCACACTTGTTCTTCTAACTCTCTCTCTCTTTCTATCTCTTTTTTTTTTTTTTTTTCCCTTAAGGCTAGAGAGAAAAATGAGAAGAGAATTAAAAGATGAGAAGCTAACTAAATGGTCCAAGTTCTCACCACTCACCCCTATTATAGGTGGAATTTCCAAAATTTTTCAAAATTATTTTTTTTTTCCTTCAACTTTCCTTGAATCACAAATTTGGCCTTAAACACAAAATTTTTTGCCTTTTGAGTCCCAAAATAGCCGCCCATATAGCGGCTTAAACTAAAAAAAAATATTTTCGTACTTATCTTTTTAATTATTTCCATAAAATCAATAAATCCCAAAATTTGTATAATTATCTATAATTACTTGACCTCCAAGTAATGCCATGTTTGGCATTCCCTCCTAATACGCAGTTCATTTTCTTAATAATCCAGATACTATAAATACTGTTATAACTATCAACAGTCCAGTATACTGAACTACAGTTCAGAATTTACCTGCACTTAACTGGACCGTGTATAGGTTTTTCTTAGGGTTTGAAGCCACTTAGGCTTTATTACTCCAAATATTATTCCTGATTATTCTAGAGTGATCTTAATCCTTATTCTCAATTCTGCATCCGTAATGACGATCGACCAGAGTATACATTTCAATACTGCTTTTATACTGTAGTACCGTCTTAATCATATCATAAATTATCCTAGTCATTCATTGGCCAGAATAAAATCATAAATCATGATTATGCCTTTTTCACCATAAGACCTCATACTTGACTTGATAAATCATCATTGAGTCTTATAACACTATAAGAACCCAAACATATTCTGATAATCAGATCATGTACTTCACATTGACATATATAGTACAGACTTAGATTTCCTTTGTATTTAAGGAATTCACGAGTCCGTCAAAAAGTTTGGTTATTACAATTTTCATATGTTAAATTTTGATTTAATCTTAATAGTATGCATCTTAATTATTTTGAATTTTGCAAACTTGCTAGAGCCCTAATGGATTAGAAGCTTATAATCAGAAAGATGAGACTATAAAACGAAAATCTCGGATCGTCATTGTCCTCACCAAGAGGGAAGTGTTGAATGTGGTTTTTTTGTTTTTTTTTAGGTTTTATGAGGGACATAGTATTGAATGGAGTTGACATACTTGAAATAAAAGAATTTTATACTTCTGATGATCTGGATTTGATTAGGGAAGAATGGACTAAATTTGTAATGTAATTCATTAATTATGATATGTAAACTTATAATGTAATAGATGGTTTTTTTACTTTGATACAATGTAGCTAATATTTTGTCAATTATATCCTGGGCCGTGTATTGGATAACACACAGGTTAGGCCACTCGTGGGAAATCATCAAAAAATGTCAAATTGTTTTTTAAATCATGTTGGATTTTAGACGACGGTTTTTGAACCAAAACCGTCTTGTAAAGTGTTCAAAAACCGTCGTGTAAAGTTCTCAGTTTAGCGAACTTTGCTCTCTTTATTTCTCTATTTGACGAGAATATTGAGATACAACGACTGTTTATTAACCATCGTGGTATCTCAAAATCATTCCATGACGGTAGATTGCATGACGCTTAATAACCGTCATTAAATCCATAATTTTTACTAGTGACAATACATAAAATATAATATAATAAAAGTCGATTAATACTACATATAGTGAATGTTTAATAAATGTATAATACAGGAAAAAAAAAAGAAAAAAAGATAGCTACTAGTCATCCAAATTTATCAGATTCTCTGCTTGTTCGTCATCTTCTTCAACTCGATTTTGAGGCTAGGATGGAGGGACTAGACTCAAGGGGGGAGCTGTATAATTGGACCTAAAAGTCGGATCCATCCAGGACACATGTGTCATGATCCGCAAGGTTTCAGCATATTGGTTTACAATCCACTGCTGTAGCTCTAGCGGAATATGCATGCTAGGCTGTGCAGATGTAGATGATGTCGAAGATGAAGAAATAGATGCCTTCCTTCCCCACCGGCGCATCAAGGTTGGGCCTACTCCTTTTGTATTCCCCCGTCGAGTGCCCAGAACAGTCTTCAGAATCTCCCTTTCATTTGTCCCCGAAGAAGAGCTGGATGACATCTATGACTGCTGAATCTGTCTCTTCTCAACCACCCTTGACTGCATAAGAATATATAAAATAGTTAGAAAAAGAATAAAAAAGAATATGTAATATATGACATAAAATTTAATTTACATTAATACTTATATGTGTTGCGGCTGCCTCATCATTTACCCAACGCAAATTGCCTTGTTCATCCCTACGTTGGTGGAGCTCCTGCCAATTATCGATGAGAGACTTCGGTTGCTGTGTCTCTGCATTAAACTATTATGTAAAATATGTTAGAGAAAATATTCATGTTAATATAAAGTGATAAAACATATTGATGATTAATTATAATATCACCTTATTGTGCAGATGTTATGCATATGAGGAAATCCCGTGGTGACTGGTGTACTTTTGTTTGGACCGGTTCTCAGAAGTTATCTTTGATATTGCCTGAATTTAGACGGGTGTACTTTTCTAAAGATGGCGCAATGGTAGACGCTGCGAAGATTGAGGCCTTTTGGGGTGAGCCCAAGAGTAAAATCGTACAGGCACGAGGTTTAAAGCGGACAATATCATTCCAAAGGGAGGCGTGAGTCGTTATAAATGGTATCAGAGCCTATACCCAAACGAAAATGTAGCCAACGAGGACGTTGGCCCCAAAAGGAAGGGTGATTATGACAGTCATCAGTACCTATAAGGAGAAAGGATAAGTCGTGCAGTCCTACATCGCTTGGAGATGGATATATGTGATGGTTCATAAGTAAAGAGACCATCTCCTAATGGTATAATGCTTTTTGGGGTGAGCCCAAGAGCAAAACCATGAGGGCACGAGGCCCAAAGCAGACAATATCATACCAAATGAGGTATGGGTCGTTACAAAATATACAAAAACTTTAATTTAGTAATCATGATATAATTAAAATTTGTACTAACTTGAAAATTTTCAGACATGAAATGGTCAATACACTGTAATAACCCGAAATTTTGATGAACTTGTAATTTCCTTAGATATAAGGAAAATCGAAGTTTGAATCTTATATGTCAATATGAAACTCATGATCTGACTTGAATATCAGTATATGTTTGAGTTCTCGTTTAATTTGTTACGAGACTCAATAGTAGTTTGCTTAGTTAAGCATGAGGCCTTTTGATTAAAAAGGCACAATAAGAATTTATGATTTTATGCCGGTCAATGTTTGACTAGGTTGACCTAAGGTTTGACTGAGATGATATTGCAGTGTAATTAACAATATGGAAATTATACTACGATAAACCGTCATTACGGACAAATAAGCAAGAATAAGTTTCAAGACCACCCTAGAAAAATCAAGCACATTATTTAAGACAATAAGGACTAAGTAGTTTCAAGTCCTTAAAAAAAAAAAAAAATCCATACGCAGTCCAATTAAGCGCAGATAAATTCTGGACTGTAGTCCAGTACAACTATATTGTTATTAGTTGAAAACAGTATTTGAAATATCTGCATTAGTATAAAGATGGATTGCATATTTATATTAATGGATTTTTGGAATCAAATAGATGACTAAGCAAGAATTGGAAGCCAAGTGTCTTAACCTTGGCCGGCTACCTCACAAGGACCAAATTGTAAATATTTTATTCTTTAGGGGTCAATGTACAATTTTAAGAAATTTAAATAATTGTAGATAAGTATGTAAATTTTTATAATGGATTTTCCTAACTAAGCCTTCAAATCCAACTAGGCCGATGATCGGTTACAAGTTTAGTTACCATAATTGCATTGGAAACCAAGGAGATAAGTTAGGATTTGGTAAACCAAGTTAGCTTAACCATGTTCTTCCACATGGAATCATTATGGCCGGCCACCTCAATGGTTCAATAAGTAAATATTTTACTCTTAAGGATTCATATGCAAGTGTGTAAATAAGAATTTCACTAAAAATTGGAGGAATTGACATGTCATGCTTCTAAGCTTAGTGACTAAGCACACTAGCCTTGCTTTGTTGGCTAAAACCTTCCACATGACCCCTAAATGGCCGGCCACCACATTGGTTCTATGAGCAAATATTTTACTCTTGAGGACCAATATGCAATTTAGAAATAATAAATTACCCTATTTTATTGAGAGCTTGACAAGTGTGCTTCTAGCTTTGGTGAGCAAGCCCTTAGCCTTGCTTACTTGGCTAGCTAGAGCAAGCATAACCCTCCACATATGGCCGGCCACCACAAGGAATGGACTGTCATGCTTCTAGCCTTGATGAGCAAGCACCCTAGCCTTGCTTGCTTGGCTAAGTGTTAAGCTAGAGCAAGTATGATCTTCCACATGGCACTATGGCCGGCCACCTTAGTGGTTCTATGAGCAAAAAATTGTGCTCTTAAGGACCAATATGCAATTGTGGAAATAAGAATTTCATAAGAAAATTTGAAGTTGACACATCATGCTTCTAGGTTTGGTGAGTAAGTATACTAGCCTTACTTACTTGGCTAAGTCTTGAGCTTGAGTTAGCATACCTCTCCACATGGCCCTATATGGCCGGCCACCTCATTGGAGCTATAAAAAAAATTGTGCTCTTGAGGGCTATTATGCAATTCTAGAAATAAAAATAATTCTAGAAATAAATTAGTTTTCATCTATAAATAGGTGAAGGTGGGTTCATTTGTGAATGTTTAGTGAACCCTAAAGTTTGCAGCTCATTCCTTAATTCTTCTCCCTAAGAGCCGAGCCAAAGAAAGAAAGAAAAGTGAGAGTGAGAAAGAGTTCGGATTTGTGTTGGGAGAGTGAGAAGAAAACTTTCAACCGAGGGTAGATTCATTCTCTTGAATCTTGAGGTAATCTTCTCCACCCTCTAGTTCTTCAATTAAGTTTTGGTTTAAGATTTAAGTGTATTTTTATGTTGGGAATGTAAGAGTTTGAGCTCTCTTTTAAGTTTCATGCACTATGGTTTTGTTAAGTGCTTGTATGTGCTTGATTAGGATTTGCTAATCTCCAATTAGGGTTTGGTGTAAGTTTATGATAATTTGAGTTAGAGGTTAGTTGGCTATGTGAATGCCTACTATTTGTGTGCTATATGTCCTCATATGTTCAAAGAGGATGTTTTATGTCAAAGTATGAAAAAGGTGATGGATGTTGCAATTAGGGTTCAAGAAAACCCTAAAAACCCTATTTTGGTATAGATTACCATTTAGGTTTGTAAAGAAGTTATATGGTTAAGAAATAAATGTATGATTATGAAAACATTATGAAACACCCTGCATGCTTGACATAGGCTCACAGTTTTAACCGTTCGAGGTAGTGTGCGCGTAATTTTACGTAAGAACCAACCAAAACGAAAACTGCCAGTTTCGATTTAAAACTGGGCAGTGATATGGAAATATGATTTTGAGGCCTTTAGAGGCCGAATTTGAGAAAAGTCAAAACTACAAAGATGTAGAAAATTGAAAATCCTAGGGGGCTACATGAACAGATTTTTGTGAAAACCCGAGCCTTGATCTGTCCAAACCCTATGCACGGCCAGCCGGATTCAACCTGGGATATGAATAAGTTAAAGGTAGAATTAGTTTTTGAGTAAAACATGAAAGTTGTAGTATTATTCGATGTTTACAACTTTAATGAAGAAATATTTTTCAAATTCTAAGTAGATTATTAAGATAAAATTAGATCTTAAAAACTGTGCAGGAAACAGGAAATTCCTGCACAAGATTTTTAGAAAACAGTGCAAAAGCAGGAAATTCCTTCACATGCACTGATAACTGAAATTAAGAAACTATTTTCAAAGATTGTTTTCAGAGCTTCATAGTTTTTGCTTAAAAGTTATGGTTTTATAAAAAATACAGTTTTTATAAGGAATATAAAGTTTTACAAATGATTTTTAAAGAAAACTTGACAAAGTTTTGTCAAGAAAAGAGAAAAATAAATACTTGAGTCAAAAAGTATTTCGAAGGCATGATAACAAAAAGATGACCGATAGTAACCGGTTAGGATACCCAAGTTATTGGGTTGGGCCTTACCCTGTAGTTATTGATTGTAACCAAATGGGGTAGTACTTTAAAAGTAATTAGGCCCTGGTAACCCAATAGGGTGTCATTCAAAATTAATTGGGCCATGAGCCCTAGGGTTACGGCAACTAACCGAACGACTTATCATAAGAAGATGTAGGGGACATGTAACTAAGGTTACTCATGGATGTTGGTTAGGATACCAACATTTAATGATTATGATTTATGATAAGATAGGACAATCCTTACCTTACGTCCTTTTTGAAAATAGGAAGTTAACCTGTTATTGCAATTGATAGGAGCAACAAACTCAGGATCTAATGTAACAAGTAAGTACAACTCCGCCTACAGCATGAACAAAACGTTTTTGTTACATGGTATGTTTTTCAAGAAATCATATATTGATTTACATGATTTATATAAAATATGTTATATGTTATGATGGTTTATGTTATGATGATTTATGTTATGATGTTTATGTTATGATGTTTTATGTTATGACGTTTTATGTTATAGTTTGTTATTATGTTATGTTATATGTTTTGATATCGTGACATCATGAAGCATGTTCACGAATATTAAATTACATGGTAAGAATAAGTTTTTAAATCATAAGATAAGACAAGTTAATGTTATTGTGACGTACCGACTTGCCACGAGGGCGGGTTTAAACAGTATTGTCCATGGTTTTGAGTGGGATTGGACTGGCAGCTCCAATCACTCCATGGTTACATGCCACAGTACGTGCACTCTTGTTATGTAAAGGGCCCAGTAACCAAATCAACATATGAAAGCATAATTGATTAATAAGAAAGAATAATCGGTTCATGCATTTTTTTTATTAAAATGTTTTGTGGATTGAATATTGTACTTACTGAGCATAAGCTCATTACTTGCGTTCATGCTGTAGGTAAGCAACCTACCGGCAATATCTGATGCAAGACTGTGGAGGATTGGCACTGCAACTGTGAAATGTGGGATGGACATCGCCACGGGTTTGGAAAATATGTTTTGTAAAATATGTTTGTAAAATGTGTTTATGTTATGTTATGTTATAATAAAGTGATGGTATAGGTAAGGAAAATTTTTCATGTATGATGGCAACAAGTTGCCTCGTATCGTACCGATCCGCACTAGGTCGGGTTTGGTCCATGGTTTGAATATGATAGCTTTCAAATGAGATATGAAAGCTCGGTACTCGAGCGAGTACATATAAATATGTATGAGTACAAGTTAAGTTTTGGGGTTTGAGTTTAAAAAAAAAAATTACTCTGAAATTTTCAGTAAGTTTAAAGTATTTGAATTAAGAATTAAGTTAAATAAGTACAAAGTCACGACCCTGCGTAGATCGGGGCGTGTCATACACCTTGGCCAATGGATAGGATTTCTGATGCTCCTAGGAATGCGGGCCCTAGCAGTGTCTAGGTCATCGGGCCCTAACATCTCATTTACTTGTTCAGACGGTTCGTTGGTTCTAGCTTGAACATTGGCATTTTTTCCATGCTCTGACCATGTGGTATACAATACATTAAAACCATTGCTAATAATATGCCTCTAAATGGTCTCTATTGGATGTAAACTGTGATTCAAACAGCGACGACATAGACATCTTACTGTTCCACTATCGTTGACGTGATTTTTGGCAACTTCTATAAATTCTGAAACTCCATTCAAATATTGCTCAGATAGGCGGTTCTTCACATGTATCCAACTTTTATCAACCGGCATCTTCTAACCACGTACAATTATAAACACAACTTTAAAAATGAGAATGCAATGCAAACCTATTAACCATCGTCACTCCATAACTACAGGGTAAGGCCCAATCCTATTTAGGATTGTAACATACGCACTATGTCATCCAATCCACAATGTCATTTTTCTGTAGAAATTTCGGCAGCATCTCCCTTTAGTTTTCCTAAGTGTGATATACAACACATCCGGAGAACAAAGGAAAATATAACCGAAAATCTCTACCCAAAGCGCGAGTAGTTTTGAATGACAAACGCGTATAATTACAATCCCAAACTGTCCAAATGGGACAATTCAAGAATAGATGAACTCCATAAGCACCAATACTTGAACAGGTCTAATGGGTCGATGAGTGCAAATGCAAATGTAAAATAAATATACTTTTCATTTTAATTCGTACATACGTACGACTCATTTTTGTGACAATATAGTCACACAAAAAAAATATATATATTTTGTGAATTTTGTTAATGAATTTAGGATATTTTATCAAGTTTTATGATAGTTTAAAAAACGGATCCAATATCAGAGTTATGGTGCAGCGGAAGTTTTAAAATTTTTATGCCGATTCAGAAAATAAGCTCATGATGTATATAACAATCAATTAAATACATGATCAAACGTACCTTATTTCTCGGATTTCGAAATTGCTAGAGCGTCGACCAACGTGTCTTCTCTACTATTCTCGAGTCTTCACGTCTCAGAGTATGTGTGGGCACATGTGCTATGAATTCAAGCAACCGGTAATTCTTCCGAAATCTAGATCCCACATTCTCAATCCCGATGTACCTCGTTGAGAATTTGATTCGGGTTCATTCTTCAAAACTACAAAACAGGAATCAATTAACCTTCTATGAAAAATATCACTCGGCTTAATCTTCCTCACAGTTTTGAATCAATGAAAATTTTTCTCTTTTTCTCACACCTAAGAAGGACGAATTTTCTCAAGCATAAAAAAAAACTAGTTTTTAGCCTTTTTTTTTCTCTCTCCCAAAAACCGTCCCCCTTTTTGAGTGTATGATGATGGTTGGCTTTTTCAAGAACCCCTAGTCTTTATATAATACTCCAATCCTTTTTTAAAAATATCTCCTACTTGAAAAATAATTAATAATTATTCTTCTGGATAATCTTTTGAACCAAATGATCATTCAAATTTCGGGTTAGGTTCTTTAAACCTTATGAACGGTTTTTTGCTAGGAGAAGGCTCAAAAAATTCGTGCTCCACCTAATGTGGAGATTGATTGGTGGTTCAAATTTAAATTAAGAATCTAGACTAGTCAAAAAGTCCTAATCCAATCTAGATTCAAACTCCTTTTAAACCATTTGAATTTAAATAAGATTTTTTTATTTGAATTTAAATAAATATTTTCCACAAACATTATCCATATTTAATTAATTTAAATAAATGAAATATTTTAGATTTCCTTTCCACCAAAAAACCGTGCACCATTCTTTAAGAAAAGAAAATCTATCAAATAATCTCCATTATTTAAATCAATTAATAATTTAATGTTTGTAATATATTTAAACAATTTTGAAATAAAATCTTCTTCCCTCTATCCATTAAAAAACCATGCACTATTAATTAGAAGAGAAAAATTTTGTTTTCAAAAATTAAATAATTCAAATACAATCTTATTTCCAAAATTCAATTAATCAAAATAATTAACAAATAATTATTTTTTTTGCAACCAATCATATATTGACAAATCACATTATTTGTCTACATTAATTTCACATGTCCAATCCTTTTCCGGGACTGCATCTAAGAGAGTACCATGTCTCAATAGACAATTTTAAATTCCAATTTTATTTACCAATCTCATTAGGAACAAATCCCGAGATGCTTCGTGGAACTATATGAGCTAGTAGAAGGACCCGATGGCAATATGTAAAGAGGCTCATATAATTGTGAAAATTTAATACCGGTTTAATTATTCATCAATTATCAACTTCAGGACTATTCCACTAAAAGTCTAAAGCTAAACTCCCGTTTACATACCGTATTACGAAAGCTCTCTAACGCAGTACTGCTTCCATGATTTATTCATCGCTTGCTTAATCCCCATTTGTTATCCATGATTGAATTAAGGACTTTTTCCGTTTTACCTTTTCAATCGTTTTAACTTAAAGTTCCATTATTCTCCATTGAAAGAATCACCAATTGTAAAGCCATACAATCGATAAACCATCAGAGAACACAAAGTAAACTGATGGCCAAGATCTTGTTATATTATCTTTCAATTCCGGAATAATGCCTTCAAGTAGATAACATGTACTATCATTAAGATAGCTATGGATTTCGTATCTATGAATCTTGATTTCTCCATCCATAAGTCATACACCTAAAAACAAGTATATTGGCCATCAATTATCAGTGTCTCACCTATAGTGGATCAAAGTGCATAAATCATGGATGCGAACTCAAGTATTCATTTCAGGATTAAGATTAATGCAGGATGATAATCAAAACGTCATTGATTCTTATAAACGGAATTATTAAACTGAATCAATTAACACCTTAGGTCCAGTCCAATGTCATACCTCAATACTGGTATACATTAAAGTTTCTACTCGGAACCTATTCGATGGTCAAGACAAACCATCCCTCCAAGGAAGTAGACAACCTTTACAATCTTATCATGAATAAGATTCCCAAATCTTATTCCATCGATTGCGGACCATTTATTTAGACTGTTATCAAATTACCACGTATTCTATGTATACCCCGTATATATATGGTAATCTGATATATTACCAACAGCCTAGGAGTATTTTATGTTTGCTCAAAATAATCATACAATCAACAAATGAAAATAAATAGGACACAACTTATTAAACATTAATAACCTCTTTTTATTGATATCAAAATGTCATATTTACAGAAAATCCCTATAATTGATTTTCTATCCTTAGGGCACATATAGATCCCAGCAAGTTTAATAATTTATTATTTAAGAATATAAATATTAATTTCAATTTCATAAAAATTTATATTTTAATTTTATTATTATTAAATTAAATATTTTCTTTTAATTTTCACTAATATTATTTCAATTAACTTTTTCTTAATTTAAAAGCATTTGTTAATTTATATTTGTCAATTATTTATTTTATTATTTACTTAATAATTTATTTTTTAGAATTTTCTTTGTTCATTAATATTATTTTAATTAATATTTCTAATTATTATAATTTAATATTTAATTAATAAATTAAATAATAACTTATTTTCTTTAACTTTTTCAATTGTTCGTTAATATTATTTGAATTAATTTTTTTTATTTTTTATAAATTAATATTTATTTAATCATCTATTTCACTTAACTTTTTTTTAATATTCATTAATGTTAATACTCTTAACTTTTTTTTTTTTTTACTTAACAGCATTTAATAATTACTTTTTTTAATTTTTATTTATATTATTTATTTAATGTTTTAATTCTTATGAAATTAGTTATTTTATTGACAACTTTATTACAAAATCACAAAAATCACTAATCATGTGAACCAAAAAATTTATTCGATATCAAACATTCATAATCACTAATCAAATTTCAACGAAAACATAATCAAAACCTATCAAAACCACAACAACAATCATATTCCAAGTTCATCATTCTCACAAATAATCAAACATTCATAATCACTAACCAAATTTCCACAAAAATATATTCAAAACCTATCAAACCATAACAACAATCATATTCCAAAATGATCACTGTCACAAATATCAAACCCACAACAACACAACTAAACTCAAAAAAATCCACAATCAAAAATTTACGTCGTCCAAAAACCACAAAAAAAAAAAAACCAAAAAAAAAAAAAAAGCAATTATACAAATACTAAACTTTTCATACTAATTTATCACATAACAAAATTTTGTATAATACAATTCCACAAATCAATTTTCAAAACACAAAAAAACACATAACAATCACAAAACCAATTTTTACAAAAGTACAAAAAAAAAAAAAAAAAAAACTCACAGTTGCAAATTCACTAAATGGGAGTTTGGCATCGGAAATGGAACCCAAGAACGCAGAGGCAGCAAATGGAGGCAACGGCGGCGGCAAGGGCGACGGCGTAGGTGGAGGTACGGGCGACGGTGGAGGTGGTTTTGGGTGATTTTGGGGAAATTTGGGATTTTGGGTGATTTTGCAGGGAAAAAAAAAACTCCAACAAACTTGAAAGAGAGAGACGGGGCAGGACGATGAGGGAGGAGGAACAAAAAAATGAAGGATTTGGGGGGATTTGGGTAGGAGAATCGGAGAGGCCGAGAGAAAACGCAGAGAAAATGAGGAAGAAGAAGGCTCGGGTCTGTTATATAACAGACATTTAGCGAGGACACTGTGTCATTGCTAAAAAACAGTTCGTCGCTAAAAGCGGGCAAAACAACGGTGTTTGGTAAACCCTAATTAAATGAACATGACAAGACAATTAGCGACGGCAGAAGTTATCGCTAAAAGTGGAAAAGTTTCAGTGAAAATTTATTAACCGACCTAAATTACCGCCATTTTTTTCGAGAAAAAAATGAAAATATTGCAAAATTTTTCAGTGAAAAGTTGACCACAAAAAATATATCTGATAGTCAATGACACGTGGATTCCAGTTGTCAACCAGGTTGGGGAATATGTCGTCGCTAAAGGTTGCTTTTGGCAGGCTTTTTCTCGCGCCAGCGAACAGTGTGGCATGAAGGACTTATAGCGACATGTGTCATCGCTATAGAGTTGACTGGTCTGCCTCACAGTTTCCCATACACTTTTTTGACAATTATCTATGACCAGTCGTCGTTATAAATCAATTTTACAGTGATCATAATTAACGACAACATGTCGTCGTTGTTAATGTTTATTAATGACGACTTTCTGTCATTGCTGTACGTCCTATTTCTAGTAGTTATGTGGCACAGCTATGATATATGATAATAAAAAAGTTGTACAAGTTTGGATGAAGAGATTCTCATTTCTCTGTCTAATTACTCGGTTCCTCTCCATCAATCTAACAAATTAAATCAATCCTGTCATGCCAATTAAATTTTCATAATGGATCTATTTAAAAACTTTACCTTCTAGTTCAACATGTCACTGAATTTAGGGTCCAAAGTTTAAACCTTGATAAGTGTAAAAAAATTGGGATTGTGGGTCTTTATCAATCAAAAAAGAAAGAGAAAGAAAAAGAAAAACGCCACTAAATTTTGAAATGAGTTATCTTTATAAATGTCTCGAATTATGTATTCGAGTTCGACATGCCAATTATATTCTAGTTCGACATGTGTATTTTTAAAAGCGTTCATACTTTCCTCCCTTCAACCATATAAAGTAGTTTAAAGTGTCCCTCATGTCCAGATCCCTCTATAATTTTTTTTTAAGAGATGAAAACACTACTACAAAATGTGGATTCTACGACGGAGCTTCCATGGCCATTTTTTAAAAAACCATCGTAGAAAATCCGGAAAAAACACGGAGCAGAACAGGGTTTTCGAAAACCATCGTGGAAGTCGAAGATTCCACGACGTTTAGCTAAACCGTCGTGGAAGCATCCAGCTTCCACGATGGTTTTAGCTAACCGGTCATGGAAGTCTGAAGCTTCCACGACGGTTTTCGGAAAACCGTCGTGTAAAATTCGCATAAAAATTAGTCAAAACACCGAGAGTTGTTGCCCTCAATTTTTCACATCAATAACTCTGCATATACATCCCAAAATAAGATCAGATCGCTCCAAAAATGGGCAGTATACCATTGGACGTCACCACCACCATCTACTATATCCATCATTATAATCTCTCTATAAGTGATATCTAATTAACGTCTTCTTGTTACGTTGTTGTGTTTTCCTTACTATTAATATTCTTGATTTGTATGATTTTATAATTAAGCTGTTATTTACATATATATATATATATATGTTTTGGGATCGATTTAGAGAGTTAAATTTGTACAATGGGTGTTAATAAATTAAGTAATCAAGAAATGTTATTTTTTCCCCGTTATTTAGACTTAATTAATTATGGATTTAGATGGTTTTGTATTTTAATTAGTTTTGTTATGTTCTTAATTCGATTTTTAATTGTTGATCAATTAATGGGCCGGTGTTAATTAATGAAAATGACATATATGCATGTTAAAATAGAGTACTTTGACTTCTAATAAAGTATTTTAATTTTTTTTATTTAGGATTTGTAAATCATGGATAGGAAATGGATGTGGTTTGATAGATTGTCTAAAGCATATGAAGATGGTGTTGAAGACTTTTTGTCATTTGCCAAAGCTCACATACAAGATGATAAGATTCCGTGTCTGTGTCAAATTTGTGGTAATCATAGATCTCATTCCATTGATGATGTTAGAGGGCATTTGTGCGCTTATAGGATTATTTGTTCTTACTAAACATGGTATTTACATGGCGAAGATTTTTTCGATATTAAATATACATCGACAAGTACTAAAGGTAAATAGCCTATTGTTGATGAAGATGTTGGTGATAATATGTTCAATATGGTAAATGATTTGGAAGAAAACTTTGTGCACCGTCCAGAGTTATTTGAGGCAATGATTAATGATGCCGAAACGCCCTTGTATGTCGGGTGTACAAAATATACGAAATTAGGGGCATTGGTTAAATTATGGAATATGAAAGCGTCGGGAGGGTGGACGAATTCTAGTTTCACGACTCTTTTAGAATTTCTAAAAGATGTTCTACCGGAGGATAACAAAGTGCCACCTAGTATGTACGAGGCGAAGAAGACGTTCAGCACTTTGGGAATGGAATATGAAAAGATACATGTTTGTCCAAATGATTGCATCATTTACCGGAAAGAATATGAAAATTTAGATGAATGTCCGGTTTGTAACGAGTCAAGATGGAAGAAGGGCAAGATGCCATCGAATGGTAGAAAAGGAGTGCCGGTTAAGGTGTTATGGTACATTCCACTTGCTCCACGTTTGCGTCGTTTATTCCGTAATGCCGAGCATGCTAAGAATTTGACATGGCACCATGATAAACGTGTTGATGATGGAAAACTTAGGCATCCGCCCGATGCATCACAATGGAAGACTTTTGATGACAATCATCCAGATTTTAGTGCAGAACCAAGGAATTTACGTCTCGGTTTGTCAACGGACGGAATGAACCCACATAGTAACATGAGTAGTCGGCATAGTACTTGGCCAGTCATACTTGTCAACTACAATCTCTTTACAGAATTATACATGAAGCGGAAGTTCTTGATGTTGACATTATTGATCTCAGGCCCGCAACAACTGGGGAATGACATTGACGTGTACTTGGCACCATTAATCGATGACCTTAAAAGCTTGTGGGAAAACGGTATACAAGTTAAAGATTCTCACCGTCAAGATACGTTCAATCTTCGTGCAATGTTGATTTGGTCAACTAATGACTTTCTTGCACTTGGCAACCTATCTGGTTATCCTGTGAAGAGTTCTATAGGTTGTCCAGTTTGTATGAAGGAAACATCTTCCATCCGGTTGAAGAATGATAAGAAAACCGTTTACCTTGGTCACAGGAGATTCTTACTAAAAAATCATCGATACCACAAGCAAAAAAAGGCTTTTGATGGTAATACCTATAATAACTAGTTTTTATGAAGTTACGATTTCCTTTTTAAGGAATTAAAGTTGTACCATGTAGGTATTTATGAAATGCCTGATTTGATTTTTATCAAGTTTTTGTGTGAGTCCTTATAGCTTTATAAGACTTAGTAATAGATTGCTTAGTCAAGCATATGGCCTTTTGAGGAAAAAGGCATCATAAAAGTTTATGATTTTATTTCGATCAACGTTTTACCAGAATGACCCAAGGCATGATTACGATGGTACTGCAGTATAGCAAGCAGTATAGAAATTATACTGCAAAAAACCGTCATCACAGGTGAAATAGTAAGAATAAGGTTCGAGATCACTATAGAAAAATCAAGCACATTATTTAGGACAATAAGGGCTAAGTAGCTTTAAGTCATAAGAAAAATTAATACGCAGTCTAATAATATGCAGATTAATTCTGGACTGCAGTCCAGTATAACAGTACTACTGTTAGTAGAAAGCAGTATTGGTAATATCTGCATTAGTATGAAAATGGACTGCATTTTAGGAAGAAAGCCAAACATGGCCTTAGTGGGTGACACCTCATTTAAGATAAATAAGAGATTTTTGAACTAAAAAGTTAGTGGATAATTATGCATTAATTGAGAACAATTTGGCACCATGTTGGCCGACCACCTCATGGGGCATCTTGGTAAATATTTTATTTTGAGGGTTAGATATGCGATTCTAGGAATAAAAATAAATTTAGAAAGAAATTATTTTTCACCAATAAATAGGTGATGATGGGGGGAGGGGGGGGGGGGGGGGGGGATGTTGGATCATTTTATTTGATTCCACCCCAAAACTCTGGCTTATTTTTACCTCATCCTCTTTTCCCCCTTAGGAGCCGAAACCAAATAGAGAGAAAAAAAAATTGTGAGGGCCGGTTTTTGTAGAAGGAAGCAAGGAGGAAAATTTTTGGATCCAAAGTCTAGATCCAACTTCAAGGTGTTAAGGTAATCCTCCTAAAATCCCTAAGCCTCTCAATTAAGTTTTGATTCAAAGATTTATGTGTATTTCATGTTGGTATATAAGAGCATAAGCTCATTCTTATTTTTCATGTAATAAGTATGTAAGAGCATAAGCTCATTCTTATTTTTCATGCAATAGCTTAGATTAGTTTAATTTGTGCTTGATTAGAGTTGAATGGTCTTTAATTATGTTTTGGTGCATGTTTACGATCTTATTTGTTAGATATCATGTGGTATGTATGAATGTCTATTAGATGTTTGTAATATGTCCCCACACACTCAAGAATGATGTTGCATGGATGAAAATTGAATTGGTAATATATGTTGTATGTAGGGTTCAAGAAAACCCTAAAAACCCTAGTTTGGTGAAGATTCACCATATGGGTTTGCATGAAGCATTGTATGAATAAAAATGAATCCATGGAAATGAAAACATTACGTAAAATGCTGCATGCTTGATGTAGGCTCACGGTTTTAACCGTTTGAGGTAGTGTATGTGTAATTTTACGTAAGAACCAACTAAAATGGTAACTGCCAGTTTCGGATCAAGACTGGACAGCAATCTGGAAACAGGATTTTGAGGCCTTTAGAGGCCGAATTTGAGAAAAGTTAAAACTACAAAGTTGTAGAAAATGGAAAATCTTAGGGGGCTCCACTGACGGTTTTCAAAAATAAGGCTCTAATGGACTCCGTTTTTACAAAAATCTGAACCTGGTCATGCCCAGACCCTGTGCACGGCCAGACAGGTTCAACAAGGAAAATAAGTAGGTTAAATGCAGAACTAGGTTTTGAGCAAAGAACGAAAGTTGTAGGAGTTTTCAAGATCTAAAACTTTCGTGAAGAAAACTTTTCCAAATTCAAAACAGATTTTAAGATGAAACTGGATTCCAAAAACTGTGCAGGAAACAGGAAATTCCTGCACAGGATTTTCAAAAGCAGTGCAGGAAAAGGAAATTCCTGTACACACACTGATAACTAGTAGTATAAAACTATTTTCAAGGACAGTTTTCAAAACTTGATAGTTTTATTATCCTTACTCAAAAAAATTACAGTTTTGCAAAAAGATTGAAAGTTTACACAAGGATTTTTATACAAGGAAAATTTGGACAATAAATACTAGGTTCTATCAAGAAAGAGAAAAATAAATAAATAGGCCAAAAGCTATCTTGAAAACATGGTAACAGTATGATGACTAACGGTAACCAGGTAGGATACCCAGGTTACTGGGTTGGGCTTAAAGCCCAAGGTTACCAATAGTAACCTAATAGGACATAACTTTTAAAAATTGGGCCTTAGTAACCTAATGGGGTTTGATCCAAATATGACTTGGGCTTATACCAAGGGTTACCCGAAGTAACCTAACAAGATACTGTTTAAGTTTTGTTTGGTCATAAACCCTAGGTTTACATTTAGTAACCAAATGAGTTATCATGTGTGTGTGTGGGGGACATAAAACTAGAGTTACTCATGGATGTTAGTTAGGATACCAACATTTTATGATTATGATTTATAAGATCCTTACCTTACGTCCTTTTTAAAAGTAGGAAGTAACCTATTGTTGCGACCTGATTTAGAGCAACAAAACCTAGGACGTAGCATAACAGGTAAGTACAACTCTACCTACAGCATAGACCATTTGTTTTGCTACTTGTATGTTTTTTTTTTAAAGCATGCATTGATGTGATGCATATGATTTATGATTTATTTTGTGACATCATGAAGCATGCTCAATAATTCATATGGTAAGACTAAGACCAATTTTCAAGTATGAAATGGATTATTAAGTATGTTTTAAGACAAGAACAAGTATAAGTAAGTTTTAAGTATGTTGGCAAGCAAGTTGTCTGGTGTCGTACCGACCCGCACTAGGTCGGGTTTGGTCAATAGTTTGAGTTAGACTGGGCTGGCCGCCACAACCACTCCATGACTGCACGCCACGGTACGTACACTTATGTTAAGTAAGGGGCCCAAAAATATGCTAACCTAAGAAAGCATAATGAAGCATAATTGATTCATGCATTGTTAAGAATTGTTTTGCGGGTTTTAAAGTTGTACTTACTGAGCGAAAGCTCACGACTTACGTCTATGCTGTAGGTAAGTAACCTATCGGCAATCTTTGATACAAGATGGTAGGGCTTGGCACGGCTAGTTGTGAAACTTGGGATGGAGGCCGCTACGTGTTTTGGAAATTACTAGTATTTATTATGATACTCAAGTACTTAATTAAGTAAATGCCTATAAGTAAGTACATAGTCGTGTGAGTATTCTAGTTGTTTTTAAAAAAAAAAAACTTCCACTTGTTAAGTAAGATAAGGAATTATGTAAGATAAGTATGGTAACGGCCTACGTAGGGTGGGTCATTATAGAGTTGGTATCAGAGCGGGTTCCTGCCTTCCGGTTTCACAGTCTGCCTGGCATCGCCACCATCATTGTAAGTTAAAAATAATTTTGTGCATATATATTTATTATGCGATTATGATATGGTAGATTATATGATATGGATCCGGGGCGAGTAGACGAGGACCGTGAAGCGGCATTGGTGTTTTACGGGATGCAACCCCTACTCTTCGATGGGACTTGCCGGACGGTGTCATTAGCGGGATGGCTATACGATATGGAGCTGATATTTCGAGTATGCCATATAGAGGCACGTCTTCAGGTTCCGTTAGCCAGTCGATGTCTGGCAGGGGATGCTAGATTATGGTGGATGACCCTAGGGGAACGGGCTATGCCAAAAGGGTCATGGGTAGATTTCCATGCCCTAATTATTGCACGTTACTGGCTTTTACTGGATGAGGATGCCGATATGCCCTACCGCAATCCAGAGTTCTACAACGACATGTACCTTGGACGATATCTTAGTTATGTTGCTGATTAGCGTGCCTATCTGAATGAATCCATGGGCCACTATTGCAGAAGATTTCAGGATGCCATGTTGCCTTACATTCTGCAAGATTTAGGTAGCCCAGAGTTACAGGTATTGCATCTGCTTAGGGAAGGATTACCTCCCGAAGTCAGGATATTTGTTCCGGTACCTATGGTGGGGATGACATTGGAAAACATGATAAATGATATTATGGAGACCGAAATAATAGCCCATATGTCACAGGCAGATGCCCTAGTGGATGACTACCAGGTACCAGTTGACGATGCTAATATAGGGGAGCCACTCTTTCATGGAGACCCGTTACTGCCAGAGGATCCTATTTCAGCAGTGCCACTTCAGGAGATTCCTCCACAGGAGGCAGAGGTTGGTGCAGATGCTGATGAGATGGATCCTGCTAATTTTCCGATCAACCCAGAGGAAAACCCTGAAGATCCTCCCGTAATCAACATCGACAGTGATGATGAGGAAGACGTAGAGGAAGAATTTGTAGAAGAATGGGAAGAATTTAAGGGAATGGAGGAAGATATAGAAGACGTCGAGGATGACCCAGAGGAGATTTTATTCGGTGACGAGGATTGGGACGTATTCTCCGACGTGATGACTGAGTAGATCATTTCGATCTAAGTCTGACTTTTATTACGCTATTCTTTTTGACTTTAGGATTGTGCATATGTATGATGGTAAAGTGGTAGCCACTTCCACCCTAGCTTTGATTGTAATAACCAACGTTTTATGAAATTACGATTTCCTTTTTAAAGGAATTTAAGTTGTACTATGTAAGTATTTACGAAATGCCTGATCTGATTTTTAACAGATTTTGTGTGAGTCCTTATAGCCTTATAAGACTCAATAATAGATTGCTTAGCCAAGCATAAGGCCTTTTGAGCAAAAAGGTAGAATAAAAATTTATGATTTTATTTTGGTCAAAGTTTGACCAAGAAAAGTCAAAGGTATGAATATGACGGTACTGCAATATAGCAAGCAGTATAGGAATTATACTGCAAAAAACCATCATCACAGATAAAATAGTAAGAATAAGATTCAAGACCACTATAGAAAAATCAAGCACATTATTTAGTACAATAAGGGCTAAGTAGCTTTAAGTCATAAGAAAAATTTATACGCAGTCCAATAATACGCAGATGAATTTTGGACTGCAATCCAATATGACAATACTGTTGTTAGTGAAAGCAGTATTTGTAATATCTGCATTAGTATAAAACTGGACTGCATTTTGAGAGGAAAGTTAAACATGGCCTTAGTGGGTGACACCTCATTAAGATAAATAAGAGATTTTTGAATTAAAAAGTTAGTGGATAATTATGCATTAAATTGAGTGAAAGTTGGCACCTTGTTGGCCGGCCACCTCAAGGGGTTTCTTGGCAAATATTTTGCTCTTGAGGACTAATATGTAATTTTAGAAATAAAAATAAATCCAAAAAGAAATTATTTTTCACCTATAAATAGGTGATAGGGGGGGTTTGGATCATTTTATGTGATTCTACCCCAAAACTATGGCTCATTTTCACCTCATCTCCTTTTCCTCATAAGAGCCGAACCCAAGGAGAAGAGAAGAGAAAAAAAAAAAAAAAAAAAAAGAGAGAGAAAGAAAAGAACAAGGGTGGTCGGATTTGTGGTGGAACCAAAGTGAGAAGGAAGGTTTGATTCAAGGCTTAGAACCAATCTCCAAGCTTAAAGGTAACCTTCTAAAACCTTTAAGCTATCCAATTAAGTCTTGATTCAAGATTTATGTGTATTTCATGTGGGTATGTAAGAGCATAAGCTCATTTTATTTTTATGTAATAGCTTAGATTTGTGCTTGATTAGGGTTAGTGGTTTTGATTTATGGTTTAGTGTATGGTTATGATTTTAATTTTTAGAGTATGTGTGGTATGTTTGAATGCCTAGTAGATGTTTGTAGTATGTCCCCACACACTCAAGAAGATGTATGGTGTGATTGATTATATTGATGTTGATGTATGATGCAAGAAGGGTTAGAGAAAACCCTAAAAACCCTAGTTGGTGAAGATTCACCATATGGGTTTGTATGAATGATTTTATGAATGAAAATGAATGCATGGCAATGAAAACATTACGTAACACACTGCATGCTTGTTGTAGGCTCATGGTTTTAACCGTTCGAGGTAGTGTGCGCGTAATTTTACGTAAGAAACAATTAAAATAGAAACTGCCAGTCTCGGATTAAGACTGGGCAGTAATATAGAAACAGGATTTTGAGGCCCTTAGATGCCGAATTTGAGGAAAGTTAAAACTGTAAAGTTATAGAAAATGGAAAATCCTAGGGGGCATCGTAGACGGTTTTTAAAAATAAGGCTTCAATGGCATCTGTTTTCACTAAAAACCGAACCTAGTCATGCCCAGACCTGTGCACGGCCAGGCAGGATTAACAAGGAAAAAGAAAAGGATAGATGCAGAACTGGGTTTTAAGAAAAGAACAAAAGTTGTAGAATTTTTCAAGATCTAAAACTTTTGTGAAGAAAAGGTTTTCAAATTTAAAACAGATTTTAAGATATAACTGAATTCTGAAAACTGTGCAGAAAACAGGAAATTCATACAAAGGATTTTCAGAGCAGTGCAGGAACAGGAAATTACTACACATACACTGATAATTGGATTAATGGGACTGTTTTCAGTAAATTCCTCCAGACTTAGACAGTTTTATAAAAAACAGTTTATAAAATGGTTAATTAAACCAAGTCTAGTAAGGGAAAAATAAATGAATTGGGCCAAGTAATAAGGTAACCATAATAAGATAGATGGTCATCAGATTGGTTACTAATTTTTATTCGGGTCAAAATTATTTTAAAATATAGTAACAAGATGATGACCATTAGTAACCGGATATGTTACCAAGTTATTGGGTTGGGCCTAAAGCCCATGGTTACCAATAATAACCTAGTAGGATATGATTTTAAAAATTGGGCCTTCGTAACCTAATAGGATTTTGATCCAAGTATGACTTGGGCTTATACCTAAGGTTACTAATAGTAACCTAATAAGATACCAAATACAAATAGGACCTTAAACCCAAAGTTCATTAATTAATCAAACAAGATATTGTTTAATTTAAATTGGGTCATGTGCCCTAGGGTTACACTAAGTAACCCAATGAGTTATTGTGGTAGTGTGTGAGGGACATGCAACTAGGATTACTAAGTAATGCTGGTTAAGGATACCAGCTTTATATGCAATAATTTATGACAAGATAAGATAATCCTTAACTTACGTCCTTTTTGAAAACATGGAAGTAACCTGTTGTTGTAACCTGATTTGGAGCAACAAAACACAGGACGTAGCCTAACCAGTAAGTACAACTCTGCTTACAGCATAGGCAAATTGTTTTGTTACTATTTATGATTTGTTTTGTGACATAATGAAGCATGTTCACTAATTCATATGGTAAGACTAAGACCAAGTTTCAAGAATGAAATGGTTTATTAAATATGTTTTAATATAAGAACAAGTTTTATGGATTTAAAGTAAGTTTTTAAATAAGATTGGCAAGCAAGTTGCCTTGTGTCGTGCCGACCTGCTTTTAGGTCGGGTTTGGTCCATGGTTTGAGTTGGATTTCGGCTGGTTGCCCCAACCACTCCATGGCTGCGTGCCACGGTACATACACTAATGTTAAGTAAGGGGCCCAAAGATATGCTAACCTAAGAAAGCATAATGAAGCATAATTGGTTCATGCATTTCTTTATTAAGTCTTGTTTTGCGGGTTTATAGTTGTACTTGCTGAGTGAAAGCTCACGACTAAATCTATGCTGTAGGTAAGCAACCTATCGGTAATCTTTGATAGAAGACGGTGGGGCTTGGCATGGCGAGATGTGAAACTTGGGATGGAGACCTCTACGCGTTTCATTTTATGATATTTGTATTTATTATATTATTATTATGAAACATGTTGTATGGAAGTTTGGTAATTCAGTACTGAAGTAAGTAAGTGTGTGTGTAAACATGTAAGTATGTTATGAGATAGATTTTAGTTTCAAGTGTTTTAAAAAAATATATATATATTCTGTATATCCGCTAAGTTAAATAAGATAAGAAATTATGTATGATATGTACGGTAACGGCCTACGTAAGACGGGTCGTTACATTGACTATGTATGTATAGTAAGTACAATGTAACAGACATGTACATATTACTATTTTAAACATGATGTACTTTTTGTAAGTGTGCAAAAGGATAAGTTAAAATATGAAATGTTTGTAATAATGTTATGATATAATGATCGAGAATTATTCATGATAAGTTTATGATAAAGATACGATATGATACGATGACGTTATGCTATGACATGATAATTATGATGATACTATGACATGATGTTTTAAGGTATGACGTAATAAACTATGAATGAAAGAAAGGATATTAGAAATATGATAATATCTTTTCTTGTGATTAAATAGGGAATTAGAAGATGGTACGTCCACGCAGCAGAGTAAACCAAAATCCGCAAGAGCCGGATATTACAAATGTTGTAGCCACTTTACAACGACAATTGCTAGAACAGTAACAGGAGACAAATCAGTTTCGTGAGCAGATAGCTCATATGAATCAGATACCCCGTGCTAACGAAGTTCCACCCCAAGATAACCCGGTACCCCCAGTAATGCCCCAGGTACCGGAGGTTCAGCAAGGGGTTCCATGGAATTTCGAAGTCCCGCTGGCACCCGCTGGGATACAAGTGAACCCATCCTTAGTGCGGGAATATCTGTTGTATGAACGATTTAGGCGAATGAAGGCGCCTGGGTTTGAGGGACCCACGGACCCGATAGCAGCCGACAACTGGTTAATTGACATCCAAGTGATTTTGGATTTCATGAGACTTACGGAGCAAGAGAAGGTTCTTTGTGCTTCCTTTGCACTTAAAAAGGATGCAAGACATTGGTGGATGACAGTCCAAATGCACAGAGATGTCACAATTATGAGTTGGCAGGATTTTGTAACTGAATTCCGAATAATGTACTACAACAGGGAAATCCTTGCGGCTCAACAGGATGAGTTTACTAGTCTGAGACAGGGGTCGATGACGGTAATGGAAGCTGTTAAGAAATTTGAACAACTAGCTCGCCTGTGCCCAGAACTTGTACCGAATGAAACAGAAAAAGTAAGAAGAATGATGAAAATGTTCCGAACAGATATTGCCAAGCAAGTCAGTGCTGGCAGTAGCCCTCCAACCCTGGTATCCGATTATGTAAGTCGGGCTATAAGAGCTAAATACTGGATTAACCAGGATAAGGAAGCAAGGGCTCAAATTTTTAAGGCTAAGAAGGAGGAGAAGGCCGTGGTAAAATAGCTGCAGCCCCGACAGAATTCGGAGTTGTACTCGAAGGGCCAGACCAGTAACTCTGCCCAAAACTCCAAACAGTTCGGGAGGAACAAAAGGAAAGGGAATGTTACCGGTCAGGTCAACAGAGGAACTACCCTCAAAAGAAGCAACCGAGGGAATGAAGGTAATAACAATGACTACCCGGTGTGCGCTCAATGTGGAAGGAAATACCTGGGAGTGTGTAGATTGGGGATGAATGCTTGCTACCTTTGTGGCAAAGAAGGTCATTATGCAAAGAATTGCACTTTAAATAGCCAGAACCAGAACCCTCAATACCCGAACAGAAATGCAAATAGTCTGTTGCATGCAGTTCAAGCAAAGATCGTGTAATAACCCGAAATTTTTATGAAATTGTGATTTCCTTAGATATAAGGAAAATCTAAGTTTGAATCTCATATGTTGATATGAAACTCATAATTTGAGTTAAATATCAGTGTCTGTTTTAGTTCTCGTTTAAATTAACTACGAGACCCAATAGTAGTTTGCTTAGTTAAGCATGAGGCCTTTTGAGAAAAGGGCATAATAGGAATTTATGATTTTATGCTGGTCAATATTTGACTAGGTTGACCTAAGGTTTGACTGATATGGTACTGTAGTGTAATTAACAGTATGTAAATTATACTGCGATAAACCATCATTACGGACAAACAAGCAAGAATAAGGTTCAAGACCACCCTAGAAAAATCAAGCACATTATTTAGGACAATAAGGACTAAGTAATTTCAAGTCCTAAGAAAATCCTATACGCAGTTCAGTTAAGTGCAGATAAATTCTGGACAGTGGTCCAGTACAATTATGCTGTTATTAGTTGAAAACAGTATTTGAAATGGACTGCATTTAGGAGGAAAGCCAAATGGGTCCTTATGGGATGGCGTCTCATCCTTAAATGGATGACTAAGCAAGAATTAGAAGCCAAGTGGCTCCACCATAGCCGACCACCTTTAGAGGTCAAAGTGTAAATATTTTGTCCTTCATGGACTAAAGTGTAAATATTTTATCCTTCAGGGACTAAAGTACAAATAATTTTAAGCTATGAGCTTGAGCAAAGCATGACTTCCACATGGCCTTATGGCCGGCCACCTCATGTGGTACATGAGCAAATATTGTGCTCTTAAGGACTCGTAGGTAAATATGGAAATAAGTGTTTCATTGAGAGCTTGACACCTCATATTTTTAGCTTTGCTAAGTAAGCATTGTAGCCTTGCTTACTTGGCTATGTGTTGTGCTTTAACAAGCAAAATCCTCCATATGGTACCACATATGGCCGGCCACCACAAGGAAAAGACACCTCATGCTTCTAGCCTTGATGAGTAAACCTCTAGCCTTGCTTACTTGGCTAGCTAGAGCAAGCATGATTCTGCACCTAATGGCCGGCCACCACAAGGAAAAGACACCTCATGCTCCGAGCCTTGATGAGCCAACCATCTAGCTTTGGTCACTTGGCCATCTAGAGCATCCATGACCAGCCACCTCATGGGTCTTGGAAGCAAAAATGTTGTCTATGGGAGCGAATAAGCAATTCTAGAAATAAAAGAAATTCTAAAGGAATTTTTCACTGACCTATAAATAGGTGGTGGTGTGAACAATTGTAAGCCTTTGGAAAAACCTTAGATTGGCAGCTCATTCTCTGGTCTTTCTTTTCTTTAGGAGCCAAACCAAAGTGAGAAAGAAAAAGAAAAGGAAAGGACGGTTTTGGTGAGGGAGTGTAAGAAAATTTCTCAACCGAAGTATAGATCCACTCTCTTGGATCTTGAGGAAATTCTCTCCACTCTCTAGCTCTCCAATTAAGTTTTGATTCAAGGTTTAAGTGTATTTCCATGTTGGGAAAGTAAGAGTTTGAGCTCACTTTTAAGTTTTATGTACTAGGGTTTTGTTAAGTGCTTGTATGTGCTTGATTAGGATTTGCTAATATCTAATTAGGGTTTGGTATAAGTTTATGATAATTTGAGGTTAGTAGGCTGTGTGATTGCCTACTATATGTGTGCTATATGTTCTCTTATACTGCAAAGATGATGTTTTATGATTAAGTATGAAAAAGGTTATGTATGTTGCAATTAGAGTTCAAGAAAAATCCTAAAAGCCCTAAATTGGTATAGATTACTATTTGGGTTTGTAAAGAAGTTATATAGTTAAGAAATAATGTATGATTATGAAAACATTATGAAACGCCCTGCATGCTTGGCATAGGCTCACGGTTTTAACCGTTCGAGGTAGTGTGTGCGTAATTTTACGAAAAAACCAACCGAAACGAAAACTGCCAGTTTTGATTTAAAACTGGGTAGTGATCTGGAAATAGGATTTTGAGACCCTTAGAGCCCGAATTTGAGAAAATTTAAAACTACAAAGATGTAGAAAATTGAAAATCCTAGGGGGCTTGGAGACAGATTTTGAAAAATAAGCTCCAAAGACTTCCGTTTTTATGAAAACCCGAGCCTTGGTCTGCCCAAAATCTGTGCACGGCCAGCCGGTTTCAACCAGGGATATGAACAAGTTAAAGGCAGAATTAGATTTTGAGTAAAACACGAAAGTTGTAGTATTATTCGATGTCTACAACTTTCATGAGATTTTTCAAATTCTAAACAGATTATTAAGATAAAATTAGATCTTAGAAACTGTGCAGCAAACAGGAAATTCCTGCACAGGATTTTCAGAAAAACAGTGCAAAAGCAGGAAATTTCTATACATGCACTAATAACTGAAAATTAAGAAACTATTTTCAAATATTGTTTTCAGAGCTTGACAAGTTAGGCCCAAGGTTACTGTTAGTAATCTAATAAGACACTATTCAAGTATGACTAGGCCTGGTACCCAGGGTTACCTGTAGTAACCTAACAAAATACTGTTTAAGTCTGGTTAGGTCATGAGCCCTAGGGTTACGGCAAGTAACCGAATAAGTTACCATAAGAAGATGTGGGGGACATATAACTAAGGTTATGTATGATTGTTGGTTAGGTTACCAACATTTTATGGTTATGATTTATAGAATCCTTACTCTATGTCCTTTGTAATAGCAAGGGTAGCCTGTTGTTGCAACCTGACTTGGAGCAACACAGCATAAGACATAGTATACGAGGTAAGTACAACTCCGCCTACAGCATGGACAAAACGTTTTTGTTGCATGGCATGTTTTCAAGAAATCATGTATTGATTTACATGATTTACTTAGGTTATGATATTTTATGTTATGATGTTATGATGATTTATGTTATGATGTTATGATGTTATGATATCTTATGTTATGATATTACAATGATTTATGTTATGATGTTATGATGTTTTATGTTATGACGTTTTATGTTATGGTGTATTATGTTTTGTTATCATGACATCACGAAGCATGTTCACGAATATCAAATCACGGGGTAAAAATAAGATAAGACAAGCTAAGGTTATTGTGTCGTACCAACTTGCCACGATGACGGGTTTAAACGGCATGGTCCATGATTTGAGTTGGATTGGATTGACTGCCCCAATCACTCCATGTTAAACAGTATGGTTCATGACTTGAGTTGGAATTGGACTGGCCGCCCCAATCATTCCATGGTTACATGCCACGATACGTGCACTCATGATATGTAAAGGACCCAAAATTAAACCAACATAAGAAAGCATAATTGATTTATAAGAAAGCATAATCGGTCTATGCATTCTTTTATTAAAATGTTTTGTGGATTGAATGTTGTATTTACAGAGCATAAGCTCATTACTTACGTTCATGCTGTAGGTAAGCAACCTACCGGCAATACCTGATGCAAGACTGTGGAGGGCTGACACTGCAACTGTGAAATGTGGGATGGATATCGCCACGGGTTTTGGAAAATATGTTTTGTAAATTATATTTGTAAAATGTGTTTATGTTATGTTAAGTTATAATAAAGTGATGGTATGGGTAAGGAAAAGTTTTCAAGTATGATAGCAACAAGTTGCCTCATGTCGTACCGACCCGTACTAGGTCGGGTTTGGTCCGCGGTTTGAATATGATAGCTTCCAAATGAGGTTTGAAAGCTCGGTACTTGAGTAAGTACCTATAAATTAAATAAGTATGAGTATGAGTATAAGTATGAGATTAAGTCAAGTTTAAGTATAAGTTTAAAAGAGAAAGAAAAAATTTTACTCTCAAATTTTCAGTAAGTTTAAAGTATTTGAATTAAGAATTAAGTTAAGTAAGTACGAAGTCATGACCCTGCGTAGGTCGGGGCGTGTCAGAGATGGTATCAGAGCAAGTTTCCTGCTATCCAGTTTCACAGTTCTGCCGCTAGCGCCACAGTTTTGTAAGTTTGTTTTCTTACTCTGTTTTATGTATAGTAATTATGTGAGATTATAATGACAAAGACATAAACCTGGTGTCAAATTCGGGTTGCATGAAGAGGACCGTGAGGTTCCGTTGGCATTCCGAGGAATAGAGGAGGAGCCACGCATCTTCGATAAGACCCAAGGAGTGACTGCACGGTGGATCAAAGTTGCGCAGCGGAAACGTGGTGGATACCTTGGATAAATTAAGCTTATGATGTGATATGATGAATCTCTAGTATGATACGATAAGTTATGTTGTTTCCGTGATAGGATATGATAAGAAATGAATAGGCTTCGAGATTAGATATGCCTATTACCTCACCTTGGTATGGTGATAACCAAGTACTTTTCATTCTAAGGAATTGGATCAACACCATGGAAGTTAAGTTTTATGTTTGCGAAACTTTTGTCCCCATAAGAATAATATTAGATAAGGGAAAAAGGTTTAGTGGTGCCTTAGCTTTAAGGTGGCAAATAGGCAATGTGCAAATATTAGTTGGATGTTACCAACGATAATTTAGTAGACTATGATGCTGACTATGAGTCTGATGATGAAGTTAATGAGGTTAGAATTGATAGCAACTGTAACGACCCGCCTAACGTAGGCCGTTACCATGCATACTTACTTATATCA
This sequence comes from Ficus hirta, assembly GCA_038430175.1. Lineage (NCBI taxonomy): Eukaryota > Viridiplantae > Streptophyta > Magnoliopsida > Rosales > Moraceae > Ficus > Ficus hirta. The sequence goes on from CM076592.1 coordinate 16,894,843, forward strand.
TATGAAAAATTGGACTAGTTTTTTTTTTTTTTTTTTACAACAATATATAACTTGAACTGGAAATCTTCCTTAACAACGCTTGTATACATACATGTATGTATATACTTGTTTACTTATTGTAGTATTGAAGTCTTGTAATTAAGTACAACATATTTAAGATAACATAGATTAACAAAAAGCGTAGTAATTCCCGTCCCACAGTTTCACAGTTTTGTCTTGCCATGCTCCACTGCCTTGTATCACTTAATACCATAGGATTGCTTACCTACAGCATAAACGTAAGTCATGAGCTTTCGCTCAGCAAGCACAACTGCTATTCCGCAAAATATTTCATGATAACATAATGCATGAGCCATTTATGCTTTCTTACTGTTTTCTTAAGTTAGCATACTTTCTGGGCCCTTACATAACATAAATGAACGTACCGTGGCGCGCAGCCATGGAGTGGTTGGGGCGGTCAGCCCTGTCCAACACAAACCATGAACCAAACCCGACCTAGCGCGGGTCGATACGACATATAACATCTTGCTTATCATATTTCTTAAATCTTATTCTTACATTATTACATATTTGAAAAGCTATTTCATACTTATAAACAGTTTCATAAGTGAAACTGGGTTTTCATAGCTTACCAAATGACTTATCGTTAATGAGCATGCCTCGTGATGTCATAATATCAAAATATTCATCATATAAAAATACATGCTATAACATTCATCATAAACATATCAACATGAACTTGAAAGCCATAAACATATATCATACTCATATCTTCATGAACTTGAAAGCCATAAACATATAGCATACTCATACTACTATGAACTTGAAACATACAACAAAAACATTTTCGTTTATGCTGTAGGCGGAGTCGTACTTACCAGTTACGCTAAACCTGAATTTCAATGCTCCACCTAAACAGGTTGTTTTCCTGTTTTCAAACAAATCATAGGATAAGAATCCTACCATAAGTATTTCTAATCACTATCTAATTGTACACCAATTTTAAAACTTAATTTTCTTTTTAAATTAAAATTCTGAAAACTGTGTTTGGAACCGATTCATTGATCTGGTCTTTTTCTTACAAATCTATTTTAAATTTGAAAAAGTTTTCTTCATAAAAGTTGTAGATCTTGAAGTTTTCTACAACTTTTGTTTTTAACTTGAAACTTAATTCTGTCCTTAACCTACTTGTTTCTTCCTTTTTAAAAATTTTCGATCAGATTTACTAACCCTAATATTGGTCTCGGGTTTTTGTAAAAATGAAGGTCTTAAATGCCTTATTTTTAAAAACCGTCTACGTTGGCCCCTAGAATATTTCCTTTTCTACAACTTTGTAGTTTTAACTTTTTTAAGATTCGGCCTCTAAAGGCCTCGAAATCTTGCTTTCCAGATTACTGTCCCATTTGACCCGAAACTGGCAGTTTTCATTAGGTTTGGTTTTTAGATAAACTAACGCGCATACTACCTCGAACGGGTACCTCATGAGCCTAAGTCAAGCATGCAGGCGTTTTAAAACAATTTCATAATCATATACTCAGTTTTTAATCATATAGCTTTCGTGCAAACCTACTTGGTGATTTATACCAAAATAGGGTTTTTAGGGTTTCTAAAACCCTAGTTTGCATTATACATCATTCATAACCAAACTATTCATAGTTTCTCATTTTTTTTTTAACAACATGAGAAGATACAGAAATCATACTATATTCAGCCATCAAACTTTTAAATTCAACTAATCTTAAACTTACTTTAAACCGTGATTCAAATCTAGCATATCAAAATCGAATGCTAACAATTACTTATGAATCATGGTACATAAATCTTAACAATCAAAAACTCATACTTTTACATAATCTCATACACTTAATTCTTTAACTAAAACATGAATGAAGAACTAGAGGTTCAAAGATTTACCTCAAGCTCCACTAACAAAGTTCTAGCTTACGGTTTGAGGTTTTCTTTGCACTAGTCCAACACCACCCGAATCTCTCACTCACTTTCTCTCTCTCACTTTGGTTCGGCTCTTAAAGGAAGAAGAACAAAAAGGTTGGCTGCAAGGTTCACTAAACAAACACAATGAATTTACCTTCACCTATTTATAGGTGAACAACTTATTCTTGCATTGCCAACTAGTCCTCAAGAGTCACTTATTTACTTCAAGTCCTTATGAGGTGGCTGGCTTATCATGGTTCAAGGGATCAAGTAAGCTAAGCTAGGGGGACTTACTCACCTAAGCTATTGTGTGAGGTGTCTTGCCCTCAAAGTGGCTGGCCCTAGATGGAATGATGTGTCAATGCCTTGGTTATCCATGTGAGCAAAGCTAGAATGGTTTACTCACCATAGCTAATCCGTGAGGTGTCATTCCCTCATGGTGGCCGGTCTTGGTGTTGTCTTAGCAAGGCCTTGGGTTGTCAAGTGAGTGAAGCTAGGTATGCTTACTCACCAAGGCTAGGCTATGAGGTGTCACTCCTTCATGGTGGCCGGCCTTGGGTGGGTGAGTTGTGCTTACCTTTACTAGCCAAATGGGCAAGGCTAAGGTGTTTGCTTACCAAGGCTAGTTCATGATGTGTCTAACCAAGGTGATGGCCGGTTCTTAGGTGATGCCAAGTGGAAAATATTTTCTTGTTGATGCATCACTTATAGCCAAGTAAGCAAAGCTATAATGCTTACTATGCAAGGCTAGGTTATATGGTATCAATTTCTCAAAGAAACACCTAATTCCATATTTGCTTGTCATTCACAAGAGGTGGCCGGCCATTACATGCTAGGTGTAGAGATTGTAACTTGCAACATTGCTAAGTAAGCTAGACTACTATGCTTACTAAGCAAAGCTAAAATTGTGAGGTGTCAAATCCTAGTGAACTTCAACTATTCATAATTTACATAGTGGTCCTTAGAGTGTACAAATGGAAGCATATGATTGGTTGATTTTGAATCAACTAAACCTAACTTGTTTCCTTGGTTTCCAACTAGGTTAACCAAATTTAAACATTATCATAAGCTTAATTGAACTAGGAAACCTAACTAGAAAAATCCATAGTTCAAAAATTTACAAATTTATCTATAACCCATAATTTTTCACAAAATTACACTTTGGCCCCTAAAAACAAAAATGTTTGCACTTTAGTCCATATAAAGTGGCCGGTTATCATAGTGACACATGTCATCTTTTTAAAAATGAGGTGTCATCTTACAAAGCCTTGCTTGGCTTACCTCCTAAACACAGTCCATTTTCATACTGGCATAGATATTCAGATACTGTTTTCGACTGATAACAATATACTTGTATTGGATCATTGTCCCGTATTATCTGGATTGCGTATAGGGTTTTCTTAAGATTAGCAATTATTAACATAAAAGCATAAATCATAAACTTGACTTTCATAACAGAAGGTCTTAAAGTTACATAAATAAATTATCGAATCCTTCAATCAAGAATTCAATAATTTTTCTGATAAAACCTAACACATAAACATACATAACACATGCTTTGATTCTTAACAAAAGAAATCATGAACTTATTAGAAGATTGGTCATTACAGCAACAACCTTGGAGTCGACATATAATGGTTTGACTAATGTCGACTATATACGACTTTTTAAGTAATAGAAATTATGTAATGATGAGAAGTTTTAGACCCTCCTTAGAGCTATGATTATGCATTTATGCTATGGAGGAAATGTGAGAAGCAATGAGAGAAGCTTCTACCATCTAGCAAGCAGCTAGTTGATATGATATAAATATACTTTTTACTGCATCACTCGAACGATATTATGTTTTGAAAAAATGTTTTCCATGATTGACTTTGAAAAGATTCAAAGAAATTATTTTTATGTATGATGCTTAATCTCATATTATTAGAACCACCTTATGTTATGTTATGAAAAGTAAATGGCCAAATCCTTGAGGAAGCGAGTTCCAAGATAGGGACCATAGGCCGAATCCTTGAGGAAGCGAGTTCCAAGATAGGGACCATAGGCCGAATCCTTGAGGAAGTGAGTTCCAAGAAAGGGGCCATTATGAAAAGTAAAGGGTTCTAATAATACGAGATTAACATTATACTAGAGGGTCCTTAGTCTCAGCTAAATTTAAAGAAAAATATTAAATATGATATATATTTGTTGAACCCTCAATTAAAGTTAAAAAGAAGTACTTTAAATGTAAGATACGATATGCTTTTTAAGTGTAAAAAGTTATATGATACGATATACTTTTCAAGTATCGAAAAGTTATATGATATGATATGATGTGTTTCTCAAATGTGACAAGTTATATGAAATACTTGCTAAACTTTTTACGCAGATAGTTCTTATGATGCAGTATAAAAGTGAAAGTATGATGAAAGTATGTAGTAAGTATGATGAAAGTAAGTAGTAAATATGATGAAAGTATACAGTATGAAAGTACGATGATATGATGACATGTAGTATGAAAGTATGTAAGTATGTAAGTATGTAAGTATGAAAGTATGAAAATATGAAAGTATGATAGTACGAAAGTATGAAAATGAGAAATTATGTAGTATGCAATATGATACGCAGAATGCAGTTTGCAGTCTGCGGGTTATTGGTCAGTGAGATCAAGAGATTGAGTTATGTTTTAAAGATAAGTTTTAAGATGATTCAGTCAGCTTCATTTTTGGGAGCATTAGAATAAGAATTATTGAATTTTCGAAGACAAAATTTTTTTTCAAGGAGGGTAGAATGTAATAACCCGAAATTTTTATGAAATTGTGATTTCCTTAGATAAAAAGAAAATCTAAGTCTGAATCTCATATATTGATATGAAACTCATGATTTGAGTTAAATATCAGTATATGTTTGAGTTCTCGTTTAAATTAACTACGAGACCCAATAGTAGTTTGCTTAGTTAAGCATGAGGCCTTTTGAGAAAAGGGCATAATAGGAATTTATGATTTTATGCCGGTCAATGTTTGACTAGGTTGACCTAAGGTTTGACTGATATGGTACTGCAGTGTAATTAACAATATGGAAATCATACTTGTAACGCCCCGACCACCCACGTAGGACCGACCACGCGAATGGGGGTTGTTACGTTACTTACTTAACTTAATTTACTGAAAATGCTAGAGTAAAATTTTTTTTTTCTTTCTTTTAAACTTTATTTTAAAACTCTTTTACTCTCAAACTTAAACTTGACTTAGTCTCATACTTTTTTTCGTACATAAAACTTAACTTATCTTCATACATATTCATATGTACTCACCTGAGTACCAAGATCGTGGACCAGACCCGACCTAGTGCGGATTGGTATAACACGAGGCAACTTGCTTGCCATACATACTTGAAACTTTTCTTAAACATAACAAAACACATTTTACAAACGTATTTTATAAAAACATATTTTTCAAAACCCGTGGCGGTGTCCATTCCACATTTCACAGTCCACAGCACCAACTCTCCACATTATTGCATCAAGTACTGCCGTTAGGTTGCTTACCTACAGCATGAACGTAAGTAATGAGCTAATGCCCAGTAAGTACAATATTCGATCCGCAAAACATTTTACGTGTAAGAATGCGTGAACCGTTTATGTTTTCTTTATAAATCAATTATGCTTTCATTAACTTGGTTCACTTCCCTTATATGTCATGTCATGTGTGCACGTACCGGGGTACATATCCATGGAGTGGTTGGAGGCGGCCAGTCCAAACCAAGTCAAACCATGAAACTAATCGTTTACATAGAGTGATTGGGGCAGCCAGTCCAATCCAATTCAAACCATAGACTAAAACCATTTAAACCCGCCCTCGTGGCAAGTCAGTACGACACCATAACATTAACTTGTCTTCCTATCTCATGACTTAACTTATTCTTACCATGTGATTTAATATTCGTGAACATGCTTCATGATGTCACGTATCCAAACTTACAATATAAAATAATCTCAATCATAACTTAAAACCTTCTAGCATAATACATCATAACATAATACATCATAACATAACTTACTATAACATAACATATCATAACATAACTTCATAGCATAACATCATAACATAAGCTTCATAGCATAACTTTATAGTATAAGCTTATCATAACATAAACTTCGTAACATAACATACATCATAGCATAAACTTATCATAACATAACTTCAGAGCATAACTTATTATAACATAAGCTTATCATAACATAACTTCATAGCATAACTTAAACTTATCATAGCATATGCATCATAACATAAACATATATAAATCATGTAAATCAATACATGATTTCTTAAAAACATACTATGCAACAAAAACGTTTTGTTCATGCTGTAGGCGGAGTTGTACTTACCTGTTGTCCTACGCTCTTAGTTATCGCCAAACATAGCACATAATCCCGTTTTCCTAACAGGGTGTAAGATAAGAATCAGTCATATTCTATCTTACCATAAATCATAATCCTTAAAAGTTGGTATCCTATTCGGTTACCAAATGTAACCTTAGGGCACCTGACCTAATAACAATCAAACAATATCTTGTTTGATTACTTATACAAAACTTGATCAGTTATACTTAAATAGTATCCTTTTAGGTTACTACTAGTAACCCTGGGTATGAGCCCAAACATAAATAGGCTAATGTCCTATTGGGTTACTAAGACCCAATAGTGGTATCCCACTTGGTTACCATATTATTTAGCATAATTCAGTTATTTTTTTTCTTCAGAAAACTTGTTCAATTCTTGAAAACAGTTTCTTAATTCAAGTGTCAGTGCATGAGTAGGGATTTCTTGTTTTTGCACTATTTTCTTAAAATCCTGTGTAGGAATTTCTTGATTCCTGCACGATTTTAGGAATCTAATTTTTACTTTAAAATCTGTTTGGAATTAGAAAAATATTTCTTCATGAACGTTGTAGATCTCAAAATATTCTAAAACTTTTATGTTTTACACAAAACCTAATTCTGCCTTTAACTTACTCATTTTCTTGGTTGAAACCGGCTGGCCGTGCATAGGGTCTGGGCAGACTAGGTCTCGGATTTTCATAAAAATAGAGGCCTTTGGAGCCTTATTTTGAAAAGCTGTCCACGCTATCCCCTATGAAAATCCATTTTCTACAACTTTGTAGTTTTAACTTTTTCCAAATTCGGCCTTTAAGGGCCTCAAAATTACGTTTTCCCGTAAGCTGCCCAGTTTTACCCGAAACTGGCAGTTTTGCTTGAAATCCGTTTTTACGAAAAATCTACGTGCACACTACCTCAAACGGTCGCAACCGTGAACCTACGACAAACATGCAGCGTGTCTAACGTAAAAACTTATCATCATACATCCATACATAAAATCATAACACATAAATAAAAACCTAGATCTAGCTACCACAACATAGATCTAGCTTACCATAACCCTAATCAAGCACATACTAAACTTTTGCATGAAAATAAATGAGCTTAAGCTCTTACAAAACCCACTGAAAATACACATAAAACCTTGAATCAAAACTTAATAAAAAGGCTTAGGGATTTGAGAAGATTACCACTTAAACTTAGTGATGAAATCTCAAACTTGGATCCGAATTTTCCCTACATATTCTTCTCTAAAATCCGGCCAACCTCTCTCTTTTTTTTTTTTCTTCCATGGGTTCGGCCTTTAGGTGAGGGGGAGAGAAAATAGGTGGAAATTTTGGCAGAGTTTCGGGTTCTCCTTGATGTCCAAAAATTGTGAACCAACCCTCCTATTTATAGATGAAACTTAAGGTTTCCTTAATTGCACATAAAGGTTTAATGAGCAAAATATTTGCCCAAACACCCTCCTAGGTGGCCGGCCATTAGCATGGAATTGTGGATGAATGTGAGCCAAGCAAATGGCTTGCTCTCCAAGGCTACTAACAACCGGCCATTCTAGGGTGTGAACCAAGAATGGCTTGTTCAACAAGCTACTACTTGCTTACCTCATCTTGATGACATCACCATGACGACATCATCTTGCTTGCATCACAAAAGCAAAACTTGCTCACCAAGGCTTTCAATGTCCACCGGCCATACTAGTGCATGAACCAAAAATTTTGCTTGTTCACCAAGGCTTTTCCTATCCACCTTCCACCGGTCATGCCATGCCATGTGTGTGAACCAAAATTTGCTTGCTCACCAAGCTAATTGGTTGCTTACCTCACCATGCCTACCTCATCAAGATTACATCACCAAGCTTACCTCACCAATGCAAACATATTTGCCTCCCCTAAGTCCTTAGAGTGGCCGGCCATTCAATGTGATGTGTTGGCCAATTTTTCAACCATAATTCATACTTAAATCTTACTTTCCATAATTTCAAAAATCCAATTAATCCAATTGGTCATCACCATATGAGGTGTCCTCCTAATTAAGGCTCCATTTGATTTTCCTCCACCAATGCAGTCCATAATCATACTAATAAGGATTTTACAAATACTGTTTTCACTTAAAACAGTACTGTTTCAATAAATTGTAGTCCAGAGTTCATCTGCGTAAAATTGGACTGCGTATGGATTTTTCTTAGAACTTGAAACTATTTAATCCATACTGTTCTAACTAATGTACTTGATTTTTCTAGGGTGGTCTTATAGTTTATTTGACTGAAATGAGGGTTTTCCGCAGTATAATTTCCATACTGTTGATTACACTGCAGTACCGTCTCAGTCAAACCAAAAGTCAACTTGGTCAACCTAAAGTCAACCTTGGTCAAAGTTGACCCGAAGAAAATCATAAATTCCTATTTTGTCCTTTTTTCTCAAAAGGCCCCGTGCTTGACAAAACAAACTATTATTGAGTCTCGTAGCTAATTAAACGAGAACTCAAACATATTCTGATATTTACTCAGATCATGAGCTTTATATCGACATACATAATAAAATCTTAGATTTTCCTTATTTCTAAGGAAATCATAAGTTCATCGAAATTTCGGGTTCTTACAATACTACAATAAACCGTCATTACAGACAAACAAGCAAGAATAAGGTTCAAGACCACCCTAGAAAAATCAAGCACATTATTTAGGACAATAAGGACTAAGTAGTTTCAAGTCCTAAGAAAATCCTATACGCAGTCCAGTTAACTGCAGATAAATTCTGGACAGTGATTCAGTACAATTATGATGTTATTAGTTGAAAACAGTATTTGAAATGGACTGCATTTAGGAGGAAAGCCAAATGGGGCCTTATGGGATGACATCTCATCCTTAAATGGATGACTAAGCAAGAATTGGAAGCCAAGTGGCTCCACCATAGCCGGCCACCTTTAGGGACCAAAGTGCAAATATTTTATCCTTCAGGGACTAAAGTGTAAATATTTTATCCTTCAAGGACTAAGTGAAATTTTAAGAAAAGTAAGTAATGATGAATAAGTATGTAAATTATGGAATTTGTGGATTTTCCTAACTAAGCCTCCAAATCCAACTAGACCAATGATCGGTTACAAGCTCGGTTACCTTGGCAACCAAAGAAAATAAGTTAGAAATAAGGTTGAAAAATGTTGCTCGGCTCACAATCATGTATGGCCGGCCATCTTATGGGTTCTTTGAGCAAATTTTGTGCTCTTAAGGACCAATATGCAATTGTAGAAATAAGGATTTCATAAGAAAATTTGTGAGATTGACACATCATGCTTTTAGGTTTGGTGAGTAAGTATACTAGCCTTGCTTACTTGACTAAGTCTGGATCTTGAGCTAGCATGCTTCTCCACATGTCCCTCCACGTCGCCGGCCACCACATTGGTTCTATGAGCAAATATTTTGCTCTTGAAGACCAATATGTAATTTAGAAATAAAAATTTCCCTAACTTTGTGAGTTTGACAAGTGGTGCTTTTAGCTTTGGTGACTAAGCACACTAGCTTTACTTGCTTGGCTAAGCTATGAGCTTGAGCAAAGCATGACTTCCACATGGCCTTATGGCCGGCCACCTCATGTGGTACATGAGCAAATATTGTGCTCTTAAGAACTCATAGGCAAATATGGAAATAAGTGTTTCGTTGAGAGCTTGATACCTCATATTTTTAGCTTTGCTAAGTAAGCATTGTAGCCTTGCTTACTTGGCTATGTGTTGTGCTTTAACAAGCAAAATCCTCCACATGGTACCACATATGGCCGGCCACCACAAGGAAAAGACACCTCATGCTTCTAGCCTTGATGAGTAAACCTCTAGCCTTGCTTACTTGGCTAGCTAGAGCAAGCATGATTCTCCACCTAATGACCGGCCACCACAAGGAAAAGACACCTCATGCTCCTAGCCTTGATGAGCCAACCATCTAGCTTTGCTCACTTGGCCATATAGAGCATCCATGACCGACCACCTCATGGGTCTTGGAAGCAAAAATGTTGTCTACGGGAGCTAATAAGCAATTCTAGAAATAAAAGAAATTCTAAAGGAATTTTTCACTCACCTATAAATAGGAGGTGGTGTGAACAATTGTAAGCCTTTGGAAAAAACTTAGATTGGCAGCTCATTCTCTAGTCTTTCTTTTCTTTAGGAGCCGAACCAAAGTGAGAAAGAAAAAGAAAAGGAGAGGTCGGTTTTGGTGAGAGAGTGTAAGAAAATTTCTCAACCGAAGTATAGATCCACTATCTTGGTGAGAGAGTGTAAGAAAATTTCTCAACCGAAGTATAGATCCAATTAAGTTTTGATTCAAGGTTTAAGTGTATTTCCATGTTGCGAAAGTAAGAGTTTGAGCTCACTTTTAAGTTTCATGTACTATGGTTTTGTTAAGTGCTTGTATGTGCTTGATTAGGATTTGCTAATCTCTAATTAGGGTTTGGTGTAAGTTTATGATCATTTGAGGTTAGTAGGTTGTGTGATTGCCTACTATATGTGTGCTATATGTTCTCTTATGCTGCAAAGATGATGCTTTATGATTAAGTATGAAAAAGGTTATGTATGTTGCAATTAGGGTTCAAGAAAAACCCTAAAAACCCTAAATTGGTATAGATTACCATTTGAGTTTGTAAAGAAGTTATATGGTTACGAAATAATGTATGATTATGAAAACATTATGAAACGCCCTGCATGCTTGACATAGGTTCATGGTTTTAACCGTTCGAGGTAGTGTGTGCGTAATTTTACGTAAGAACCAACAGAAACGAAAACTGTCAATTTTGATTTAAAACTGGGCAGTGATCTGAAAATATGATTTTGAGGCTCTTAGAGGCCGAATTTGAGAAAACCCGAGCCTTTGTCTGCCCAAAACCTATGCACGGCCAGCCGGATTCAACCAGGGATATGAACAAGTTAAATGCAGAATTAGGTTTTGAGTAAAACACGAAAGTTGTAGTATTATTCGATGTCTACAACTTTCATGAAGAAATATTTTTCAAATTCTAAATAGATTATTAAGATAAAATTAGATCTTAGAAACTGTGTAGGAAACAGGAAATTCCTGCACATAAATCTAGAAAGAAATTATTTTTCACCTATAAATAGGTGATGATTGGGGGGGATGTTGGATCATTTCATTTGATTCCACCTCAAAACTCTGGCTTATTTTCACCTCATCCTCTTTTCCCCCTTAGGAGCCGAAACAAAATAGAGAGAAAAAAAATTTGTGAGGGTCGGTTTTTGTAGAATGAAGCAAGGAGGAAAATTTTTGGATCCAAAGTCTAGATCAAACTTCAAGGTGTTAAGGTAATCCTCCTAAAATCCCTAAGCCTCTCAATTAAGTTTTGATTCAAAGATTTATGTGTATTTCATGTTGGTATGTAATAGCATAAGCTCATTCTTATTTTTCATGCAATAGCTTAAATTAGTTTAATGTGTGCTTGATTAGAGTTGAATGGTCTCTAATTGTGTTTTGGTGCATGTTTACGATCTTATTTGTTAGATATCATGTGGTATGTATGAATGTCTATTAGATGTTTGTAATATGTCCCCACACACTCAAGAATAATGTTACATGGATGAAAATTGAATTGGTAATGTATGTTGTATGTAGAGTTCAAGAAAACCCTAAAAACCCTAGTTTAGTGAAGATTCACCATATGGGATTGCATGAAGGATTGTATGAATAAAAATGAATGCATGGCAATGAAAACATTACGTAAAATGCTGCATGCTTGATGTAGGCTCATGGTTTTAACCGTTTGAGGTAGTGTATGCGTAATTTTACGTAAGAACCAATTAAAATGGAAACTGCCAGTTTCATATCAAGATTGGGCAGCAATCTGGAAACAGGATTTTGAGGCCTTTAGAGGCCGAATTTGAGAAAAGTTAAAACTACAAAGTTGTAGAAAATGGAAATCTTAGAGGGCGTCATGGACGGTTTTCAAAAATAAGGCTTCAATGGCCTCCGGTTTTATAAAAATCCGAACCTGGTCATGCCCAGATCCTGTGCACGGCCAGGCAGGTTCAACAAGGACAATAAGTAGGTTAAATGCAGAACTAGGTTTTGAGGAAAGAACAAAAATTGTAGGGTTTTTTAAGATCTAAAACTTTCGTGAAGAAAACTTTTCCAAATTCAAAACAGATTTTACGATAAAACTGGATTCCAAAAACTGTGCAGGAAACATGAAATTCCTGCACAGGATTTTCAAAAGCAGTGCAGGAAAAGGAAATTCCTGCACATATACTGATAACTGACAGTATGAAACTGTTTTCAAGGACAGTTTTCAAAACTTGCCAGTTTTATTATCCTTACTCAAAAAAATTACAGTTTTGCAAAAAGATTGAAAGCTTACACAAGGATTTTTATACAAGGAAAATTTGGACAATAAATACTAGGTTCTATCAAGAAAGAGGAAAATAAATAAATAGGCCAAAAGCTATCCTGAAAATATGGTAACAGTATGATGACCAACGGTAACCGGGTAGGATACCCAAGTTATTGGGTTGGGCCTAAAGCCCAAGGTTACCAATAGTAACCTAATAGGACATAACTTTTACAAATTGGACCTTAGTAACCCAATAGGGTTTGATCCAAATATGACTTGGGCTTATACCAAGGGTTACCCGAAGTAACCTAACAAGATACTGTTTAAGTTTTGTTCGGTCATAAACCCTAGGGTTACATTTAGTAACCAAATGAGTTATCATGTGTGTGTGTGAGAGACATATAACTAGAGTTACTCATTAATGTTGGTTAGGATACCAACATTTTATGATTATGATTTATAAGATCCTTACCTTACGTCCTTTTTAAAAGCAGGAAGTAACCTGTTGTTGCGACCTGATTTGGAGCAACAAAACCTATGACGTAGCATAACAGGTAAGTACAACTCTGCCTTCCGCATAGACCATTTGTTTTGCTACTTGTATGTTTTTTTTTAAAGCATGCATTGATGTGATGCATATGATTTATGATTTATTTTGAGACATCATGAAACATGCTCACTAATTCATATGGTAAGACTAAGACTAATTTTCAAGTATGAAATGGATTATTAAGTATGTTTTAAGACAAGAACAAGTATAAGTAAGTTTTAAGTATATTGGCAAGCAAGTTGCCTGGTATCGTACCGACCTGCACTAGGTCGGGTTTGGTCCATGGTTTGAGTTGGATTGGGCTGACCGCCCCAACCACTCCATGGCTGCACGCCACGGTACGTCTATGCATTGTTAAGAATTGTTTTGCTGGTTTTAAAGTTGTACTTGTTGAGTGAAAGCTCACGACTTACGTCTATGCTGTAGGTAAGCAACCTATCGGCAATCTTTAATACAAGATGGTGGGGCTTGGCACGGCTAGTTGTGAAACTTGGGATGGAGGCCGCTACGCGTTTTGGAAATTACTACTTGTATTTATTATGATACTCGAGTACTTAATTAAGTAAATGCCTATAAGTAAGTACATAGTCGTGTGAGTATTCCAGTTGTTTTTTAAAAAAAATAAAAAATTTCCGCTTGTTAAGTAAGATAAGTAATTATGTAAGATAAGTATAGTAACGGCCTACGTAGGGTGGGTCATTACAATACCGAAGAAAGAACCGCTCCTCGGATTTTGTCTGACGAAGATGTATTTGAGATGGTTAAAGATGTAAAAGTAGTTTTGGGAAAGAGAAAACGTAAGGTTCCAGTTGGCGATGGACCTTGGAAGAAGAAGTCAATCTTCTATGAACTTCCATATTGGAAGTCACTTTACGTTCGTCATTGCATAGAAGTTATGAATATTGAGAAAAATATTTGTGAATCGATAGTGGGCATGTTGTTTTACATTCCAAACAAAACTAAAGATGGTGAAAAGGCACGGTTGGATCTTAAAAAGATGAAGATTAGACCAAATTTGCTCCCCGACAAAAGATCGAATGGCACATACTTACCTGCAGTAAAGTACACATTATCGAGACAAGAAAAGAGAGAGCTTTGTGAATGGCTTGCGTCCGTGAAAGTACCAAGTGGGTACTCTTCCAACTTCAAAAGATTGGTGTCGATGAAGGATTTGAGGCTCATTGGAATGAAAACACGTGATTGTCATATCTTGATGCAACAATTATTACCTCTTCCATTGCGGGGAGTTTTAACTAAAGACGTGAGATATGCAATTACGAAGTTATGCTCATTTTTTAATGCAATATGCTCCAAGGTAATCGATTCACTTATGCTAGATTCGCTACAATCAGAATTGGTGATGACTTTGTGCATGCTTGAGAAGTTTTTCCCACCAGCCTTTTTTGATATAATGATCCACCTAACGGTGCACTTAGTTCGGGAAGTTAAGCTATGTGGACTGGTCCATTTGAGGTGGATGTATCCTTTCGAAAGATACATGAAGGTTTTGAAGGGTTATGTGAACAACCGAAATAGGCCGGAGGGATGTATAGTAGAAAACTACATAGCCGAGGAATCAGTTGAATTTTGCTCTGAGTATTTGTCCAACGCGGACCCAATAGGGTTGCCAACGAGTGGGCTATTTATGTAGAAAGGACTATCCATGGGCGTTCATTCACAGTAAATCAAGATGAATAGGAAAAAACTTGTCTGTATGTTTTGCACAATGCTAAGGAAGTGGAGCCTTTCATTGAGGTTCACATGACGGAATTAAGATATGCGAAACCAAGAAAAACAAGATGTGAGAAGTGGATTCAAGATGAGCACAATCGGACATTTCGGGAGTGGATAAGAAAAGATTTGCATATGAAGGCTGGCCAATCCCAAGACTTAATGAAGCTAGCAAGAGGACCGTCATCGATAGTCACAAGATATACATCGTACTTTGTCAATGGCTACTCCTTCTACACTCGCGCAAGAGATGAGAAGCATCCCGTCCAAAATAGTAGTGTGAGCCTTCGTGCCGAGTCTATGCATATTTCATCCGCAAAGGACAAGAACCCGGTATACGATTCCATGAACTACTTTACGTTCATTGAAGATATTTGGGAACTTGATTATTGCGGCTTGCGGATAGCACTTTTTAAATACAAGTGGACTGACAATAATTTTGTTAAAATTGATAGGGACGGCGTGACAGTGGTGGACTTTATGCGTTTGGGATACAAAAATAATCCTTTCATTATGGCGTCGCAAGCGGTACAAGTCTTTTACACAACGGATCCTGACAATTTAGAGTTATCTTTAGTTGTGCCAATGAAGCCAAAAACAATCGGGGATGGCCAAGAAGATGTTGAAGATTGCACCGACATTCCATCTTTCACAAACGGATTGCCACCGGTGGAGGAGATTGATGATTTGGACGATGATGCCTCATACTTGCTTCGTTTAGATGTCGAGTGGGCACGTGTTGAGAAGAACAAAAAAAAACTGTAATTTATAAGTTGTATTAACTATATTAATTGTGCACATTATATTATTTATATATATGCCTTTGTGTGAATTAATAGAAGAATATGAGTTATTGATGGGCTGGTTCATGCATAACACACAGGTATGACCGCCTGTGGGATTATAGCTGAAAAAACAATATTTTAAAAAATTATCTATCATAATACCATAACGGTTTTTTAAAAAAACCGTCGTTGTATCTGATAAACCACGACGGTTTTTAGGAAAAACCGTCGTGGTATCTAACTGGGAATTTTTAAATATTTAAGATTTTTAAAAAATTGAAGGGTTTATTTTTTTTCGGGTTTTTTTTTTTAATTTTCAAATTTTTTTTAAATTTTCATTTTTTTGAAAAAAATTATTTGGTATCCGGGAAATTTCAAAATTTTCCCGGAAACCGTGCGCGCGTATATTTAGGTGTCAATTTTTGCTTTTTGACTCTCCCATCTCCATTTCTCTCTCTCATTTTCGGCACTCTCCCTCCATATTCTCTCTCTTTGCTTTGTCTCTCTTAATTGGCTCCCATCTCCATTTCTCTCTCTCATTTTCGGCACTCTCCCTCCATTCTCTCTCTTTACTTGTCGTGCTTCCTCCCTCCATATTCTTTTTCTTTGCTTTGTCTCGCTTGGCTCCCATCTCCATTCTCTCTCTCTCCTACGCCGTCGCCCACGACGTCGCCCGTACCCACACTCGAGTTCTTCATAAGTCGACGTCTCTCTTTCACCGCACGGTTTATGGAAGTGAATTTGGTTGATTGTAAACTTGATTTTCGGTGATTGTTGATTGTTGTTATGATTTTGTGTGATTTTTTCCTAGAAAATATTCATTGATTTTGCATGTTAAATCTTTGCATAGTACATGTTCGACAAAATGCCTATTTGAGTGAGACTTAGTTTTGGATTGTTGTACAATGGTTGGGTGAGGCAACGGTTTACCAAATTTCTGGAAAAAAAGTGTTGATTTTGTGACTTATATGTTGATTTGGGAATTTTTCATCCAAAATCCATCCTCTATATCTTCGGTGATTGTTGATTGTGGACGTGATTTAGATTGCTTTAAATTTGCTTGGGTTACGCATGGATTCGACAATTTTCCGGAAAAAAGTGTTTATTTTGTGACTTCTATGTTAGCGTTTGACATGTTCGATAAAATACCTCTTTGAGTTAGAATTAGTTTTAGATTGAATTAAATTGTTTGGGTTACGAACGGATTTGGCAATTTTTCGGAAAAATTTTTGATTTTGTGAGTTAAATTTTCGCATATGACATGTTCGATAAAATGCCTTTTTGAGTTAGAATTAGTTTTAGATTGAATTAAATTGCTTGAGTAAGGCACGGAATTGGGAATTTTCTGGAAAAATGGTTGATTTTGTGACTTATATGTTAGCATTTGATATGTTCGATAAAATGCATCTTTGATTAGGTTATGTGTGATTTCCGTAATTAATTAAGTAAAGTATATGTTTAGTTGCACGAATTTACAATGATTTAATGTATGTTTTCGTTTGCTTTTTATGTGTTTGGGTTGTCATGATTTTATAATGATTTAATGACATATATTTTTTGTTTTTTAATGTGTTTCGGTGCGGAGTTGCTTTAGATTGATTTAAAATGTCGCAAGATCACGAGGAGGAAAACTCAACGCAAACTCAAATTGGAAAACCAAGACGAACCAACTCACCTAGATTCAATCCCGATGAAGATGGTAAACAAAGAGCAACTCTTATGAGAAGAGTCCACCAGGTTAGGACAAAAGGAGAACGAATTGAAGTTTCATTTGACGCGAAAGGGCAACCATTAGGAAAGGAAGGAGATGAATTACAGAGTTGGATTGGAGTGCTTACTCGAGAGAACATACCCATTTGGATATCTGATTTTAGAAGTGCCGATTTAGCCCCAAGGAAAGAAAGAGTGTGGGTGGAAGTCGTAACTTCTTTCACCGTGGAGCTGTCATTTAAAAAACAAGCTTTAAAGTCATGTGCAGAGTCAGCGAAAAATTTTAGATACGATCTTTACTAAGCTTTTATCAGAGATCATATTGGTAAAGAAAATGTGTGGCAACGACCGCTAAAAGTGGTTCACAATTACCCCACCATCAGCCAGAATGATTGGGAAAAATTCATTGAGTATCGACGTATCCCGGAATTCAAAATACTATCCAAACAAGGAAGTGAGATAAGAAAGAAGGGCAAATACGGATCAACCGGGGGCCGAGACGGATATAGGAAACGTGACCAAGCTCATGTACATGAATTACTTGGACAAAATGTGTAAATGGTATGTTGTACTTCCAATTTCTTCGTTTATGTTTACTAACGGTAATTATTAAACTGCAGTTCGAGAAGATGGGAAAATATACAGAGCGGCATACTAGGTGGCTGGACATGCGCGTCAAACCCGATGGACAGTTCAAGAAAGAAGCATTTAAAATTATTGCCGATACAATAGTAAGTTTTCGAATCCATTTAAAATATATTCATCCTGTAAACTCCTTTATGTTTACGAGTTCATAACATATTCTCTAATTGTTACAGGATGACTTCAGTCAACAAGAGACACAAGGAAGTTTCGAATCTGTTGGAACAGATGACATATTGACCAAGGCATTAGGCAATGCCGAGCATTCGGGTTGGATTTGGGGTCAATCTAAGTTTGTCAAGCAGTCGAAATACTTCAACCTTGTGGAAAGTTGAAAATGCTGAAGTCTCGGATATGAAGCGACAGCTTGTCGCATTGGAAAGAACCGTACAGGAACTTTACGCGAAGCACGGTATCAACCGAGAGACTATGGCCGAAGAGATGACCGCACAGACTATTGATCAACACAACAGCTTCAAGGCTAGTTACACTCTGAATGAAAAAGAAGCTGGGCCATTGGATCCGAAGCCCATGCCGAACACAAGTAAGGAATGCCAGCTCTTTCTTCCTGATTGAGTTAACGGAGGAGATGTGCTTGTTACAATCGGCAGGGCATACATAGACTATGTTCCAACTGACACAGTCCATGGGATTCCTTTAGGTGAGGAGAATGTACGAGTGACAATTACAGTCCCAAAAATAAAATGTGCACGCCTACCTATTCCGACGAACGAAGCCACATGTGTTGAAGAAGCTGTCGGTGGGTTTGTTGCTTGGCCGAAAAGATTAGTCGTCGTTCAAACAAGTTTGAGCCAAGCAAGTCAAGGTCCCAGTCATGCTCCTGACCGAGAAGCTGAGGGAAGCAAATGAACCAAAAAGAGAGCAGGGAGGAAAAAAATACAATCACAACCGGAGGTACAACAACAACCGGCGCAACAAGAACTACCTTTATTCGACTTTAATGAAATTTCCTTCGAATTGAGACCTTTGGCATATTACGCATAAAATTCCATGCGGGACGGTACCCAAATAGTGTGCCCACTACAACAGTTCATCATTGGCGATGACATGCCCATATATATTGGGTTTGAAGATGTATACCATTTCATAACATTTAAAGAAATTAGTGCAAACAACATAATGGTTTACATCAGGTAATACATTTATCCTTAAATAATTTAATTATTTATCTTTCTTAATCTTATATATGTTATTTTTGCATAACAAGTGTGCCTAATTATTTTACTGATACTTAGCGGATTGTTGTGTAAGAATAGGTATGGATCAACGGTTTGAGTTTATTTCTCCAGTCCTTGTCTCACCAATTCAGCAGAATGTAGATCGTGCCTCTTATGTTTGAGAGAGGGCTGAATATATTCTACGGATCTTAAGAAACACACCAAAGGGAAAGCAGTTTCTCATGCCATATAATAGCGGTCAACATTGGATCTTGGCAGTTACTGATCCGTGGGATAACTCGGTCCTGTACTTTAATCCTCTAGAAAACGAACCGGGTGATGATTTTAAAGACCTAATTACGACGTAAGTATTCTTTGATGTTCATATCTCTGATTAGACATAAAATAATTGTTGTTGTAATTGTTTTGAAATATGTCAAATTGTTAGGGCACTTAATGATTGGAAATTGTTGGTGGGAAGAGGAATAAGATAGCAACACAACTGCCAGACGTTGATTGATTCTGTTCGATGTCCAATACAGGAAGGTTATGTAGAATGCGGTTATTTTGTGTTAGCTTACATGCGGGAAATAATCTTCACTGTTGATGGACTAGCCATACTTCAAACCAAGAATTTTTATACTGATGCTGACATGAGTTTGGTTAGGCACGAGTGGGCTACATTTGTCATGAGGTTTATACAATATTGATTAAAAACAATATATAAAATTTTTACTCTCGTTATATTAATTGTTGTACATTGTGATCCAGGTAATTACATATTATTTATGAAAATATTATTGGCTGTGTAATAATACATTAATACACGGGATTTGCTACCCGTGAGAAATGAAACGAATTCGCAAAAAGAAATTTTTTTTTTTTCGTTAGCTACCACGACGGCTACCACGACGATTTCGCCATTAAACCGTTGTGGTACCACAACGGTTCCACCTTGAAACCGTCGTGGTAGCTCCCATTACCACGACGGTTTTTTCTGTAAAACCGTCGTGGTATGTTCTTAAATTTCGACAGTTAAGTCCATTTTTTCCCATTACACGACGGTTAAAAAACCGTCGTAGAATCTTAATTTTAAAAGATTCCACGATTCTGGATTCTACGACGGTTAAAAAACTGTCGTAGAAGTGTTACCACGATGGTTTTTAACCGTCGTGAAATCCACATTCTGTAGTAGTGAAACATTTTGCAGTCCGAACCATTCAATCGAAACCTCTCATCTTGTCCATTGAACTGGTCCTATCAAGATTTGTCCCTTTACCCTTGAATTACTGAACTTATTTTTGTTTTTCTCTCAATTATTACATCCTCTTGGGAAAGAAAATCTGAAACCATGATTTTCAGGCAACAAATAAACTACAGAGAGAAAAAAAAAAAAAAAGAAATTGAAGAAATAATATTTCAAATACTTAAAGTTTTAATATAACGAAGCATCGAACTTTTTTGTACTCTAGTCATCCATAATATATGAAAGTTATCATAATATTGGAAATATTGTTATATTTTAAACTAATACTTCCATATATGATTTTGTTCTAAATAAAATCATACATTTACAGTCAGATCATGCACTATTATGGATGACCCAAAAAAGTCGAACACATCTCTAGACTAGAAACTTCTTCAACATTGAGGCTCATAATTTTTGCTTTACTTATCGCCCAGGGTATCTGTGGAACAAAATGGAGGAAACAATGACCAACAAGAGAACAAGAGGGAGACCAAAAGAAGGAACATTGATAGTTGACCGTGGATTTTCATAGCTTTGTGCATGGTCGCAATTATTCAATATTTTTAAAATTTTCCCCGAAATTTTCGTTCTTTAGGGATACAAAAATATATTTTAAGAGTAAATTCTTTTTTCTGTTAAAATGTTGGGAAATATCAAAAAATATAGGTAAAAAAATATCATTATCCGTAAAAACCTAACTTAATTTATAACAAATATCTGGATATATAAGCAAACTTTCATAAATTTCCACCTTTGTCTTATTGATCTTTTTGAACATGTTAACTTTTTTTTTTTTTTTTATGGAAATATAATGAGAAAAGATCATCAAACCTATATTTGGTATGTTCACAATTAAATTTAACACTATTCAAATAATATGTCGTGATACTATTTTACTTGAATCGGGATGAAATCCCAATCGTGTTTGAACTTCAAATGACTTCCTTTTAGTATTGAGATATGTAAAACTTGTATGTTCATGCATCTTCTTAATATTTATGTTAGTCTAAAACGTTATAAATATGTTTTAAAGAAAATTTCGTAAATTCATGATTTTTTTTTTATATTTTCAGTCATTTCAATAATATGTCTAAAATTTCTGTAAAATTAAAATACCGATATTTTCATCGATACTGTTACTAGCTTTGTGACACATGTCTTGGAACTTTTTTTTTTCTTTTGGAATTTGGATAACTGATCTCGAAAATTTTCTGGCATTTTTACTCTCTCACATTAAATTAATGGAGTCACATCCCTACAATAACTAAAAGTGTTGCATAATTAAACTACTACATTAGCCCAAAAAAAAAATTCATATTCAACATAATTATTCCTGTAACATTCTAAGTTATCAAGCGACAGGTACATGATTATCTCTATGGTAGTTAGGATAAAAATAAAATAAAATAAAAATAAAAAAAAAGCGGTTAGAGAATGCTTAAAATAAAAGATTAACAATATTAAAAACATTTTTTTAAAGCTAAAAAAAATAAAGATATTGTCTTTGTTTTTGTTTTTGCATTTACCTATTACAAAAGGGAAAATACTTTGGTATGTTGTTAAAAAATGACGAGTAGGATGCAGTCTTATGATCAAATTTATTTAGCCTGGTTTGATTCTCCGATTCAAACTAAAATATTTCAACTTATTTTTGTCTTTTTTTTTTTTTAAGTCAACAAAAATTTTAATAAGTTTTTGAAAAATCAAACAACTTTAACTTAAAAAAACTCAATTCTAACTTATACACCAAACGTAAACTAACATTTTATATAAATGATTTAAAACTATTAATTTAATTTGACAGATATAAAAAAACTTTAAATATGTGTTTATTTATCATTAATGGGAAATTAGTAATCATTATCTATTCAATTTAATCACGTGTTTACTAATGAGAGTTTAGTGAACACAATGTAGGGAACCATCAAATCCTTGCATTTATTTGATATTGATTTATTGTCAAAAAAAAAGTAAATAGTAGATTTATTACTTATATACATATTTCAAGATAAACACTACGTAAACACTAAAAAAGAAAATTAGATTTTTTTTTCCAAAAAAAAAAAGAAAATTAGATTATTTTCTCATTTAATAGACAAGTAAGGGTATGTTTGACAAGCATACTCAATTTAAACTAAATTGTACTTTTTTCATCATGTTTTTTGTCTTTTTCTGAAATTTTTTTTTATCTTTTCTGAAAAAATCAACAAAAATTACTATTTAAACTTAAATTCATCAACTCAACTCAAACTCAACTCATATACCAAACTAACCCTAAGTAATAATAAAATCAATAATTTTTACTTTTATTCCTTTATTTTTCTTATTATATTAACTTTCTCATTACATATTCTTTTAGGCTTCGATAATACACAATAAAAGATTTCTTTAAATAAATTAAAAAAAGAGAAAAAAGAATTAGGGACGTGCCTTATTGTTCGTTGGCAATAATTAGGGAAGACGCGGATTTTTGACCACCCCTTGTTGGTTTTACTGCACCAGGGACACGCATAGTGGGCCCAAGTACAGAAAAGAAAGCTCAAATTCTTTGTATCAAAAGACGTGCGCTCTTGCTTTCATGGGCAACAGCTAATGGCAAGGAATCCATTCACATACGCTCCTCCTAAAACTATAGATTATAGAAACGGAACAACCCCCCTTTTTTTCTTAAAAAAAAAAAAAAAAAAAAAACAAATCCCTGTTGAATACATTAACTGTAAGGACATAAAAGAGTGTGATTTTTAATAAATCAATAGAAAACTGACCTTTATATTTAAAATTCTCAAAAATATCACTCAATATTCAAATATTTAGAGTGTGTTTGGATGGTAAGTTTAAACTTATCATCTCAAAAAAAATTTTTATCTTTTTCTTCAAAAGTCTTTGTCTTTTTCCTAAAAAGTTTTTTGTCTTTTCTAAAAAGTCAACAAAATTTACTATGCACTGTTTACTAATCATTGATAATCACAGTCAAGTAGTGGAGGTATGCACTGTTTAGTGGGAGTTGTAGCCTGCACTCATTTTTTTTCCTTCAATTTTTATCTTTAAAATTTTAAAATTTTTCTATTTTACCCTGTTAAAAATTAAAATTCTCATATAACCCATGTTAAAATTAATTTTATCTCAAAAAACTTATAATTTTTTATATTTTTCTTCATTAAAAATAAAAATTTCTCACACAGTCCCTAAAAAAATTTTAAATTAGTTTCATTCTTTGATGTTATTTATCTTCTTTTTTTTTTTTCTAAAACAAAAAATTTTAATATACCCCCACACTAAAATATATATCAGATTATATCCTTGATCACAGTAATTTATTATCATTGGACCACTACACTCAACTTACAAATACATGTGTGTACAAATATAATCCATTATATAGCTACTGCCTACCAGTGTCTGATGCTATTTCAGAACCAGTGTTTGATTCGAGACAAATTGTCAAACAGGTGGATCCCACAGCAGCCTGTGCAACGTTCGAAAGATTAGGCAAAAAAAAAAAAAGGTGTCGTCCTAGCAAGCATAATGGAGCAATCTCCGGCCACTTTTCCATATCTTTTCCTCCTAAACATCCTTATCACCACTATCCATTATTTCACTCGCATTTAGTTCCACTTCACTCCTCTGCCATGACAATAATACCACACCTAGCACTCACTCACAAACATGTCTTACTACTAATCCTAGTTGCCTTTCAGGCCCTCCCGCCTTCCGTCGTCGCCGCCGCCATCGCCCTCTCCCCATGCCGCACCTCGTGCGGCGCCATCGCCATAAAATACCCGTTCGGTGTGGACGACGGGTGCGGGGCGCCGCAGTTCCGCCGCATGCTGAACTGCAATGCGACGGACCTGTTTTTCGTCTCCCCATCGGGTAACTACAAGGTGCAGTCGATCGACTACGACAAGCAAAAGGTGGTCGTATACGACCCGGCCATGTCGACGTGCTCCATTCTTCAGCCTCACCATGATTTTGTCTTGACGGACATCCAGTCGGCAATAATACCGCCGTCGTCGGACACCGTGTTCGCGTTGCTGAACTGCTCGATCGACTCGCCGGTGCTGAACCACTACAAGAATCTTTGCTTCAACTTCTCCGACCACTCCTGTGATGAGCTCTACACTGCCTGCAATGCCTTCAGGGTCTTCCATTTCTTAACCAACTCTTCTCCTCCCTGTTGCTTTACCGGGTAAAGAATAAAATCTTTTTTTTTTCCCATTATATAATTGATTTTTTTTTTTTTTCATTTTGAAATTTAAAGTAAGAAATTCGAAATCTTCATCTCAAATGTCAAATTACTAGGATTACTTTTGTCTCAGTAATATTGAATGGTGAACATTTAAAATTGTCAGTTAATTAGGAATACAAGGTAAATTTTGATTTCTAATTGGCGCTACTAGTCCTTAAATTTTTTAGGCCTGTGACAATTTATTTAGTATCTAATTTTTTGTTATTAGTTTAACCATAAAGCCTTCGTTTGGTTTGACCTCTCCAATTTAAATTTTTTATCTCAATTTTTTTTTGAAAAGTCAATAAAAATTATAATTTTGAAAACAGCCCTTATATATATATATATATATATATATATAACACTTTCTAGACCCTGAGATTTTGTTTTTAGGGGCCCCGAGACTAATTAAGAGAAAAAAAATGTATCTTTTGCCATTTCAGTCCATCAATGTACTAAAGAAAAAAAAAAATCCTAAACATGGTATTAAAGAGAAAAAAGATTTAAGAATAAAACTCCATGGTATAATGTAATTTTGTTTCTTAGCCTTTGTTTAGTATCTTTGTTCTAACTCAAAATTTTCATCTTAGTTTTGTCTTCTTATGAAAAATCAACAAAAATTATAACTAATTTTTGAAAATTCAACCAACTCAAACTTAAAAATTTCAACTCCAATTAGTTTTAGTATTACATATATACAAACAAACAAAAAAATTAGAATTTTATTTAAAATGCCGTAAAAAGCCGTTTAAGTTTCATAAATGAACCCTGTGTGCTCAATTTAAGAACGAAGTACCAATTTATTGCAATCTACAAAGCTATCAGGACAAGAGTTTTCCTATTAAATTAGTGATACACGTTTAACTATTAATATAAGTTGCAGGAGGTGTAACTCGTTTTTTTTTTTTTTTTTTTTTTTGGAAAAAAAGAAAACTTTTTTCACAAATCATGTAACTTTTTGGTGAAACTAAAAAAAAAAATAAAAAAAATAAAAAAAAAATCTCAAATGGGAAATTGCCATACATAATCTGCACAAAGTTATCTGTGCAGTCACACCCATTTTCAGTCTAATTCCTTAACTTAGGAATATCTAATTCTGTTCTTAGGAATATTAAAAGTGCTTAAATGATGGAATTCTAAAACGCAATTCCTTTTTTTTTTTTTTTCTTCTATTCTTTGTTTTCTTAGATTCGTGAATCTATACATGCGTAACCTTATAAAATTTGAATTTAACAGGTATGACACGGTGAAGTTCATGAGCATGAATATCTTGGACTGCACACACTATACCACTGTGCTCAACACTGATGGCTTGAGAGGCATAGGACCTTTGGACTGGGTTTACGGCATCAAACTCTCCTACACCATTCCGGATACCGGTTGCGGTAGATGCACGCAATCCGGCGGTGTGTGTGGGTTCGATACCGAGACCGAGGGAATGCTCTGTCTCTGCTCCCCTTCCTCAAATTCCACAAGACAATGTGGTGAGAATTTAAGAATAAACACATCACACCTTAAAATTGTAAGACTCGTACCAACAGTCTATCACGGAAGAAAGTACAACACATTTGGTAACCTATCTTTAATAGTGTTAACAAACCAGCCACTTTTAAGAGACAAAAAATAAAAATAATGTTTTTATTTAAAACAAACCAAAGTATAGTTTCACATATTGTTTTTAATTTTAAGAAGAATGATCTTTAAAAAAAAAAATGCTTTGTATTGTTGAATTTAAAACTAGTTATTGAAGTTCCCCTACCTTTTTTTTTTTTTTTTTTTTTTTTTCAGGTGTAGGTAGTTTTACTGCGGAAGGACAGAGACGCTGTAGTATTACCCGGCTAATTCATTTCCTTTCTTATGCTCTATTTTTGTTCACGACGAAGATGATGTTATGATTAACTATTTATATATATATTTATATATATATATTAGAGAATTCTATCGTTTGCTAAAGATAGAATTCTTTAATCTTCGAATGTTGTTAATTATTAGTTGTTATGCAAATTAGTCATCAACTTTAATACAAAACTTCCTATATGTTGATTGTAAGAGTTGTTTTCGCAAATGGCCCCTATATTATACGCTCAATTATAAGTTGGCTCACAATTTTTACTTTTATGCATCATCTTATCTTGAACTTTTCTACTATTACGAAAATGGCTCCTATATAAGTTTTTTGTATATAAAAAAAAATTTAAAATTAAACACGTTCATATTACATGACCTTTAATTAAGGTTAAAATTGTAACTATAAATATTTTTTAGAGAGAAACTGTACCTCCTAAGTAGCTTTATGGCACTATATATTTATTTGATTAAAATATAATTTGTAGTATAGATGTTTGATTAAAGTATAGTTTGGTTATAAAATATCTCTGATTTAGGTATAATTTCCTTTTAAAAAATATTTACTTACGACTCATTTATAAATAAAACTCATGTGATTAAAACGCGTTTAATTTCTGTCTAATTTTTTTTACATAATATTGACAGAGAACCATTGGCAAGTTCAAAGAAGTATGATGTGTAAAATCAAAAGTCATGGACCGATATAAGACATGGTATATGTAACAACCCAACTACGTAGGCCATTACCATGCTTACTGAAATTAAATCTTAATTTTAAATGATTAAACTTACTGAAAATTTCAGAAAATTTTTTTTACACCATATAAATAGACTAGTCTATATATGTAAACTTTCCGTGCATACACATTACTTGTTTACCAAAATATAAAGTCATACATAATCCTTACATTTAACCCAAGTCTTCAAATATCATATACATAGTATAACACAATTTATTTAAATATATATGTATATATTTATAGTTCAAAAGAGTTTGTAAAAAAGTCTGCGTAGTGGTATCCCACACCGCCCTTCACTTGTCACATCGTTCTTATGGCCCATCAATTAAGCTGCAGGATTTTTACCTACAGTATGAAATATACTAATGAGCTTACGCTCAGCAAGTACAAACTTAATCTCACAAAAACATAACAAGTATCTTGTAGCTTATGCATGAACTATTTATTGTCGATTATGGATCTCTTATGTTCCATTATAGACTTATTATCTTGCTTAACATATGGGCCCTTTGTGTACGTACCAGATGCGCGCAATCCACAGAAAGTTAGGTTTGCAAGGTCCTAACAATTCTGGGAATCTTAAAACATCTATAACCCTTCACGATCTATGGAAGGTCTGAGAATCTTAAAACATACATAATCCTCCACGATCTACGGGAGGCTGGTACGACACTTTACTTGTCTTAGTTTAATCTTAGTCTCGTTATTTAATTCTTGATGAGGATGCTTAAAATCATACTTCCACATGAAGTCTTTAACAAAGACTAGTTTCAAGACTAAGATTCTTAACTTGTGATCTTATTAGTCATGATGCATGTGATACATAAATATGGCATGACATAAAGATCAATGACATAAAATAACTTATGGCATGTTTATAACACATGGCACTATTTTAAAACATGGCATTATCGTAGACCATGGCATAATAGTAAAGTATGTCATAATCATAAAAGTGTACCATATACATGATCATGGCATATTAGTAAAAACATGACATATACATAAACATGGCATATCATGGAATACATGTCATGCTTGAAAATAATTTACTATTTTTCATACTGTAGGTGAGGTTTATACTTACAAGTTGTCCTAAGCTCTTGTCCTAACGTACAAAAAGGCGAAGCAACTGGCTTATATTCCTGTTTTTAAATAGAGCATAAGAATCGTTTTGTATTACTATTTAACAATCCATAGGTCAAAATATCTAGTATAACACATACATTAAATAATTAATCGGCTTGATTAATTTTCATAAAAGTTCTTCATATTTTATTTCCTTTGCTGAAAAATACCTTGTTTACTTAGAAAATATCGTATTTCCATAAATTAAGCATTTCTTGATACAATACTTGAAACTCTATTTTATAATACTAGGTATACATTTAAGGTTTAAAAATTATTTGTGAAATTCAAATGAATTTAAATATATTTGAAACTATTTTTATAAAACCATAGTTCTTTTTTAAAGAGGTCATAAAACTTTAAAAACTACTTTCAAAACATCCTTTTAATTTGATCAAATGTATGTGTGCAAGAAATTCCCTGTATCATGCACAGTTTTAAAAATCCAGTTTTATCTTTAAATCAGTTTGGAATTTGAAAAATTTTGTCTACAGAAGTTATAGATCTCATCGAAACCTATAACTTTCATGTTTTCTTGAAGCTTAAATCTACCTTTAACTTATTCGTTTTTCCCCTTTAAAAGTTCTAGCTGTGTACAGTACCCGGGACCGGCCAGTTTTGAAAACTCATAAAAACAGAGGCCTTTGAGGCTCTTTTTTCAAAATCTATCAGTTCTATCCCCTAGAATTTTATGTGTTCTACAACTTTATAGTTATAACTTTTTCCAAATTCAGTCTCTAAAGGGCTCAATATTGGGTTTCCAGAAAACTGTCCAGATTATTTTCAAAAACCGACAATTTGTATTTTGTGGATTCTTAACTTAAAAATCCGCACACACTACCTCAAACGGTCAAAGCCGTGAGCCTACGTCAACATGCAGCACGTTGGTTTCATTCTTAAACTTCAACCATTCACTTATCTCATGTTCTTGATAAACACAATATTGATAACTTACTTGTTTAGCAAATTGTGTCTTTAGGTTAATTTCTTAACCAACATACCCATAATATTCACATCATCATCATCATCATCATTCATAAAATCTCCATACTTAAACATGTAAGAGTATAATCACAAACACATGGTGAGTACACATAACCTTAACACTCATCTTGGAGCATAAAATCAGACCCATACTTAGAGCTAGCAATCAAGATAACCTAAGTATAGATCTAGCATAAACCAACCATTAAAGACCATAATATGGGAAAAATAAGAAACATGAGCTTATGCTCTTACAACCCATAACTTGAAATACACATAAATCCTCAAATCAAAACTTAATAAAATTCTTAGTTAGAGGATCAAAAGTAATACCTCTAAGCTTGGAAAAGTTGCTTTAGACCTTGAATGAGTGAAATCCTTGCTCTACTCATCCCTTCTACAACCAGCCACACTAGGAGCTCTCTCTCTCTCTTTCTTTCTTATTTTTTTCTTTTTTTTTCTAAGGCTAGAGAGGAAAAAGTTTGAGAAGAGAACTAGAGAATAAGAAACTAACTAGAGGTTCAAGTCTTCCACCATCCACCCCTATTTATAGGTGGAATTTTCAAAATTTTTCACAATTATTTTTTTTTCAACTTTTTTTAAATTACATATTTGGCCTTAAAGACAAAATATTTGCCTTCTAGTCCCCATGAGTTGGCCGGCCATGTGGAGGCTTAAACCACCAAAAATTCTTTTCATACTTATCGTTTTAATTATCTCCATAATATCAAAAAATCCCAAAATTACATAATTATCTATAATTACTTGGCCTCCAAGTAATGTCATGTTTGGCATTCCCTCCTAATATGCAGTCCATTTTCTTAATAATCCAAATAGTACCAATATTGTTATAACTATCAACAGTCCAGTAATATTGAATTGCAGTCTAGAATATATCCGCACATAACTGGACCGCGTATAGGTTTTGTCTTAGGACTTGAAGCCACTTAGTCTTTATTGCTCCAAATATTATTCCTGACTATTCTAGAGTGATCCTAATCCTTATACTCAATTCTACATCCGTAATAACGGTTGGCCATATTATAATTTCAATACTACTTATTATACTGTAGTACCGTCTTATTCAAGTCATGAGTCATCCTGGTCATATATAGACCAAAACAAAAACATAAATCATAATTCTGCATGTTTACCATAATGCCTTATACTTGATTCGATAAATCATGATTGAGTCTTGCGATAATATAAGAACTCAAAAATATTCTGATAATAAAATTATGAATTTTATATTGATATTCATAATTTCATGAAACATCACATAAACACATAATATGGACTTTCTTTACATATAAGGGAATCACGAGTCCGGTAAAAAAATTTGGTTATTACAGTATATAACACGGGAGTTATTTATAATCCTAATATTGTAACTCCAAACCCGATAACCCTCTTTTAGATTCTTGTGACATGCTTACTTATCAAGAATTTCAAAGGTAAGTGAAAATTGGGTGTCTATTAGATTTATAGTGGTCGTACATAAATTTGGCATTGAAAAATCAAATTTATAGTACTCCATGCTCCAATCTTTATTAGGCTCCCAATCATGCTAATTGTTGGAATTGATACCCATAAGCATATGAAGTTAAGACTTTATTGCGACTTAAATAAATTAAGAATTAAGTCATTTAGTACTTTTTTTTTTTTTTTGCTCTGATTACTTCTGCAATTGTATATATATATATATATATATATATACATACATATATATATATATGCATGTGAGGGTGGCGTAAACAGTTATAAAAATCTCTAATACCGCTTGAAATCTCATAGAGAGAATTATATTCCTACCTAAATGCTTTAATTATTTATCAAAATGGTAATTTTCTGATAAATTTTGTTAACCATCTCCATGAAATAAAAAATAAAAAAATTTTCATTAACAATTTTGTGATGCAATTTTTAATAACTTAAAATTTAAACATTTATGAAACTAAAAAAAATTGCATTAATTTTATGGATTTTATCTTATATTGTCAATTTTTTTTTTGTCATACAGATAACCATAGTAGTTTCCACAGTATATACTACCAGTAGTACTAGTATTTGTATAGATTAAAGGAAAAACTTCTTTTTTTTTTTTTCCATGATCCTTATTATGTATTGGTTTTGGCCTTTAGGGGAACCAAATTGATCTTTCATTGTTAATAAAATGCATCCAATAAATTGATCGTGAGTTTTTTTAATATTTTTTTTAATGACGTCAACTCGCTTTTGTCTTACACTCCATTTGGTAATTCAACTCAAACTTAAATTTTTCATTTCAGTTTTGTATTTTTCTGAAAAGTCAATAAAAATTATAACTTGTTTTTAAAAAGTCAACCAACTCCAATTTAAAAATTTCAACTCCAACCGTAACACCAAACGGAGGCTTAATTAAAAACTTAAACGATTGTCTCAAATAGTTTTTATAAAAACTTTTTGATTAATGCGTCAATTATGGTTGATTTGCAATATAGAGTAATATTTTGAAAAATTATTACTCTTTATTATTATTGTTTTTTTTAAGCTTATTATACTATCTTGAATAGATGATCATAACAATTGGTGCCAGTGAGGAAGGGTAAAAAGAAAAAGAAAGAGAAAGAATTCCTCTGTGTATATGCTAATAATGGCTAGAATTGAAAAATTATTTTACTTACTAGCTTTGATCTTTGTCTTCTTCATCTTTTTTGAACAATTAGGTCAGTAATATTATGAGCATATCATTCTTTATTATTTGAGTAATTGGCCTAAATAGTCCTTAAACTTTTTAAAATGTGACATTTTGGTCTCTATTTTTTTTTTTTGGCCATATTGACCCTAAGCTCTTTAAAAAGGTAACGGTTTGATCATTTCCATCCAAATCCGTTAAATTTCTAACGGAATGAGTCACATGAGCCATCATATGAGCTCAATTAAGCTTAATAAGACAAAAATACCCTTATTCATATCAATAACATTAAAAAAGTTAAAAAATTAAAAGAGAGAGAGAGAGAGCTGAACTCAAACCTAGCCCCCCCTTCCTCCTTCTTCGATCCCCATAGATCCGAGGCCCGCCTTTTAGCCGTCGCCGTTGCTCTGCCGGCCCCCGCCTCCCCCCGAGCAAACACTAATCTGGGTCCCCCCCCGGTCTTCGTCGTCGCCGAGCGCACCCCCCCCCCCCACCCCCTACCCCACGAATCCGAACCCTCTCCCCCCAGCAAACACCGATCTGCCCCTCTACGAATCTAAACCTTCCCCCCTAGAATCCAAACTCAAAACCCGCCGACGCCCCTCCCCATGAATTTGAACCCTCCACCCTAGAATCTGAACCACCGGATTCTGGGTTTGTCTCGCCCCCCCCCCCCCCCCCCCCCCCACCCCGAACCACTTGTTCTGATCTGGGTTCGGCCCCCGCAAAGGTTCCAATCTGGGTTTTCGCCACCCCCCCCACCCCAAGGAGTTCCGATCTGGGTTGGCTTGTAATAACCAAAATTTCTATGGACTCATGATTTCCTTGTACATAAGAAATTTAAGTTTGTATTATGTGTTTATATAATGTTTTATGAAAATTATGGGTATCAATGTGAAATTCATAATTTTATCAGTAAATGTTTGAGTTCTCATGAGACTTAATAAGCAGTTTACTTAGCCAAGCATGTGACCTTTGAGCAAAAAGGGAAGAAAATTTCTATGATTTTAAGTTGGTCAAAATTTGACCAAAAAAGTCAAAGGTTGACTAGAAAGGTCAAAGAGATGACCGTATAGTTATGTGACAAAGCAGTATGGAAAATATAATGCGAAAACCATCTTTATGGACAGGATAGCACGAATAGGCTTTAAAACCACCTTAGAAAATCAAGCACCCAAAGTTAGAAATAAGGGTAAAAGGGCTTAAGGAAATAAGAAAAAATTTTATACAGTCCATTTTTACACAGATAAATTTTGGACTGCAGTATGATATAACAGTACTGTGTATTAGTGAGCACAGTATTGGAAATATCTATGTTAGCTCAAAAATGGACTGCAAATTGAAGAAAAGAGCCAAACAAGCCCTAATGAGGATGACATCACCTTATCCTCAAATTATGACATCATTAATTAATTAAATAAGGATGGAAAGAAATCTTGGAATATTCTAGACAACTCTTGGCCGGCCACCTAAGCTTCCAAATGTGAAAATTTTTGTTTTTCACGGGTTTTTTTTAGCAAATTTGAAAAGTTTCCATCACCTATAAATAGGTGTGAGGTGGTGGCCATTTTATTCACAAATTTGTGAAATCTAACAAAACTTTGGCCAATTTTTCTCTCAAAAAGCCGAGCCTTAGGAAGGGAAGAATGAAGAGAGAAAAACAAAAATTCAAGGGGGTGTTCGGATTCCAACAAAGAACACAAGAAAAAGTTTGAAAAAAAAATTTTGGTACCTATTATGGCCAAGTGGCCGGTTGTGGGAAAAACAAGAAAGGGGAAGAGAAAAGTGGAAAGGGAAAGTGTGGTGAGTGGCCGGATTTGGGAGGATAAACCACCGAGGGAGACAAAAATTTTTGGTAACCTTTGGAGGGTGAAGACCGGATTGGGAGGAGACCTAAGGGGGGAGAGAATTTTGGATCCAAACCCTAAGCTTAGCCTTGCTTTGATCAAGGTAACCCTCCCAAAACCCTAAACTCTTCAATTAAGTTTCAATTTGAAATTTATTTGTATTTCAAGTTGAAAATTGTAAGAGCATAAGCTCAAGTTATTTGATTGTCCTAGATTAGTTTAGGTGTGGTGCTTGATTAGGTATTAATGGTGGTTTGATTTATGAGTTTGATTTATGAGCTTTGATTATTATATGCTTATGCTTATTTGACCATTAGGGTTGCATGCTAGATGTTTAATGTAGTTGTATGTCCCCAAGTATGTGAATGATGTTGTATGAGTATGTTAAGTTGCTAGAAGAGAAATATGAATGAATGGAATGGTTTGCACGGATGCAATTGGGTTACATGCATGTTAAAGTGGGACGTTAGAAAACGTTGCATGACTGATCTTAGGCTCCCGGTGTGGCCGGTTGAGGTAGAGTGCACGTATTAGGACGTAAAATGAACTTAAACCCAAAAATTTCCAGTTCGGGTAAAAACTGGCCAATTTTCTGGAAAACAGATTTTGAGGTCCTTAGAAGCCGAAGTTGGGAAAACTTAAAACATGAAAGTTGTAGAGAAAGGTTTTTCCTAGGCGGCAACATGGATGGTTTTCCAAAATAAGGCTCCAACGGCCTCGGTTTTAACAAAAATCCGAGCCTGACCGTGCCCAGACTTCATGCATGGCCAGGTGAGTTCAACGGGGAAAATGAAGGGGTTAGAGTCCGAACTGGGTTTTGTGCAAAACACAAAAGTTGTAGGATTTTTCGAGATCTAAAACTTTTGTGAGACAACTTTTTTTAAATTCAGCCCAGATTTTTAACTAAAACTAGATTTCTAAAAACTGTGCAGGAAACAGTAAATTCCTGTACAAGATTTTCCAAAACTGTGCAAGAAAAAGGGCATTCTTGCACAAACACTGATAAGTTAATTATGGAAACTGTTCCAACAGCAGTTCCAACACTTAATGACTTTTCAAACCCCATTCTAAGAATCCCAAAATTTTATAAGTTGAACAAAGGGTTTTTGTATAAAAAAGAGATATAAAATGTTATGTTTTTCCAAAGAAAAACAAAAGGGAAATTAGACTCAAATTGTCTTAAAATTGGGTAGACTAGATGATGACCAACAGTAATCGGGAAGGATACCCAGATTATTAGACTGGGCCCAAAACCCAAAGGTTACCCTATGTAACCTAATGAGTTATAATCCACGTGTGGTAGACCTTGAACACTAGGGTTACTTGTTGTAACCAAGTAAGTTATCATCTGGGGAACATATAACTAAGGTTATGTATGAATGTTGGATAGATCCCCCAACATTTTTAATCCGGACCTATGACCTTTATTATAGCAGGAGATAACCTACTGTTGTGTCCGGATTTGGAGCGGCACATTAATGGACATAGTAGACGAGGTAAGTACAAACCTCACCTACAGTATGGAAAATAGTAAGCTATTTTCAAATATATAACATGTTCCATGTATGTCATGTTATGTCATGCTATGCTATGTTATGCTATGCTATGTTATGCTATGCCATGTCATGTTAAGCTATGTTAAGCCATGTTAAGCCATGTTAAGACATGTTAAGTTATGTTAAGTTATGTTAAGTCATGATAAAACATGATGTATCAAATTATGCCATGATTTATGATTATGCCATGTTTATGTCTCATGTACATCATGATTAATAAGATCACAATTAAAGATTCTTAGCCTTGGAATATACAAGACTAAGACTAAACCAAGTCAAGTAAGGTGTCGTACCAACCTCCCACTAGATGGAGGATACATGTTTTAAGTTTATGATTATCAACCTCTCGATAATACGTGAGGGTATATGATAATCAACCTTCCGCTAGATCGTGAATGGTTATGTTTATGATTTCCAGAATTGTTAAGGGCCTTGTAAACCCTGACGTTCTGAGGATTGCGTGCTTTTGGTACGTACACAAGGGGCCCATATGTTAAGCAAGATTATAAGTTCAAGTTAATAATTGATTATAAAAGATTCATAATTGTACATAATTGATTCATGCATAAGTTGCACGATATTTGTTACGTTTTGTGAGATTATGTTTGTACTTGCTGGGCGAAAGCTCATCAGTATATTTCATACTGTAGGTAAGAGGCCTGCAGCTTAATTGGTGGGCCAGGTGGACGATGCGGCGGGTGAAGGGAGGTGTGGGATACCACTACGTAAATTTTCCGCAAGTTCTGCTAATTTTATATATATACATATATATATATATATATATTTTAAAGTAAGTTATGTTATACAAAAATATGAGAATTTGAAGACTCGAGTAAGTTGTAAGAATTATATATGTCTTTCATCCCAGTATGTATGCGTGATAAGTTTACCATATGAGCAACCCTAATTATATATGTAAGTTGGAAAAAAAAAATTTATTCTCAATTTTCCAAGTAAGTTTAAGCTATATGTAAGTTCAAGTATTTATGGTAACAGCCCTACGTAGGTTGGGACGTTACAGTTTGGTATCAGAGCGGTATCCTGCCAGCCTACTTCACCTTGCCTCACATCGTTTCCGTCACGGACCAAGTAAGTTAAGTTATTCTTCTTATACTTAGAATTAGTTAAGAAGCTTATTACATAAATTTTATGTGTAGAACCATGCCAACAAAGCGTAGAATGGCACAGACCCAAGACGTTCATCTTGCGGCCCAGATGAATGAACTAAGACAGATGATGTTAGTCCAACAACAGGAGATAGGTGGGCTTAGGGCTCAATTGGCTCAGCAGAATCAGGGACCTCCTGATGCTGGGGTACCACCATCACCTGTGAATCAGCCTGCTACCCCGGAAATTCTTGATGCTGACCCGGTGATTCCAGAAAACCCTATAGCCCCTGAAGTGCCTATGGCGCGTGTACCTGTTCCACCAGCACCCCGGGTTTGAACTCCGGAAGAATTGTATGACAGGTTTCGGCGTATGAAGGCACCAGAATTTGAAGGTTCAACAAACCCGATTGAGGCCGACAACTGGTTGATTGACCTCCAAGTTATCCTGAACTTTCTCAGGCTTGATGATCAAGAGAAAGTTCTCTGCGCATCCTTTATGCTAAGGAAAGATGCTCGCCTCTAGTGGGAAACAATCCAGATCCGGCGAGATGTTACCCAAATGACTTGGGAGGACTTTGTGGATGAATTCAAAGAGAAATACTTCAACACCGACGTTATGGAAGCTCAACAAGACGAATTCAACAATTTTCGCCAGGGTAATCTGTCGGTAGCTGAGGCTGTGAAAAAGTTTGAACAGCTGGCACGTCTCTGTCCTCACCTCATCAGTTCCGAGAGGGACAAAGTAAAACGGATGATGAGGATGTTCCGCTCAGACTTAGCAGTAGTAATTAACAGTGGCCCCTACCTACCAATCACCGTTGCTGAATGTGTCAGTCGGGCAATTCGAGCTGAGTATTGGGTAGGTCAGAACAGAGAACAACGGGCTAAGGTCTTTAAGGATAAAAGAGAAGAGAAGGCCCAAGCTAAGCAGAATCAGGCAAAACCAGGCCAAACTCCGCAGCAGAAAAACCAAGGAGGATCTTTCGGTCAACACAGCAACGACAGGCATAACAACAATAATCAACAGAAGAGGAAATGGAATGCAGGGGGACAGGGGAACCAACAAAATTTTCCCCAGAAGAAGAATGCCCCTGATAACAATAATTATCCCACTTGTCAGAAATGTGGGAGGAGGCACGTGGGAGATTGCCGTGCTGGAACTAATCGTTGCTTTCTGTGTGGCAAAGAGGGCCACTATCTAGAAACTGCAATGCTAATCTCCAGAATTGTAGAACCCTCAGAGAAGTCAGGGATATCAGCTTCATGCAGCACAGATGAAGCTCGAAGGACCTGAAATCTCCCAAGGCAGACTTGAAGCTCCGGAACCTCAAGGACGCATTTATGCCTACACTAAGGAAGATGTTCAAGCTGGACCATCCACTGTGGTGACAGGCCAGCTTCCTTTTGCCCAACAAGATGCTTACGTGTTAATTGATTCTGGCGCTACGCATTCATTCACGTCACCTAAGTTTGCTAAGAAACTAGGTAGAGGAAGTGATAGGATCGGAAGAACTTTCAGAACTGCATTACCCTCCGGGGAAATTTTGTTGTCTGATTATTGGATACGCCATATTCCAATAATTATATGTGGTAGGGAAATGTATGTCAATTTGATCATCATTGACCTATATGACTACGACGTCATTTTGGGCATGGATTTCCTAGGGAAATACAACGCAGTTATAGACTGTCAACGTCGTATTGTCACGTTCAAGCCAATCGGAGGCGAGGAGTTCATTTTCAGAGGATCGACTCCGAAACAGCTGAAAATGTTCATTTCAACACTAAAGGCTCGAAAGTTGTTGGCAGAAGGATGTATTGGATTTTTAGCCAACATGGTGGATAAGACGCAAGAAACCAAGAGCAAGCCAAAAGAAGTACCGATAGTCAAAGATTTTGTGGAAGTTTTTCCTGAAGACTTGCCAGGATTACCACCTGAGCGAGAGATCTCTTTTGAGATTGAATTGCTTCCTGGATCGGCACCAGTATCCAAGGCACCTTATAGGATGGCCCCCGCCGAACTTAAGGAATTGTAAATTCAGTTGCAAGAGCTCCTGGATCGAGGATTCATCCGTCAGAGCTATTCACCATGGGGAGCCCCAGTTTTGTTTGTTAAAAAGAAGGATGGCACTCTTAGGATGTGCATTGACTATCGGGAATTGAACAAGATTACTATCAAGAATAAGTATCCATTACCCAGGATCGACGATTTGTTCGATCAATTGAAAGGAGCTTCAATTTTTTTGAAAATTGACTTGCGATCAGGATATCATCAGCTTCGATTAAGGGAAGGAGATATTCCCAAGACGGCCTTTCGTACGCGATATGGACACTACGAGTTCCTCGTTATGCCATTTGGATTGACAAATGCTCCAGCTGCCTTTATGGACCTGATGAATCGAGTATTCAAGGATTTCTTGGACAAGTTCGTTATTGTCTTTATAGACGATATCTTGATATACTCAAGATCTAAGGAGGAGCATGAAGAGCACCTAAGGATTTCTCTACAGATTTTAAAGCAAAACCAGCTTTATGCTAAATTCACCAAGTATGAATTTTGGTTGAAGAAGGTCTATTTTTTAGGACATATGGTCTCTAAAGAAGGCATATCTGTAGACCCGGCCAAGATTGAAGCAGTAAGTAAATGGCCAGCTCTGAAAAATGTCACCGAAGTACGTAGTTTCCTTGGCTTAGCAGGCTACTACGTTTCGTCGAGGGATTTGCTAAGATCGCAGCGCCACTTACCGCACTTACACGGAAAGGAAAGAAGTACGAATGGACTGCTAAGTGTGAAGAACACTTTCAAGAGCTAAAAAGTAAGCTGACTAGTGCTCCAACCCTTACAATTCCAGTTGTAGAGGAAGGGAACTTCGTGGTATACAGCGATGCTTCTAAGATAGGATTGGGAGCCGTTCTCATGCAGAATGGAAAAGTAATCGCTTATGCTTCGCGACAACTCAAGGATCATGAGAAGAACTATCCGACGCATGATTTGGAACTTGCGGTGGTAGTATTTGCGCTCAAAATCTGGAGACACTATCTTTACGGCACTAGGTGTGAAATTTATACGGATCATCAGAGTTTGAAGTATATCTTCACACAGAAGGAGCTTAACATGACACAAAGAAGATGGCTCGAATTAGTGAAAGAATATGACATAGACATCCGTTACCATCCCGGGAAGTCTAACAAAGTAGCCGATGCCCTTAGTCGGAAGTCATCTTCGTCGTTGATGTCAATTCAATCCTTAATTGGGCCTCTCCAGAAGAAGCTAATGGACGCTGGAATAGAGCTTATTACGGGAGGTTTAGCTGCCCTAACTTTCCAACCTACCATTTTGGATGGCATGAAGAAGCGTCAAGAAGGAGATGCCTCGCTGCTTAGGACGAGAAACGAAGTCCTAGAAGGAAAGGAGTCAGACTACAATATATCTGATGAGGGCATACTCTATCGGAAAAATAGACTATGCATTCCTAATGAGGACGAGTTGAAGGAGCAGATCATGAAAGAAGCTCATGAAACTCCGTATTCGGTTCATCCTGGAGCCACAAAGATGTACAAAGACTTGAAGGAAAGTTTTTGGTGGCCCAAAATGAAGAATGACATTGCCACATTTGTCAGTAAATGCCTTACGTGTTAAAAGGTGAAGGCTGAACATCAATGTCCCGGCGGAGAATTGCAGAAAATTTCCATCCCAGAATGGAAATGGGACCAAGTGACGATGGATTTTGTGGTCGGTCTACCCCGAATTCCAGCGACAACGATGCTATTTGGGTGATTGTCGATCAATTGACGAAATCTACGCACTTTTTAGCCATCAAACTTAGTTTTTCAGTAGAGCAGCTAGCAGAACTGTATGTGGCACAGATCGTTCGCTACCATGGGATTCCAAAATCGATCATCTCAGATCGTGATGGTCGTTTCACTTCTAAATTTTGGAGGAGTGTACATCAAGCAATGGGTACAAAGCTTACTTTTAGTACCACTTTTCACCCTCAGATGGATGGACAGTCAGAGAGGACCATTCAGACTCTGGAGGATATGTTACGAGCATGCGTGATGGACTTCAAGGGAACTTGGGATAAGAAGCTTCCTTTGATTGAATTCTCGTACAACAACAGTTTCCAAGCTTCGATTGGAATGGCTCCTTATGAAGCTCTCTATGGGAGAAGGTGTAGATCTCCAGTCCATTGGTACGAGACAAGAGAGAAAGAACTTGTGTCTACGGACTTTATTCGAAGAACCACCGAAGCCGTAAAACTCATACGTCAACAGATGGAAACTGCATTTAGTCGACAAAAGAGTTATGCCGATAAACGCAGAAGGCCTCTGGAATTTCAAGTTGGAGACTTGGTTTTCCTTAAAATTGCTCCATTCAAAGGAGTCATGAGATTCGGAAAGAAAGGGAAATTAAGTCCGAGATACATAGGGCCATTTGAAATACTTGAAAGAGTCGGTAATGTGGCCTATAGATTGGCTTTGCCCTAAGAATTAGCATATGTGCACAATGTATTTCATGTGTCGATGCTAAAGAAATACATCCCGGATCCATCACACGTATTGAACCATGAACCAATTGAGGTTCACGAGGATCTGACTTATGAGGAAAAACCGGTTCGAATTTTGGCACGAGAAGAAAAGGTGCTAAGGAACAAAGTTATACCTTTAGTTAAGGTACTATGGCGAAATCATGAGATTGAGGAAGCAACATGGGAACGTGAAGAGGATATGAAGAAAAGCCACCTAGAATTATTCTAATTTTCAAGGATGAAAATTTTATAAGGAGGGTGGATTGTAATAACCAAAATTTCTATGGACTCATGATTTCCTTGTACATAAGAAATTTAAGTTTGTATTATGTGTTTATGTAATGTTTTATGAAAATTATGAGTATCAATGTGAAATTCATAATTTTATCAGTAAATGTTTGAGTTCTCATGAGACTCAATAAGCAGTTTACTTAGCCAAGCATGTGACCTTTGAGCAAAAAGGGAAGAAAATTTCTATGATTTTATGTTGGTTAAAGTTTGACCGAAAAAGTCAAAGGTTGACTAGAAAGGTCAAAGAGATGACCGTATAGTTATGTGACAAAGCAGTATGGAAAATATACTGCGAAAACCGTCTTTATGGACAGGATAGCACGAATAGGCTTTAAAACCACCTTAGAAAATCAAGCACCCTAAGTTAGAAATAAAGGTAAAAGGGCTTAAGGAAATAAGAAAAAATTTTATACAGTCCATTTTTACACAAATAAATTTTGGACTGCAGTATGATATAACAGTACTGTGTATTAGTGAGTACAGTATTGGAAATATCTGTGTTAGCTCAAAAATGGACTGCATATTGAAGAAAAGAGCCAAACAAGCCCTAATGAGGATGACATCACCTTATCCTCAAATTATGACATCATTAATTAATTAAATAAGGATGGAAAGAAATCTTGGAGTATTCTAGACAACTCTTGGCCGGCCACCTAAGCTTCCAAATGTGAAAAATTTTGTTTTTCAAGGGTTTTTTTAGCAAATTTGAAAAGTTTCCATCACCTATAAATATGTGTGAGGTGGTGGCCATTTTATTCACAAATTTGTGAAATCTAACAAAACTTTGACCAATTTTTCTCTCAAAAAGCCGAGCCTTAGGAAGGGCAGAGTGAAGAGAGAGAAACAAAAATTCAAAGGGGTGTTCGGATTCCAACAAAGAACACAAGAAAAAGTTTGAAAAAAAAAATTTTGGAACCCATTGTGGCCAAGTGGCCGGTTGTGGGAAAAACAAGAAAGGGGAAGAGAAAAGTGGAAAGGGAAAGTGTGATGAGTGGCCGAATTTGGGAGGATCAACCACCGAGTGAGACAAAAATTTTTGGTAACCTTTGGAGGGTGAAGACCGGATTGGGAGGAGACCTAAGGGGGGAGAGAATTTTGGATCCAAACCCTAAACTTAGCCTTGCTTTGATCAAGGTAACCCTCCCAAAACCCTAAACTCTTCAATTAAGTTTCAATTTGAAATTTATTTGTATTTCAAGTTGAAAATTGTAAGAGCATAAGCTCAAGTTATTTGGTTGCCCTAGATTAGTTTAGGTGTGGTGCTTGATTAGGTATTAAGGGTGGTTTGATTTATGAGTTTGATTTATGAGCTTTGATTGTTATATGCTTATGCTTATTTGACTATTAGGGTTGCATGCTAGATGTTTAATGTAGTTGTATGTCCCCAAGTATGTGAATGATGTTGTATGAGTATGTTAAGTTGCTCGAAGAGAAATATGAATGAATGGAATGGTTTGCACGGATGCAATCGGGTTACATGCATGTTAAAGTGGGACGTTAGAAAACGTTGCATGACTGATCTTAGGCTCCCGGTGCGGCCGATTGAGGTAGAGTGCGCGTATTAGGACGTAAAATGAACTTAAACCCAAAAACTGCCAGTTCGGGTAAAAACTGGCCAGTTTTCTGGAAAACAGATTTTGAGGTCCTTAGAGGCCGAAGTTGGGAAAACTTAAAACATGAAAGTTGTAGAGAAAGGTTTTTCCTAGGAGGCAGCATGATGGTTTTACAAAATAAGGCTCCAACGGCCTCGATTTTGACAAAAATCCGAGTCTGACCGTGCCCAGACTTCATGCACGGCCAGGTGAGTTCAACGGGGAAAAAGAATGGGTTAGAGTCCGAACTGGGTTTTGTGCAAAACACGAAAGTTGCAGGATTTTTCGAGATCTAAAACTTTCGTGAAGATAACTTTTTTTAAATTCAGCCCAGATTTTTAAATAAAACTAGATTTCTAAAAACTGTGCAGGAAATAGTAAATTCCTGTACAAGATTTTCCAAAACTGTGCAAGAAAAAGGGCATTCTTACACAAACACTGATAAGTTAATTATGGAAACTGTTCCAACAGCAGTTCCAACACTTAATGACTTTTCAAACCCCATTCTAAGAATCCCAAAATTTTATAAGTTGAACAAAGGTTTTTTGTATAAAAAAGAGATATAAAATGTTATGTTTTTCCAAAGAAAAACAAAAGGGAAATTAGACTCAAATTGTCTTAAAATTGG
Organism: Ficus hirta; assembly: GCA_038430175.1. NCBI lineage: Eukaryota > Viridiplantae > Streptophyta > Magnoliopsida > Rosales > Moraceae > Ficus > Ficus hirta. The sequence continues at coordinate 16,938,453 of CM076592.1, forward strand.
GTAGACTAGATGATGACCAACAGTAATCGGGAAGGATACCCAGATTATTGGATTGGGCCCAAAACCCAAAGGTTACCCTATGTAACCTAATGAGTTATAATCCAAGTGTGGTAGACCTTGAACACTAGGGTTACTTGTTGTAACCAAGTAAGTTATCATCTGGGGAACATATAACTAAGGTTATGTATGAATATTGGATAGATCCCCCAACATTTTTAATCCTGACCTATGACCTTTATTATAGCAGGAGATAACATGCTGTTGTCTCTGGATTTGGAGCGGCACATTAACGGACATAGTAAACGAGGTAAGTACAAACCTCACCTACAGTATGGAAAATAGTAAGCTATTTTCAAATATATAACATGTTCCATGTATGTCATGTTATGTCATGCTATGCTATGTTATGCTATGCTATGTTATGCTATGCCATGTCATGTTAAGCTATGTTAAGCCATGTTAAGACATGTTAAGCTATGTTAAGTTATGTTAAGTCATGATAAAACATGATGTATCAAATTATGCCATGATTAATGATTATGCCATGTTTATGTCTCATGTGCATCATGATTAATAAGATCACAATTAAAGATTCTTAGCCTTGGAATATACAAGACTAAGACTAAACCAAGTCAAGCAAGGTGTCGTACCAACCTCCCACTAGATGGAGGATACATGTTTTAAGTTTATGATTATCAACCTCTCGATAATACGTGAGGGTATATGATAATCAACCTTCCGCTAGATCGTGAAGGGTTATGTTTATGATTTCCAGAATTGTTAAGGGCCTTGCAAACCTTGACGTTCTGAGGATTGCGCGCTTTTGGTACGTACACAAGGGGCCCATATGTTAAGCAAAATAATAAGTTCAAGTTAATAATTGATTATTAAAGATTCATAATTGTACATAATTGAGTCATGCATAAGTTGCACGATATTTGTTACGTTTTGTGAGATTATGTTTGTACTTGCTAGGCGAAAGCTCATCAGTATATTTCATACTGTAGGTAAGAGGCCTGCAGCTTAATTGGTGGGCCAGGTGGACGATGCGGCGGGTGAAGGGCGGTGTGGGATACCACTACGTAAATTTTTCCGCAAGTTCTGCTAAGTTTATATATATACATATATATATATTTTAAAGTAAGTTATGTTGTACAAAAATATGAGGATTTGAAGACTCGAGTAAGTTGTAAGAATTATATATGTCTTTCATCCCAGTATATATGCGTGATAAGTTTACCATATGAGCAACCCTAATTATATATGTAAGTTGGAAAAAAAAAATTTATTCTCAATTTTCCAAGTAAGTTTAAGCTATATGTAAGTTCAAGTATGTATGGTAACAGCCCTACATAGGTTGGGGCGTTACATGGCTCCCCCTGACGCTGCCGCGGCCGAACTCATGTCCCCCTTCTTCTCTGTCGCCTATCACCCGCCACCCGTCGATGTTGACGATCTGAGTTTGAGAAGAGGGAGAAAGAGAGAATTTTAATTTTTTATGTTTTTTTTATTTTTTTTATAGCAATTATTATTAAATTATTAAAATACCCTCTCAAATTATATCACATGCAATGCACATGACTCATTCCGTTAGAAATTTAATGGAATTGGACAGAAAAGACCAAACCGTCATCTTTTTAGAGACTTTAAGGTCAGCATGGCCAAAAAGAAAAAAACAAGGACCAAAATATCACCTCTTAAAGAGTTCAGGGACTATTTGGGCCAATTACTCTTATTATATTTAAATAAATAACTTTGTTCTACGTGAAAGAGAATGTAAATTTAGATCATTTAAGGGTATCTCTAATGATTGAGGGGCTCACTTGTATCTTATCGTAGTCACTAGTAAAAATTTTAGATTCGACAACGGTTATTAGCTATCGTCTAAAGTTAACACGACGGTTAGACAACTATCGTGAAAAGTTTAAATATACCACCATGGATAATAAACCATTATGGATAGGCGATATTCCACGACGGTTAACACCGTCGTCGAATAGAGAAATGAGGCGGCAAAACTTGCTAATGCGAAAACACCAAAACCATTGTGTAAATCGAACCTTACACAACGGTTTATTTAGCACATCGTCGTATAAAGTGGGGTTTATACGACGGTTTTGGTGAAAAACACCAAAACCGTCGTGTAAAGTCCAACACTAATTTAAAAAAAATTCGTTTTTTGGTGATTTCCCATGGGCGGCCTAACCCGTGTGTTATCCAATACACGGCTCAGAATAGGATTGACAAAATAATAGCTACATTATATCAATACAAATACCATCCACTACATTACAAGTTTACATATCATATTTATTGAATTGCATTACAAATTTAGACCATTCTCCCCTAATCAAATCCATATCATCACCGATATAAAATGTTTTGCTTTGAAGTAAGTTTAATCCATTAGCATTAGAGACTATGTCCCTCATAAAACCTAAAACAAAAAAACTATATTCCACACTACCCTCTTGGTGAGGACAAAGACGATCCGAGATTTTTGTTTTATAGTCCTGTCTCTTTTTAATCCATTTTTCGACTATAAGCTTCCAATCCATTAGGGCCTTAGCAAGTTTGCAAAATTCAAATAATTTAGATGAATAATTCCATTTTGACATTTCATCAAGCATGTAGTGGGCGGAAACAAAATGCATAGAATATAGTCTACAAAGATCTCAAACTGCCAATTCTCGACAAAATATAGTCTAGAAAGAGCAACCAAAAAAAAAATTTGAATAGCAGTAAATATATAAATTACACTCCAAAAAGGTTACTAAGAAATTATGTGTTTTTGTTGGAACTAACTCATCAAGAAATTTCTTGTTACTTTCTCGACAATTTCTCAGCAACTAAACATTCCACAAAAGCCTTGACCAAATTGTCTCAAACTCCAATTTCCTAAAATAGCTAAACCACACAAGATTTAGACATAGAAAGATAGCATTTTTGTTTAAGAAAACAAGAAATTGAGCACAAGAGTCACCTTACTTTTCTCAGAAGCAAAAGAGTCACATCTTTTTTCCAGACGGCCTTGTTGGGAAGAGAAGGCGATGGTGGTGGGAGAAGGAGAGAGAGGGAAGGGCGATGGCCTTGTTGGGAGGAGAGGGCGGCGTTGGCGAGAAAAAGAGAGAGAGGGGAGGGCGGCGGTGGCATCGGCAGGAGAAGGAGAGAGAGGGTTGGGTGGCGTGGTTGCTGGGAGGAGAGGGTGGGGGCGGCGGTGAGAGGGAGAAGAAACCATCATGTGGGCGAGAGGTAGAGAGGGGGGAGGGCGGCGGCGGTGAGACGAAGGACGAGGAAAAAGAGCTAAAAATGAGAAAAGGTGAGGGAGGGTGTGAGGAAAGTGAGTTTAATATAGGGTTTATGCGCGGATTTGAATGCCTAAATTCAAATTTTATTTTATTTTTTTGAAAGTTTACATGACGGTTTTGTAGAAACCATTGTGTTATGTTGAGATTATACGACGGTTTAAGAAAACTGTCGTTGAAAGTGGAGATTCGACGACGGTTTATTGAAACCATCGTGTAATCTCTACTTTCAACAACGGTTTTCTTAAACCGTCATGTAATCAAAGACTTATGCGACAGTATTTTAAACCGTCATCATATTTGAATATTTTACGATGGTTTTCGGATAACTTGCTCCGTTCCATGTTTTTGATCCATTTTAGACGACGGTTTTTGTAAAACCGTTGTGTAATCTCCGTCGTCTTTTCTAACTTTTGTAGTAGTGAGTATTATATATAGTTTGCTACTGACAATTTTATATTTCAAGAAAGTTTAACCATGTTTTCTAGTTTATCCTTGTTTTTGTTTTTTAAAAGGAAAGCTTAGATATCTTTTTAATTCTTTTGTCGTCGTCGGGGTTGTTCTAGTGTTTTTGGACTTTTGATTAAAATTTTTCTTTATTTGATAATAAATTTAAGTGGAAGAATCATTCTAGAATGAGTTTGTTTGTAGATGTCAACTTAATTGCGCCGTAGTAAAAATTTTTTGAGGTTGGTTTTCCTCTCTCATATTTTTTTTCCTCTTAAAAAAAGTGTGTAACCTCATTTTTTCATACTTTAATTAACATCCCTAATTCAATGTCAAATTTGAACATAAATGCCAGTATTTGATATTTGAGTGATAAAATCATTCTCCAATCCGTTGTCATATTCTTAATATGAAAATTGACACACCATTATTTCAAAAAAAAAAAAATCCTTTATTTATAAAGTTTCTTGGTCATAATGATACACACACACACATATGTACGAGGGCTCTGTTATCCGGCATTGTCGGAGGTGCGGCACGAACGTGGCACCTAGGACGGTCAGACGTGGAAGGCAATTGGAGAAGGGAGGCTGACAGTTGCAGGGTGGAGTTTGAGTAAGAAAACGACAGGTGTCAGCAAAGAAAACATAAAATATTGTTAAGGAGGATGGTTAGATAATTTCACTAGTTAGTAAATATGGGCAGGGACAAGTTTGAAAATGTAAAGTTGTAAACGGTGGTTTTGTACCCTAATTCATAGGGAAATATAACGACGTTTGAAGATCCTTGTAAACAAGAAGCAAACGTGTTGTAGAAGAGGATAAAATACAAAAGTATTCCAATATGTATATTTGTTTTAGACTGTTTGATATATTGGAACAAAGCTTGTCAAAGTTGGCTTTCATCTCTGAAGACCCAAATGGAACAATTCACTACCTCTCCGGGTTGCCTGTGGCGATGGCGTTGATGGCCATGCCGTTTGTAGCAAATCTCCGGTTTGGACCGGGGCGTGGCTGATTCTCTTCCTTGGCGAGGGCACGTGGAAGCCGTGGGGTAGGCTCCAGATGTGGCAGAGGATACGACGGCTTCGTGGCATTAGCCACGGCCATGGATCGGAGCTTGGATGCTTGTCGTTTTTTTGTTCACAGAAGTTCCCCAAGGAACTGAGGCAATTGACAGAGAGAGAGAGAGTAGGGAGGTTGTCGTTTGGAGGGGTGGGTTTGTCGTATTGGTGCGGTTGAAGTCTTTCGGCCTTTGGATTTTTTTTTTTTTTTCATAGACAATGACATCTTTCTTTATTTTACTATTATTTTTTTTGGAAGAGTCTGTGATAGAGACCCTTTGAGGGTCTGAGGGTCTCTACCGGTACATCCCTTTTTTCGGCCGTTTAGATTTAATCGAACGGTTGAAACGTTATTGGTGTACCATACTTATCATACACCTTACCTCATATTACCCTTCCCACCCAAAGTCTTCTCCGTCGCTGGCGACCTTCCCGCCGCCGGCGAAAGACGCCGGTGACCCACCTCCGGCCCCCCACCACGGGCCCCAGCCCCGGCCGCCCGGAAGCCCGTCGGCAACCCCCCTTTCTCTCTCTTCTCTTCTCTCTCTCTTCCCCTCTCTCTTCCCCTTTCTCTCTCTTCTCCTCTCTCCGGCGGCGACCCACCTCCGGGCCCCCCACCACCGGCCCCAGCCCCTACCGGTCGGCCACCGGCAACCCCCCTTTCTTTCTCTACCCCTTTCTCTCTCCTGCGGCCCTCCCCCGCCGGCCCCCAGCTTGCCCAGTACGCCCCCCACCCCAGGCCTCCCCCCACCCCAGGCCCCCCCGGCCGCCCGGTGCCCCCCCCATCCCACCCCTACCCGCGACTTCCCCACCCTACCCCCGACGTGAGAAGAGAGAGAGAAAGAGAGGCCCACCCTACCCCCGACATGAGAAGAGAGAGAAAAAGAGAAGGGGAGTCGCTGGTGGGGGTGGGATGGGGGGGCGTCGGGCAGCCGGGGGTGGGGGGGCCGGCGGCCGGGAAGAGAGAGAGAGAAAAGAGGAAAAGAGAGAGAAAGGGGAAGAGAAAGAGGGGGCCCGGGGGGTCGTCGGGGGGGGGGGGGTGCCAGGGGGCGGGGGGTTGGGGGAGGCTGGGGGAGGGGTCCACGGGTGGGGGGCGCACCGGGCAAGCTGGGGGGGCGGGCTGGGGGCTGGCGGGGGAGGGCCGCGGTAGAGAAGAGAAGAGAGAGAAAGAGGAAGAGAGAGAGGGGAAGAGAGAGAGAAGAGAAGAGAGAGAAAGGGGAAGAGAGAGAGAGGGGGGTCACCGACGGCCGGCCGGCCGGGGCTGGGGCCAGTGGTGGGGGGGCCGGAGGTGGGTCGTCGCGAGAGAGATGAGAAGAGAGAGAAAGGGGGAGAGAGAGGGGAAGAGAGAGAGAAGAGAAGAGAGAGAAAGGGGAGTCGCCTGCGTACAGCCGGCGGGCCGGCCGGGGCTGGGGCCAGTGGTGGGGGGCCGGAGGTGGGTCGCCGGTGACAGAGAAGACTTTGGGTGGCAAGGGTAATGTGAGATAAGGTATATGATAAGTATGGTACACCAACAACGTTTCAACCGTTCGATTAAATCTGAACGGCCAAAAAAAGGGATGTACCGGTAGAGACCTTCGGTCTCTACCACAGACTCTTCCATTTTTTTTAGACCCCAATTTTTTATTTCCCTTTTACTGTAGCCTATGCGTAGGCCTGCCATTTTTTTTTTCATAGGCTGCCGTGTATACTCATTGCTAAATCTAAACCGTCCCTCTACAATCGAGACCAAAATTCCTTAGCCGTTTCTATCTGACAGATTTCCCTTGTGACGTAGCGAAAGCTTACAGGAAAGACGAAAAATCTCATAAAAAAACTCAAGCTTGTTGATTTGTTCACAAATGCCAAGAAAGAGAAAATAACGAGTAGAAAACTAGAGAAAATAATTCTTATTCAATTATCCCCCGGCCACATAGGCTTACAAAGCTTTAAATAACATAACCTTAAAAAAATTCAGAATAATCATTAAACAATGATAAAAAAAAATTTTCAAAAATGGAAAAAATGAGATAATGACAGAAATTGAAAGTACTAATTTTCAGGATCATTCCGCAAAACAAAAAAAAAAAGGAAAATTTCTCCAAAAATTGCCTATTTTTGCTTGTGCCGATCCCACTTTGCCATAAAGTCTAATTCCTTCTGCACCGCATCATTCCCCCCCCTGGTTGGAAAAAATTTGCCCTTGAATTTTGTAGAGAAGTAATGTCAGCATCAGAATTATCACCACGAAACGGCACAAGATGCTTGACATTAAAAACGTCGGATGTCCGAATATGACTAGGCAGCTTCAAATGATATGCATTGGGATTAATCTTCTCGATGATCTCTAATGGACCAATTTTTCTTGCGGCAAGCTTGTTATATTCATGAGCAGGAATATGATCCTTTGTTAACACCACCCAAACAAAATCACCCACCTCAAACACGACATGATGACATTTAATATCCGCATCGTGCTTATACTTAGCAGCAGCAGCTTGCAAATGCTTATAAGTCTGTGAATGAACATGTTGTAGTTGCTGAACAAAATCCTCTACTTTACCATGCACTTTAATAGTATTAGAGACTGGAACTAAATCAAAAAGACTACGAGGAATAAGACCATACACCACTTGAAAAGGACTAAAGCCGGTACTTCAGTTAACTGCATGGTTGTGGGCAAATTCAGCCTTACACAATTTTTGATCCCAAGACTTGATGAATTCACTAGATAAACAACGAAGTAAATCACCCAAGGAACGGTTGACAACCTCAGTCTGACCATCCGTTGAGGATGATAGGAGCTGCTAAAATCCAACTGTGTATTGACCAAATGCCATAAACTGCACCAAAAGTGGCTAAGAAAGCGAGTATCCCGATCAGACACAATAAAAACAGGAAGTCCATGCAGACGATAGATCTCACGAAAATATAATAATGCCACATTTACAGTATCCATAATCTTCTTACAGGGAATGAAACGGACCATCTTGGAAAAACGATCAACCACTACAAAAATAGAATCAAACCCGTGCTAAGTCCTGGGAAGCCCCAAGATGAAATCCATACTAACATCTGTCCATGATTGGGTTGGAATAGGCAGGGGCATATATAAACCAGCATTTGTAGCTTTGCCTTTAGCAAGATGACATGTTTGACAACGCTCCACGAATCTACCTACATCTTTACGTAATGACGGCAAAAAATAAGAAGCAGCAACGAGCTATAATGTTCTATCATGACCCACGTGGCCTTCGTTATGTAATTCTTGAATTATCTTAAGTCACAAACTGCTCTCAGGAATACATAACTGATTTCCCCAAAAAAGAAAACCATCGACCCACACAAACTCTGAATGCACACCCTTCTGCAATTGCTGGCTAATTTGCAAAAAATATGGATCAGTAACATATAAATCACAGATACTATCAAAACCTGGGATCTTTACTTGCAACTCTGTTAGAATAGTTTGTCGTCTACTCAACGCATCCGCCACCTTGTTAAGGGCACCTGCTTTGTGCTTAATCACAAAAGTAAGTTGTTGTAAATAAGCAATCCAAGTAGCATGTCGAGCGAATACCTTATCTTGAGTACCAAGATGTTTAAGGGCGTCATGGTCAGTATACAAAACGAACTCCTTCTGGAACAAGTAATGACGCCAATGCCGAATTACCTGGACTATCGCATAGAACTCCATATCATACGTATTATAACGAGATTTAGGACCATAAAGCTTCTCGCTGAAATATGCAACGGGATGGCCATTCTGACTCAGCACACCACCAACACCCACCTTCGAAGCATCACAATGTAATTCAAAGGGCTGAGTAAAATCAGGCAACACCAAAGCTGGGGCGGTTGTCAATTTTCACTTAATCAATTGAAAAGATGCCTCTGCTTCAGGACTCCACCGGAACTTGCCGTCCGTCATACAATCTATAATTGGCGGCATAATACTACTAAAATGTGATATAAACTAGCGGTAAAAGGAAGAAAGGTCACGAAAACTTCGCACTTCTGTAATAATCTTAGGTTGTGGCCACTGATTTATTGCTTCTACCTTGGAGGCATCAACTGCTAATCCCTCCTTCGTCACCATGTATCCCAGAAAAACAACACGGTCTGTTAGAAAAGTACACTTCTTGACCGCAGCATAAAATTGATCCCTACGAAGGACTGAACGAACTTCCCGAAGGTACTGGACATGATCCTCGGTGTTAGCACCATAAATAAAAATATCATCAAAGTAAACTACAACAAATTTACCGATAAATGGACGAAGAGCTTGATTCATAACCCGCATAAAAGTGCTAGGAGCATTGGAAAGGCTGAATGGCATAACTAACCACTCAAACAACCCTTCTCTCGTCTTAAAGGCTGTTTTCCACTCATCCCCAGGCCTGATACGAATCTGATGGTACCCACTCTTCGAATCAAGCTTACTGAACACACAAGCACTGGTAAGCTGATCCAACAAATCATCCAAACGAGGAATAAGATAACGGTAACGTACCGTAATCTTATTTATCGCTATGTTATCCACGCACATACGCCATGTGACGTCTTTTTTTGGTGTAAGAAGAGCAGGGACAGCATAAGGAATAAGACTTTCCCTGATGTGTCCCTTTGTCAAGAGCTCTTCCACTTGTCTGCGTAACTCCTCATGCTCAGTAGGGCTCATCCTGTAATGCGCCAGATTAGGAAGAGTAGTATCAGGCACTAAGTCAATCTGATGCTAAATATCTCATAGTGGTGGCAACTCATCTGGAAGCTCTATTGGGAAGACCTCATGAAATTCTTCTAACAACGGATGAACTCTGTTAGGAATCTCTCACCCAATGTCAACTGACTTGCATACTAATACATACACTACACCATATTCGACCATCTCCGTCTCAAACTTTGCTCTGATTAATAAATTGGTACTATCCCTAACTACTTTCGTTGAGCCTTGTTGGGTAGTAACACAATTTTATTTCCCCCAAATATAAAACTGTATGTGTTGGTATATCCATCATGCAACGAATGCCAGTCAAATTGCCAAGGTCTTCCTAATAACAAATGACATGCGTCTATCTCCACCACATCACACAAAACTTGGTCTTTGTAGGTAGATCCAATAGAAAAGCTAATTAAGGTATGCTGGGTTACTTCAACATCGTTACCTCTCTTCAACCAGGCCAATTTATATGGCTTGGGATGTTTTTCTGTCTGTAAACACAACTTCTTAACGACCCCCTCAGCCACTATATTCTCGCAACTTCCAGAATCAATAACAAACTTGCATACTTTTCTGCCAATTATACATATAGACTGAAAAATATCATTATACAACCAATCATTCTTATTCTACAGGGGAGTCAAAAAACTCCGTCTCACCTCCAACGTTTGACCCACATCACCAGCAACAAATTCATTTTCCTCTGTTGCTTCTTCAGCGTCTACACTGTCAAGGACAGGTTCCCCTTCACAATCCTCATACACCTCATCAACGAAGATTCCCTTACGAGAAGTCTTGGGACATTTAGATTGTTTATGGCCCATACCTCCACAACTAAAACAACGAATACCACCTATAGGACGTGTCTATTGTTGATTGGGATTTGTCTTAGAAGAACCAGCCTGGGTAGGATTACTAGGACTTATTGTTTGTTGCTGTAGGTGACTGGAAGAACTCCCTGCAATTAAAGGACCTATATTTCGTTGGAACTGTTGTTTCTCTATCTGTATTGCCCTTTGATACGCTTCGGAAACTGTCACAGGATCAAACATATTCAGTGTGTCCTGTATTTGGGGATGAAGACCACCCACATATCAAGACATCAGTTGCTCTTCTGTTTCCATTACCTCATTCCTAGTAATCAACATATAAAATTATGTTGTATAATCAGAAACAGTTTTCATACCTTGACGCAAATTCTGCAATCGTTGGTACATAGTCCGAACATAATTATAGGGTAGAAATTGCTTCTTCATGTGTTTTTTTAATTTATCCCACGACGCAATCCTGGTTTTCGCTAATCTGGATCTCGTCACTTTGGTTTGCTGGCCCCACACCACTACTCGTCCATGAAATCTCGTCGCAACGAAGGGTATACGTTTACCAACAAGAACCTCCTTAAACTCCAAGATCTCCTCCACTGCAGTCAGCCAATCCAAGAATTCTTCTGGGTTTAATCCACCATGGAATTCATGAATATCAACTTTAAATCCTAATTCCCAATGCCTATATTCCTCCTAGACACCTCCTCTCCGTCGGGTTGGCAGATCTATTGGTTGATCAAGCGGCGCAAATGGATTTTCATCTTCAGGATCCTCAAAAGGTTAGGCCATAGGCGCATGTTGCTGTGGCGCGAGTGCAGCAATTTACGGAGTCAGCAACTCCACTTGTTAACGCAGATGTACGATCTCATCACGTCTATTCACCTCCTCTAGTTGGGCTTCACGGGCTTCTAGACGTCTCCTTGGCGGCATGGTGAAGGAATGAACCTGTCTCTAATACCAACTGACGTAGCGGAAGCTTATAGGAAAGACGAAAAATCTCACAAAAAAACTCAAACTTGTTGATTTGTTCAAAAATGTCAAGAAAGAGAAAATAATGAGTAGAAAATTTGAGAAAATAATTCTTATTCAATTATCCCCCGGCCACAAAGACTTACAAAGCTTTAAATAACATAACCCTAAAAAAATTCAGAATAATAATTAAATAATGATAAAAAAGATTTTTTTTTTCAAAAATGGAAAAAAATGAGATAATGACAGAAATTGAAAGTCCTAATTTTCAGAATCATTGCACAAAAAAAAAACGGAATTCAATTCTGAATTTATTTAATTAAGATATACCCAAAACAAGAATTACCAAAAAAAAAAAAAAGGAAAATTTTTCCAAAAATTGCCTATTTTTGCTTGTGCTGGTCCCACTTTGCCATAAAGTCTAATTCCTTCTGCACCGCATCACCTTGCCGAATAAAAAAGATTATATATATATGTATATATATATATATATTACTAGCCGTTGAACTTTTGCATGATTAAAATTGTTGTTACATGTAATAGAACAGATTTTTCAAAAAGGACTGAAACCTTTCACTAAACATGGTACTAGATAATTAATTTCTTTACACTTTATGACTTTAAACATGGTATTATATACTTTTATAATGATACAATATTATACAATCCAACACGAGAAACCAACCGTAATCAGGAAGTTTTAAAAGTTTAGTACTAATTATATATATATATATATATATATATATCTTGTGGATGCTAGCGTGCGAGGAAAGGCCAAGCGTCCCTATAGGGTTTCCTTATGAAGGGATGACGAATCCTGTAATCTTCAATGCAGGAAAACCATATTCCACTTTCACCTGGAGGATTTTCTAAAAAAATTGATCAAAAGAAGACTCCAAAACCTACAATGGGAACATGCTTCTGTTACACTTAATTATACAAACAATTTTATTGGCCTTCATATATACACTATACTTATGTTTGGTTCACCGGTTAGAGATGAAATTTTTAAATTGAAGTTGATTGACTTTTCAAAAGCTAACTATAAATTTTGTTGACTTCTTAAAAAATGACCAAAACTAAGATGAAAAAATACAATTTAATTGGAATTAAACTTCAATACCAAACAAAGCCTATATATATACACACATCTGTTCACACAGTTTCTTTTTATTTAATAAAAGTGAAAGAAAAACTATGAGCTTTGTATGCACTAAGAGAGAGGTTGTTGGGCTAGAAAGATCACATTGTTATATATGTGCTATCTTTTTTTCTCTCAATATTTTGAAGTGCATCTTAATTAGAATTTTAGTGGGGCTGTCGAGACCGTATGGACATTAAGGAAAAAAAAAATTAAAAAAGTCTAGGTGACGAGTTTTATCTGTACATTTATATATAAAACATTCTATTTGACCCATAGACTTTCCTGCATGCCTTTGAAATTCTTGCCTTTATCTGCACAAGATCAACTCATTGGAAAAACATGGGTCTATAGGAGCTGTGTTAGATTACATTATCAATTCATCCCAAGAACTTAAGTTATTAAAAATAATAATAATAATAATTTTATAATTAACACTCCTCTTCATGTGCATGTTAGATAATGGGCGCACGTGTAGATAAATATTAAGGTGATTTGGAGGATGACGCTCTTCAAAGAGCACACCTAAGGTTTATTGCCACATCTACATTTGCATCAGAAATTTTGACCTCCCACGTCGAGATACGTTAAATGTCAACATAATATGTATATCTAAAATTACTCACGACTTGGCCAAGCAAGTAATCTGGATGGTAATCTATGAAATGTTGCCAGAATCAACACGAACCACCGACAGTCTCCAATCTCCGATCTCCGATACCTGGAGAGTGTTTTGATAGATTACTATTTTTATTTCTAATACAAGAATGGTCGGCCGTTTTCGGCTCCGATAACCGGAGATTAATCTTGTATATTACTTTTTGATAATCTACAGAATTATCTTTTATATTCTATAGGATTATCTTTTATATTATACCGGATTATTTTTTATATTCAACCATATTACTAATTTCTACAGGATTTTTTTTTTATTTTTACCGAATTAATTACCCAAATCCACAAGAATATGAAAGATGAACTACAATAATCTATACATCTCCAAGATTGTCAAATTCTTTAAAAAAAAAAAAAAAAACAGAATAAAAGACAATAAAACAAACATACACTCAAGTCCAAGATAAAATTAAAAAACAAAAAAAAATGGATTTCCCCCTTTTCCACATAACCAAACAAAAAATTAAAGAAGTACGTTAAAAAAAAATTATCCACGAGCTAAAAATGCTATCATAATTTATCAACACAACACAAATAATAATTTTAAAAAAATTATTAATTATCCTATAGTTGAGAAAAAGCATTATCTTGTCATCTCTTCCCAATTGATGTTCCAGTGTCATCTTGTCATCTCTCCCCACACTTGTTCTCTCTTTTTTTTTTTTTTCAAAGAAAAAACAAAAAAGAAAAAGAAAGAGATGTGGTACCGTGAAAATAGAAATAAATAATTGTTCTCATGGAACCTTCTCTTCTAACGGAGATTGGTTGTTGATACAACCCAAACCCGTAACATCTTTTTGTTTTTATTTTTTCTATTCGTTATTATCTTTAGTACTATTACCAAATCAAAAAACTGAGTCTTATTGGCTACAGTGGCGAGGTTATAAGTGAGTGTTGGTTATGGTGTTTCGAAACTTAATTTGTATAATATCCTTTTGAAAAAAGAAAAAAGAATCTTTTAAAAATCTTCTCATAATATATTATCTCTTATATTATTTATTATCATTCCAAACAACTTTTTGTTTTCAAAAAGAAATTTTTTTACACATCCAAAGAAAATTTTTCTTTTCGAAAATGGATACGTGATTCAAACGGAGCCTAAGGTTCAAACCTTGAAACCAAATGTAATAGCCTATTTTGTACAGTTAGATGTGATATTACCACTAGGCTATGACTGTAACCACTCTATTTTTGTTTTTCACTAATTCTTTTTGTTTTTCCCTAAAAAATAATAGAATGGTGCATTTGAGAAAGTCAAAATAATAGAGTAGACATAACATTAAAAAAAAAAAGGAGAAAATTACGCAAATAACCACCTTTTGTTTACATATTGACTAACATGATACAAATTCTCTAATCTTGACTAACATGACACAATGTGTAGCCTACTCTAGTTTAATTTTTTGTCATATTAATCTAATGTTGTTTTTTTGTATCATGTTGACGGGATAGTCTTCAAATTTGTATCATTCAGATACTTTCCAAAAAAAAAAAAAACCCCCCACAAGAGTCCAATGCAAAATTCTAGATCAAATATATTTTTATCGGTGAAAATCTTGGACACCATTGGAGATTGTGATAATAAATTGTGAGAGGGAAATAGAAGAGGAAAATCTAAAATCCTAAGAATCAAACCTAGCCATACCCACAACCGCAGCGCCGTCTTTGTCGAGGTCACCGGGCCGCAAGGATACTGAAGAGCGCTCAGAGAGTGTGTTCATCGTGGTTCGAGATCTACAAGATCCTCTGCTATGGCGGACCATCGACATGTGCAATCCCAGCAACCTTTCGCGGTGGGATTTGCTGCGGTAACACTTGAAGGCTATGTGCCGACTTACAATCAACCGAAGCTCCAGCGAACTTGTTGAGATCTCTCTTGAGGACTCTGCCACTAGTGAACTGCTCATGTACATTGTTGAAAGGTATCAATTTTTTTTTGAATTTTATTTTATATTGTTGGATCATTAATTCAACGTTGGGCTTATATATGAATAATTATGTATCACGGACTGTCAAATAAAGTTAAGTCCAATTAAAAGTGATATACTAAGTTTTGGGTAATTTGGGCTTTAATGTATTTAATAGGGTGTGGGCCTCTAATGTGTAGAGACTTAAATGATAATTTTTATTTTTATGATGGGCTAAAATAGAAATACCAAAAGATAACAGGGAAGTTATCTATATAAAGTGGTTATGGTCGCACGTATCATCATCATTATCATTACTCAATTCTGACATCCCATTATCAAAGAGAGAACACAGAGAAGAATAAAGGATTCTTTTGGAAAACGTGTTGATCTGGAAGGCCAACTGCATGGCTCTAAGAGAAGAATAAAGGATTCTTTTGGAAAACGTGTTAATCTGGAAGGCCAACTGCACGGCTCTAAAAAGTAATTAACCATTATGGATTCATGTACTCTTCTGCTTATTTGTTAATAGATTCTTAGTGATCCAATATGAATATTCTTGGGATTATAAGTGATGGTTTTGGTCGAAGGAATTTTTATCCAACAATTGGTATTAGAGCGGGATTCATGTTGAATCATTGAGAAATATTTTCACATTTTTTGTTGACGTTTGGATTTGGGCTGTCAGATTCGTTTCTTTGAGTGTATATACATCCATAAATATTGATTGATATTCATTTTTAAGTTTGTCGTTTACATGTTTCTAGGAAATTTTTTTTTCCTGAAAGTTTGTTGATGGTTGCCTTCGGTTTTGGAGTATTACCAAGTCAATTTAGGGTTTTTTTTTTCATATACGGGCCCAATTGAGCCCGTGACAAGAATGGGCTGCAGGCTTAGCCCACAGCAATTAATTAAAAAAATTTAAGGGGTGGGGTCTGGGGCTGGTGTTGGATCCGGGTTGGGCTGACTCGATCCAGTCCTGCCCCATCCTGGTCAACAGTCAGCCCAATCAACGGTCAATAGTCAATTGTTGACTTTGAACATTGAGTTTTTATCCAAAATTTTTTTTAATGATCAATTTTGGTGCAATTTTAAATTCGAATATTGATATGTTTATATATATTTAAAAATCAATTTTGGTGCAATTTTAAATTCGAATATTGATATGCTTATATATATTTTGAGATAAATTAGTCGAAATAACATGTCACCAAAGTGACCTCTCTTGTGAAAATTAATTTGTTTTGAAAAATAAACAGTTATGTATATGTAACTTATGTGAATATTAATCGGCCCAAAGGAATGTGAATATTTAACAGAATTACATGTGCATTTGTGGTAATAAATGCATGATGATTATTCAGTTTTACATATGAACAATAAATCAGCCCAAAGAAAGATTTATTGTTCGATATGTTCTTATTATCAGTGTTTGATTACTACACTAAGATATCACTTACAAATTAATATTTTATCCAAAGACAAAATATTAATAGAGTGTCCGGTATCTTGAGATGAGGTTTGCCTTTATTAAATTTTTTTTTAAATTTTGTTTTAAGTCTTATATGAGCTTGTTTTGTATGTTTGTTGTTCTCTGGATTTAGCTATGACTCTTGTGAATATTACTGCCACCATCAATTCTATTCCTATGCTAAATGGCTCTAACTTCAAGTCATGGCAAGAGAACCTCTTGCTAGTTCTCAAAGTCATGGATCTCGACTTTACGATAAGGGTTGAATCTCCTACAGCTCTTACGGATAAGAATACATCTGATTCCAAGAGGGATATGGAAAGGTGGGAGAAATCAAATCGTATGTGTATGACGATCATAAAGAAGGCCATTCCGGAAGTATTCAAAGGCACAATGTCTGATAAGATCACTATGGCTAAGAAGTTCTTTGTGGATATTGAAAAGAGGGTTGTTAAAAACGAAAAGACTGAAATAGGTACGCTCTTGACAAGTCTAATTTCAATGAGGTATAAGGGCAAAGGCAATATCATGAAGTACATTCTAGAGATGTCTAATCTTGCTTCCAAGTTGAAAGCATTTTAAGCTCACTCTCTCTGAGGACTTGCTGGTGCATCTGGTTTTGATCTCCCTTCTGGCATAGTTTAACCAGTTTAAAGTGAGCTACAACTGTCACAAAGAGACTTGGTCTCTAAATGAGCTCATATCACACTATGTTCAGGAAGAGGAAAGAATAAAGCAAGATAAGGCAGAAAGTGCTTACTTGACCTCAACCTCTAAGGACAAGGACAAAGGAAAGAAAAGGAAGAAAGATAAGGAAGCAGCAGATACAACACCTTACAAGAAACAACAAAAGAAACCAGTTGATCCGGAAGGTGCTGGTTGTTTCTTCTGTGGAGCTGAAGGGCATAGGAAGAAAAAATGCACCAACTATCACGCATGGCATGCTAAGAAAGGTATGCTTCTTAATTTGGTTTGTTCTGAGGTTAATTTAACTTCGGTACCTAGACACATGTGGTGGATAGATTCTGGTGCAACAACTCACATCAGTGTGTCTATGTAGGGTTGCTTGAGTTGTCGAAAGCCAAGTAATGCTGAAAGATACATCTATGTAGGCGACGGCAAAACGGTTCAAGTTGAGGCAATAGGAAAATTTAGATTATTGTTAAACACTGGATTTTATTTGGATCTTGATGAGACATTTATTGTACCATCTTTTAGACGGAATTTAATTTCTATTTCTGTTTTGGATAAATTTGGATATTCTTGTTCATTTGGGAATGGAAAATTTAGTTTGTTTCATGATTCAAAATTGGTTGGTTCCAGTTCTTTGTCCAGTTACAATAATCTTTATTTAATTGATACAATTGCTTCATTTAATGAATCCCTGCAATCAAGTACATGAGGTAAAAAGAGAAAATTAACCAGTGAGAATTCGGCTGTATTATGGCATAAGAGATTAGGTCATATCTCTATACGGAGAATAGAGAGACTTGTGTCAGACGAAATTCTAGATCCCTTGGATTTCACAAATTTTGATGTTTGTGTTAATTGTGTAAAAGGAAAACAAACCAACAAAAGGAGATTTTAAGCCAACAGGACTTTGGATGTTTTAGAATTCATATATACGGATATTTGTGGGTCATTCCCTACTGTTGCTTGGAATGGTTAATAATACTTTATAATGTTCATAGACGATTTTTCCAGATATGGCTATATATATCTCATTCATGAAAAGTCACAGTCGTTGGATGTGTTCAAAAATTATAAGGCTGAAATTGAGAACCAACTCAACATAAGGATCAAAAGCGTCAGATTTGACTGTGGTAGTGAGTAATATGGCAGATATGACGGTTCAGGTAAACAACGTCCAGGACCATTTGCTAAGTTCTTAGAAGAATGCGGTATCATCCCACAGTACACTATATCGGGTTCACCCACTATGAATGGTGTTGTTGAAAGACGAAACAGGACGCTTTAGGACATCGTGAGGAGTATGATTAGCCATTCTACCTTACCAAAATCACTCTAGGGAGAAGCACTTAAGACTGCAACATATATCCTTAACAGGGTTCCAACTAAAGTGACTGCCAAAATCCCTTATGAACTTTAGCGGGCTAAAAGCCTAGTATAAAGCAATTGCATGTTTAGGGATGTCTAGCTGAGGCAAGGTCTTACAAGCCTAATGAAAAGAAACTGGACTCAAGGACGGTGAGTTGCTATTTCATTGGATACTCTGAAAGATCTAGGGGGTACAAGTTTTAGGATCCTATGACTAAGTCGATTTTCGAGTCGGGAAATGCCCAGTTCTTTAAGGATGTCGAGTTTGCGGGGGGAGATACAGTTAGGGACTTTGACTATGAAGAAGAATATGTTGATATTCCCACAGGTGTTATTAGCATTGATCAGGATCTCATCCCTGACCTTGTTCAAGACACAACAGATCAAGACAATATCGGAGAACCTCCCATTCAAGAAATTGTTCTAGAAGAACAAACTCTAGCACCTCAAGAACCAATGCCATTAAGGAAATCCACTAGAGAAAGGAGAAGTGCAGTGCCAGATGACTACATTGTATTTCTCCAAGAACATGAGGTAGATATTGGAGTGATGTAAGATGATCCGATCAACTTCCATCAAGCCATGGAAAGTTCTAACTCTCAAAAGTAAATTGATGCCATGAATGAGGAGATTAAGTCCATGAAGGACAATGACGTATGGGATCTTGTCCCATTGGCAGAAGGTGCGAAACCCATTGGTTGCAAATGGATATTTAAAACCAAGAGGGATTCAAAAGATGATATGGAGAGGTACAAGGCTCACCTTGTCGCAAAGGACTTTACACAGAAAGAAGGCATCGACTATAAAGAGAATTTCTCTCCAGTTTCTTCGAAAGACTCTTTCAGGATTATAATGGAATTGGTGGCGCATTTCAATCTTGAGTTACATAAGATGGATCTAAAGACAGCGTTTCTCAATGGCAACATTGATAAGACTATCTATATGGTAGCCAGAAAAATTTGTGTCAGGAGACCCAAAGAATATGGTTTGCAAATTTAAGAAATTCATCTATGGACTCAAACAAGCATTTCGACAATGGTATTTCAAGTTTTA
Source organism: Ficus hirta (assembly GCA_038430175.1). Classification (NCBI taxonomy): domain Eukaryota; kingdom Viridiplantae; phylum Streptophyta; class Magnoliopsida; order Rosales; family Moraceae; genus Ficus; species Ficus hirta. The sequence continues at coordinate 16,958,062 of CM076592.1, forward strand.
TCAAGTGATCATATCATTTGGTTTTGAGATGAATTTGATCGATGATTATATATATCATAAGTTCTGTGGGAGCAAACATATTTTTCTGGTTTTATATGTCGATGACATCTTGCTTGCCAGCAATGATATAGGCTTATTGCACGAAACCAAGAGATTCCTAACTAAGAATTTTGAGATGAAAGATCTTGGTGACGCCTCTTTTGTATCAGGCATACATATACACCAGGATCGCTATCGGGGTATTCTTGGATTATCACAAAAGAGCTATATCGAAAAGGTTCTCAAAAGATATGGCATGCAGAATTGCAAATCAGGCGATACTCTTGTGGCTAAGGGAGACAAGGTTAGTCTCAATCAGTGCCCTAAGAATGATTTTGAGGAAAAGGAAATACAGAAGATTCCCTATGCCTCAGCAGTAGGGAGTCTAATATATGCTCAGGACTATACGCGTCCGGATATTGCGTACGTTACTAGGACGTTGGGCAGATAATTAAGCAATCCAAGAACAGACCATTGGAAAGCAGCTAAACGGGTCTTGTGATACTTACAGAGAACAAAAGACTACATGCTCACGTATCGGAGGTCGAATTAGTTTGAGATTGTTGGGTATATTGACTCCGATTTTGCTGGATACCAAGATAGTATGAAATCTACGTTGGGCTATATCTATCTGCTAGCTGGAGGTGCTGTCTCTTGGAAGAGTACTAAACAGTCACTTATAGCCTCTTCTACTATGGCAGCAAAATTTATAGTATGTTTTGAGTCGTCCAATTATGGAATATGGCTATGAAATTTTGTCACTGGGCTGTGCATAATGGATGGTGTTGAAAGACCACTCAAGTTATTTTGTGACAATAAGTCAGCAGTTCTGTATTCCAATAACAACAGAAGCTCGATGAAGTCGAAGCATATAGAATCAAGTTCCTAGTTGTTAAAGAAAGAGGTTAGAGTAGATAGTTGTCTATAGAACACATCGAAACAAACTCCATGGTTGTGGATCCACTTACTAAGGGATTGCCACCCAAAGTGTTTCATGAGCACACTGCTCGTATGAGTGTCATGTCAATTGATGATATTTAGTTTTAGTGGGAGTTTGTAATTTTAGATGCTTTTATGATATAGACATATTTTCAGTTATTTCAGTTTATGGATATTTTGAAGTTGTTTACTGCAGAAATAAAGTTTCGGTTTATTTACACTCTAATTTTGGTATGGTTTGATCTCACTAAGGTTTAAGGGTGGACTAGTTGGAAATAGGCATGTTAAGATCATATTACATGAAATTTCTATGCTACATATCCGCACCATGATCCATGTTATTCAGTTGTATTAGCATGCGTGATCATTGATGGGTTGAGTTATGACAATTGTAATGAAGACCATTTTGATCCTATATTGGTATAATTGATGGACCGAATTGGTTATAGATACATTTCGGTAATTACAACAATGTTGAGCTTGTTCGGTTATTTTGTAAAGCATACTTATAAGGTTACACAAATAGCCCAAGTGGAAGATTGTTGGATCATTAATCCAATGTTGGGCTTATATGTGAATAATTATATGTTGCGGACTGTCAAATAAGGTTAAGTCCAATTAAAAGTGATATACTAAGTTTTGGGTAATTTAGACTTTAATGTATCTGATAGGGTGTGGGCCTTTAATGGGTAGAGACTTAAAGGGTAATTTCTATTTTTATGATGGGCTAAAATAAAAATACCAAAAAGATAACTAGGAAGTTATCTGTATAAAGTGGTTATGGTCTCCAGATCACACGTATCATCATCATTTTCATTACTCAATTATGCCATCCCATCATCAGAGAGAGAACACAGAGAAGAATAAAGGATTCTCTGTGAAAACGTGTAGATCTACAAGACCAACCACACGGCTCTATAAAGTGATTAACCGTTATGAATTTAGGTACGCTTTTGCTTATTCGTTAGTAGATTCTTGATAATCCAACATGACTATTATTGGGATTATAGGTGATGGTTTTCGCCAAAGAAATTTTTATCCAACATATATTTCTTGTAAGTAGAGATTTCAAATTTTTTTTGAATTTTATTTTATATTTCTTTCTTGCTTAATTTGAAGATTCGGATTCAACAATTATATTCGATTTGAAGCCAATTCCTAATTATGCTCAAATTTGAATTCTGTTTACCGTTGCTTGGATTGAGAAACCCTAAATTGATTTTAGAAATTGATTACCTCCTTCTTGTACTTCAAAGCCTTCTTGGAGGCCTCGCGGTTCGGGTCGAGGTGTTGGAGCCTCACGAATAGTACCAAGCAACTCATTCTTTTTTCTGGGTTTCTTTTTCTGAGCACTGGTAATGGTGACTACCAAGAACATTTTGGTGTTCCCCTATTTGGCTGCCAAGAAGATTCCAGAATAACTTTATAATTTAATCAAATTTGTTTTTTAATTATAGTTTAATATGAGATTATTAAAATACCCTTCAATATTATATCATATGTTTCATATTTGACTCATTTCGTTAAAAAATTAACGGTTTTGGATGAAAAAGATTATAATTGTCAATGTTTAAAGAGTTTAGGATCATCTTGATTAAGAAAAAAATTAAAACAGATACCAAATTATCGTCTTATAAAAAATTAAAGATCATTTAAATCAATTACTTTAAAAACAAAAACAAACAATATCCAAAAGAAAAAGAAAAAGAAAAACTAACCCAAAAAAAAAAAAAAGTCCATCCGCGCAAAAGTGAACACAGTTCAAATTAAAAAATGAGCGGGTTTTTGTTTACTAGTTGTCTTTCTCTCTCTCTCTCTCCAACGGATCCAGCTTCTCCTTAGCTTTCTTTCAAACTTCGTATTTTTCTTCTTCATTTCTCAATGGATTACATCTAAAATTTTCCTGGAAAATCCTTGGCTCAGTTTTCCACCATGTCGTCCAAAGAAACCTCGACAGCCACTTCCCGTTTCTCAGCAGCTCGAAACGTTTCGAAAACCCCGACGCCGTCCGAACCCAACGAGAACGACTTCGAAACGCCGCCGCCGCCGCTGAATCTTCTCCACTACCCGTTGCCTCCTCGGTCGCCTCTCAACACCATCGCCGATCCCTCGCAGACTCCGTCGGCTTCGATTTTGTTCCACAAGGACACCTTCGACTCCAAGCGTCGGTTTTCCTTCTCCGATCGGCACCCGCACGCCTCTCCTTCCAAGAATGCCTCCCGAGCTTCCCTCGCCGGTCCGATTTCTAGGGCTCCGCAGAGAGTTTCTAGGCCTATTTTGCTTGCCGCCGCCCCCGAATTTGAGACGACGCCGCATTTCGAGCTTGAAGAGGACGAATCATTCTGGGCCGATCACAATGTGCAGGTTTCGCTGCTAAAAAAGATTTCTTTTTTCTTTTCTTTTCTTTTTTTTGGGTGTCCTTTCTTGTAAAATTGTGTTGTTGTTTTTGGTGGTGATTCAGGTTCTGATTCGAGTTCGGCCTCTGAATAGAATGGAGAGAGTTTCTCAGGGTCTAGGTCGGTGTTTGAAGCAGGAAAGTGCTCAAACTCTGGTGTGGCTTGGTCCTCCTGAGACCAGATTTACCTTCGATCATGTTGCATGCGACACAATTTCACAGGTGCTACTTACATCTATATGTATAAATATGTGTGTGTGTGTCTGTATGTATGGTTATTTTAGGTTGTGTTGGACAGTGTAACTTTGCTAAAAACAACTTATAGATCATTCAAAGTAAGAAAAATATTTTTTCCCCTTTTAAGACTTCTGTACTTCTCACTAATGAAAAAGAAAGAAAGAAAGAAAGAAATAAATAATATATATATATATATATATATATATATATATATATATATATATATAAAGATAGTATCATTTTGCTAAAAGACACCACCCATATAAGTTATTTGTTATTTGTTTCTGAATAAGCATATATTTCAAGTAAGCAAAGATACTTGTCTTTACCTTCATTAAATGGATGTGGTTGGGCAATAGAGATGAACACAGAAAGAAGAGAGAGATAAATAGAAGTTGTTGTTGGGTTTTTTTTTTTTTGGGGGTTGGGGGGATAAATAGAAGGTTAATTTCAAATTTGAAAAATAAGGTTTGTCTTACCTTGCCCCCTACAACTTAAAATGTAACAAAAATCCCCCTATGCTTATCATAAGTTGCAACTTTTATCAACTGTGCTTGTTGGGTTACCAACATGTGATTAAAGTCGTTTAAAAATTGTCCCTAACTAACTTGTTGCATGATTTATGTGTAATTAAACCAGTTAAAAAATTGATGTTTTATTTATTGAAGAAAGTACCAAAGTTGCAAAAAATGATTAGTTGAGGGGCTAGTTTTTTCCGTTTTGAGTTGTAGGGGGCAAAGTGAGACAAACCTTATTTTTTAATTTGGAATTTGGAAGAGAAGTATGACTAAGAGAGTGAGAAAGGAAAATAACAACAACTAAAAGGAAGAGAGAACCTAGATATGAAATTCAGTAACATATAAATAGGCACTAACTAATCCAACCAAATTTGAAGAAATTTACTTGATTAATCCTACTTATAGTCTATGGATAGGAGAAAGCAAGTCAAATAAGAAAATTAAAAAGCTTAACTAGAACAAAAGTCGTAAACATATGATATCTAATTATTGCTTAGATAAACTCAAATTACTATTTGTTATGATTATTGTACATCTGAAGCTACAAAGTTAGAACTTAGTTTTCTAGTATGCATACATCTCAAGATGCTAATTTTGTCTCAAATATATGAATTTGGTGTAGGAAAACCTCTTCCGGGTTGCAGGGCTGCCCATGGTGGAGAATTGCTTGTCCGGTTATAATAGTTGTATGTTTGCTTACGGTCAGGTATATCATATATGTCCCAGGAAACAAATTCCTACTACTGTTTACAGTATGTTCTGGAATGTAAAAGTCGATTGAAAAGTGGTAATAAATGCAGACAGGCAGCGGAAAAACGTATACCATGATGGGGGAGATATATGAGATCGAAGGAAAGCTCAACGAAGATTGTGGTCTAACTCCGCGCATTTTTGAACATTTGTTTAAAAGGATTATGGCGGTAACATATTTAAATCTCTCTTGTCCTTGAGTTTTGGATTTGGAATCGTTTAATTACATAGAGTTCCTCCGAGTTTCGTTTTCTTCAGTTGGATATCTAAACAGAATCTGTTTGTAGGAGGAAGAAAGCAGAAAAGATGAACAGCTGAAGTATACCTGCAAATGTTCCTTTCTAGAGATATACAACGAGCAGATAACGGATCTCTTGGAGCCTTCGTCAACGAACTTGCAAGTAAGCAATGTGTTTCAAAATAGCTCATGTGGGGTTTTCCATTTATATTATTTGTCGAATGAAATATAAACCTTGTTTCTTTTTGTAGCTCAGAGAAGACTTGAAGAAAGGAGTGTATGTTGAAAACCTTACAGAGTACAACGTGAGGAACGTTAAGGATGTTGTCAAGCTTTTGTTGCAGGTGGGAACGTAAGGTGTTATATAAATTTATCTACCAATTACTACACATCAGATGAAATTATAAACATACAATTACTTTTCCACTTTTGTTTAGGGTGCTGCAAACAGGAAAGTGGCAGCAACACATATGAACAGTGAGAGCAGCCGATCTCATAGTGTTTTCACCTGTACCATTGAAAGCCGTTGGGGAAAGGATTCCATGACCCATTTTAGATTTGCAAGGTTGAATTTAGTGGATCTAGCTGGCTCTGAGAGGTATTTTTTTTTCTTTTTTCTAGAGTTTATTTATTAAGAAACAAAAATTTGTCCGGACTTGTAATTACTACCTTGGTAATTTAGGCAGAAAAGTTCTGGCGCTGAAGGAGATCGTTTAAAAGAAGCAGCGAATATAAATAAATCTCTATCAACCCTTGGGTACATACTAAACATCAGATCTGTCTTTCAGTTTTTTTTATTTTTTATTATTTATTATTTATTATTTATTATTTATTTTTCCCCCTCTTCGTCTCTAGTTTTTAGCACATAATGCACATTATTATAAGCCTTCTCGGAGTGAGTATTCATTTCTTTGCTGAAAATTATGATTCCTTCAGCAATTTAACGAAATGTGGACATCAGTTTCTTTTTCTTCTTCTTCTTCTTCTTATTTTTTTTTTTTTCATTGCCTCTTTAATGGCAGTAAGATGGTAAACTTGAGAAAATGGAGAAACAGTCCCTCATGTATTTCCTATATTAAGTTAGTTTGTGCTTCAAGTGCGGAGATTGTTCTTAATATATTTTGCAAAGAAAAACTGAACTAAACTTAGATTATTAAGATGTTTCCCTGTAATGAATATGCATATGATGATTAAGATTGTTCTTTATGACTTGTCTTAATTCCCCTCTTCATTGGATCTGTTTTTGATGGCGTTTTGCCATTTCTTCACCTATAACAAGAAATGCGACATTTAACTTATACAAGACTGAAGAAATCTCTGAAGAATATGAATTTCTATATTCATTCTCATATCATAAATTACAGAGTACACACATATATATATACACAGATGCCCTAGCTGTACACTCCTAAAAACAAGGAGAGGAAACGGAAACCTAATAAAGAGGAAAGTCTTCCTCTAAAATAGGAAACAATAAAAGTAGAAAAGATTTGGTATAATAACAGAATCTTCAATATAGAAATAACTACTTTCCTAAAAAGGTTGAGGAGCGTATTTCAACACTCCCCTCAAGTTGGGTTGTATATGTTGAACATTCCCAACTTGCTACTTAGTTCCTCAAAGTTGATTCTTGGAAGAGCCTTTGTAAGAATATCTGCAATCTGAAACCTTGTAGGAACATTGATTAGCTGCATTACTTCATTCTCGATCTTCTCTGTGATGAAGTGACGATCTATCTCAATGTGTTTTGTCCTATCATGATGAACAAGATTTTTGGCAATACTTATGGTAGCTTGATTGTCACAGAATATTTTGATAGACCCCGGTTTGTTTACTCTTAACTCATCAAGTAATCTTCTTATCCACATACCTTCACAAATTCCAAGTGCAAGGGCTCGAAATTCTGCTTCTGCACTACTCCTTGAGACCATAGAATGTTTCTTGCTTCTCCATGTTACAAGATTTCCCCACACATAGGAGCAGTAACCAGATGTAGATCATCTGTCTAGTAAATTTCTTGCCCAGTCAGCATCTGAGAACACTTCAACTTCTCTGTTGGAATTCTTCTTAAACAACAATCCTCTTCCTGGTGTCATTTTGAGATATCTCAAAATCCTATACACGGCTTCCATGTGTTCTTCTGTTGGGTTGTTCATGAACTGGCTAACAACACTGACAGAAAAATCAATGTCTGGCCGAGTATGAGAAAGGTAAATTAGACGACCAACAAGTCTTTGATATCTCCCCTTGTCCACTGGAGCACTTCCTGCTTCTGTCCCTATCTTCTTGGTTGGATCCATAGGTGTGTCAGCAGGCTTACACCCGAGCATGCCAGTCTCTTTTAGTAGATCCAGGATATATTTCCTCTGAGAGATAAATATTCCTTGCTTTGACCGAGCCACTTCCATCCCAAGAAAATATCTCAGATAACCGAGGTCCTTGATCTCAAATTCCCTGGCCAATTCTCCAGTTAGTATAATGTCATCCAGATAAACAATGAGAATGGCAATTCTCTTGTCTTGGGAAAACTTCACAAACAACGTATGATCTGACTGACATTGAGTGTACCCGTTACTGATTAAGGACTTTGTAAATCTACCAAACCATGCACGAGGGGATTGTTTTAGGCCATATAGAGATTTTCGAAGTTTTCACACCTTGTTGCTATTAGACAGCTTTCCTAGCCCCGGAGGAATCTCCATGTATACTTCTTCATCTAAGTCACCATTTAGAAAAGCATTTTTCACATCCAATTGGTGTATAGACCAGTCTTGGTTTGTTGCCAGAGAAAGAAGTACTCGAATAGTGTTGAGTTTAGCCACTGGAGCAAAAGTCTCCTAGTAATCTATCCCATAAGACTGAGTGAATCCTTTTGCAACCAAGCGAGCCTAAATCTCTCAATGTTCCCATCAGCTTTATGTTTGATTGTAAAAATCCACTTGTAGCCTACTGGTTTCTTTCCTTGAGGAAGTTCTGAGATTATCCAAGTGCCATTCTTTTCTAAGGCACTGACTTCTTCATTCACAGCCTTTCTCGACTCTGGAAGTTCAAGGGCTTCCTAAATAGAACCTGGAACCCGCACGCTGTCAAGAGTAGAGACAAAGGCTTGATAGGACTTTGATAATCCTTCATATGACACAAACTTAGAGATTGAGTGCTGAGTACAGTTTCTCACTCCCTTTCGGTGTGCAATTGGGAGAACTAGATCGTCAACCATAGGACTAGTGGGACTGAGGTCAGAGGAACTGTTACCTGGGTGAATTTCTGGAGAAATTGTATTCAGTTCAGATTCTTGACTTGACTGAATCGGAACTGAGTTCTCTATATCCTTTCCGGGCCCCTTCTTCCTAGTATAGAAACGAAGATCCTTGATTGCAAGTTGTGGAAACATACTTTGAATGGGACTTTGGCCAGATTGAAGATTTGTATTAACATGTGAAGGTGAATTTTGACTCTCAGACTGATTTGGACTTGGTGGAGTGGATTCGATTTGAGTTGGGGAACTGCCATGATCAATAGTTTCAGATTGAGGAGAAGGTTGCGATACTACTACAGGATCAGGATTCAGACTACCATTGTCTAAAGGTTCAACAAAGTTCCAAATATGATGTTCTCTCACACTCTCCCCCTGAATATCGGATTTGGGATAAAAGGATTGATGTTCAAAGAATGTTACATCCATAGAATTGTATATCTTCCTTGTGACTGGTGAGTAGCATTTATATCCTTTATGATGTAAAGAGTAACCTAGGAAGATACATTTTATGGATTTAGGATCTAATTTGCTCCGGTGTTGGGCATGAATGTGAACAAAAACAGAGCACCCAAATATCTTGGTAGGCAATGAGGAAATGACTTTAGTAGTTGGGAAGATCTTTTTGAGGACTTGGCAAGGTGTTTCGAATTTTAAGATCCTAGAAGGCATTCTATTGATGAGATATGTGGCCGTAAGGATAGCTTCCCCCCAAAAATGTTTTGGTACATGAGTGGAGAACATAAGTGAACGTGCAACCTCTAGCAAGTGTCTATTTTTCCTTTCTGCGATCCCGTTTTGTTGGGGTGTATCAACACAAGAGCTTAGGTGAATAATACCCTCTTTCAGTAGGTAGATGCCTAGGATAGATTTGAAGTAATCTTTAGCATTGTCAGTTTTGAGGACCCGGATTTTTGTCTGAAATTGGGTTTGTCTAATTGTATGGAAATTTTGGAAGATTTCACTAACTTCAGATTTTTCTTTCATCAGGAATATCCAAGTAAGTCTAGTGTGATCATCTACAAAAGATACAAGCCACCTAGCTCCTGTTATATTCTTTACCCTAGACGGACCCCAAACATCACTACGGATCATGGCAAATGGATGAGATGGTGTGTATGACAACCTGGGAAAGGAAGTTAGAGTGTGTTTGGCAAGTTGACAGATTTCACAACTAAAAGATTTTGAATTTTTATTATTGAATAAGGGAATAATTTTTCAAGATACTAGAAATTCGGATGACTAAGACGATAATGCCATAACATTATTTCACTATCTTTATTGAAATTTGAACTAGACTGACTCTGAAAAGAAATACAACTTGCATTTTGGACTTGTCTTGTTGGAAGAGTGGCACCTTTTAGAAGATAGAGTCTAGAGTCCTCTTTAGCATTGCCAATCATCTTCCCCGAATCCAATACCTGAAATTCACACAAGTTGTGACAAAATTTAGCAACACAATTATGGTCTCGGGTCAATTTACTTATTGACAGTAAATTGCAATCTAAATTCGGGACATGAAGCACAGAATTCAGCATGAGGTCCTTTGTAACCCAAACTGAGCTAGTTCCTGGCACTTTAGATAGAGATCCATCTGCTATACGAACAGTTAAGTTCTTCTCACATGGCCTATACTCAGAAAAAATGTTAGCATCTCCTGACATATGATCTGATGCTCCGGAGTCAATAATCCATGGCCTTGTCTGTCTTCTATTTACTATAAGGGCATTTGAGTGTGTACCTTTCTGGGCTAGCATACTAGTTCCTGAGGTGCAATCGATTTTGGAGAAGAGCTCTTGGAGGACCTTGAGTTGTTCCTTGGTAAATGGGCTGGATTCGGTAGTGTTGTGGTGGTCATCTGAAGTTGTTGCAGAATTAGCCCGTCCTTCTTTCTTGTGGCTGGAATGAGATGGCTTCCAGTCAGATGGTACTGCATTTGCTGTGCGTGGAGTACCCCTGAACAGTAATCACAATTCCAATACTCGACAGAGACAAGGACAACCGTGGTGCGATCACTGCAGAAAACTCAACACTATTCGAGTACTTCTTTCTCTGGCAGCAAACCAAGACTGGTCTTTACACCAATTGGATGTGAAAAACGCTTTTCTGAATGGTGACTTAGACGAAAAAGTATACATGGAGATTCCTTTGGGGCTAGGAAAGCTGTCTGATGTCAACAAGGTGCGCAAACTTCTGTTTTGGAGGTGACGTCTGAAGATTGGCTTGAAGCCATACCGTATTTTGTCATGAGAATACTATAGATTTCAGAAAAATTTCTTAATCTCTGATACCATGAAGAAATCTCTGAAGAAAAATATGAATTTCTGTATCCATTCTCATATCATAAATTACAGAGTACACACATATATATATACACAGATGCCCTAGCTGTACACTTCTAAAAACAAGGAGGGGAAACGGAAACCTAATAAAGAGGAAAGTCTTCCTCTAAAATAGGAAACAATAAAAGTAGAAAAGATTTGGTATAATACCAGAATCTTAAATACAGAAATAACTACTTTCCTAAAAAGGTTGAGGAGCGTATTTCAACAAAGACTACCCAACATTCACCTAATGACCGAAGTTGTCTAGGAGGTGTTCAGTTGGATAAACATTTGCACACGAATTAAAGAAGAATGTATTGTTCTGAATTATTAGTATTGTTATATTTTTTTTCATTTCTTGAACAGGTATGCCTTTTTATCTTTCTTTTCCTTTTAAAATTTTTCTCCAGGTGGAGGGTTTCTGAGAAAAAAGAAGAATGCTGATAGGACATGCTGTTGCTATTCAAGTTTGTTATTTTGACCGGTTTTCTTGTATTTTTCTTGTGCAATTAGCTTGGTGATAATGTCTTTGGTGGATTTAGCACATGGGAAACATAGACATGTTCCTTACCGAGATTCCAGACTTACATTTCTTCTTCAGGTTAGAGGCTAAAATCTCGTAAACAAATATTAAATATATAATTCTGTGCAGCTTTTTATTTTGATGCCTCAAAACAATGCAGGACTCTCTTGGTGGGAACTCAAAAACAACTATTATTGCAAACATCAGCCCATCCATTTGGTGTGTTCTAGATTCCTACCTAGACTTTCATATAATCTGACTGTTATTCAATAGTTTGTGTTAATTTTTTAAAGAAAGAAAAGTAACCTGTGTTCATTTTATGCAGTTCTGCTAATGAAACACTCAGCACTCTGAAGTTTGCCCAGCGTGCCAAACTTATTCAGAACAATGTAATTGCTTTCCAAACTAGCCGTAAAAACTGCAGTCAAGATTACATCCATAATTTCTCATTTTTACTCTCTGACCTTTTTCCTCTTGCCCCTTTTCTAGGCTAAAGTGAATGAAGACACTTCAGGTGATATAAATGCCCTTCAGCGGGAAATCCAACATTTAAAGGTACGTGTATTGTTTCATATTTTTGGAGTTTTACTTTGAATGTATATTACATAGCAGAACTAAGGCATTTTATAAAACTCAAATAGGGCCAGTTGTCCTTGCTAATGAAGCACAACTACCTTTCGAGGGCTACACCAAGTGGTGTGCCAAGTTCTGAAGAATCTACATTGAGTGAATTGTCTAATAATCATGGGATTCAGCACGTTCAAAACAAGGTAGCTTTCGCATTTAAATGTTTTCCTTTTATCTTTTATACTGTTGGAGCCATCTCCCATTTTATACTAATGCTGAATTAGCAGATCAAACACATGGAAGCTAATCTAGTAGGTGCCTTAAGGAGAGAAAAAATCACAGAGACTTCAATGCGAAAGTTCGAGGCTGAACTGGAACATGTGAAGTGCTTGGTATGTGTTCTCATTATTTTATAGAAAATTGTTCTATACTTCTTTGTTCATTTTTTATGTTCTTGATAACTTTGCACTTTACAGGTTCTTTTTAATGCATAATGAAATGGAAAAAAAAAAAAAAAATTTGTTCTTATTTTGTTGCTGTCGCTTCTCCATAGGCACGCCAAAGGGAAGAGGATGCTCAACAAACTCAAGTGATACTAAGTTTCCGTGACGAAGAAATTAAACGGCTCAAATTATTGACTGATGGTATGCTGTCAGCTGACGAGTATCTTGTGCAAGAAAACAAGGCTTTGTTGGAAGAAATTCAGCTGCTTCGAGCAAGAATGGATGAATATCCAGAATTAACACAACTTGCTGTAGAAAATAATCGACTTCGAGAGCAACTACTACTGTAATTTCCATGAATAGTCTTTGAATAATCTACTATGCCATACAATATTTGAATTTGTTCCTTCATGGATGCTAGTGACTATTTGCATTGAAATGTTCTTCATTTCAGGTTACAAAACTTTTATGAACATGGAGAGCGAGAAACACTGTCAGCTGAAGTGTCAGAATTACGTAACCAGGTTGATAACAATCTCTTTTTCTTCTTCTCATTGCCCTCCTCTTCGATTGGAAGCATTAAACATTTTCAAACTGCAGCTTCTGGATATGCTTGAAGGAAAGGTTCCATTCCCCACAAATCCTGAAAACCAGGTTTGAAAAACTTTTCCACTAGATGGGTAGCTCCATATTGCAATTTTTAGTGGATAACAATTGTTGCCTACTTTCAAAATGCAGGAGAATGATTCAACAAAGGAATTAGAAGACTGCAGAATTATGAATTCCAAATTGATAAGGTATCATTTTTATCAGAATATCCTTTTCTTTTCCTGTTAAACAAATTTCTTCTTCTTCTACATGTTTTCTGATAATAATCTTTTCAATAAATGTCATTTTCGATTTAAGCAAATGGTAGAATAACTGATGGCATCAGTCCTTGAGTGGCTATATTTCACTTGTTGACTAATTTGGTCATACGCTTTTTATGACGTGTATGGTTTATTTGTGCAGAGAAGTAGATGAACTAAGAATGGAACTGCAAAAGAAGCTGAATTGTAGTAAAACTACCTCTGATTCTGTAAGGATAATTTACAAACTACTGAATTAGTCCTTAAAATATTCAAGAAGGCGCATGGTATTATGTTGAATTTAGTTTTAATTAGTTGACTCTTTCACAGGTTGACAGTGTATCTATGCAAAGTGATGCTGGAGATGAGATTGCATCTTATATCCAAAGGAATGACGAGGCTTTGCAAAATCGCATGGAAAAGAATGTGGATGATGCTCCTATTATGCCTTCTAGTGTCACTGAAAAGAAGTTGATGGATGCTAGGTTGATGATTGAGGAGATGGAATGTGAGCGAGTATGTTTATTCAGTGAGCAACCAAATGGCCTCGTGGCTGAAAGCAGCAAAGAAATTGAGAGGATGATCTTGCAAGCCAAGTTGGATAGGATGACTGAGGACCTTCAGGATGTTAGGCTGCTAAATGGCCAGTTTCAAGAGGAGCAGGCGTTGCAGTTATCTTGCCAACAAAAAGCTGAACTAATTCGTGAACAAGTTGAGATGGAGACAGCTAGAACAATTCTTCAACTACAGGAAGAGGTTGCTGCACTGCAGTGCAAACTTGATGAGAAATTGTGCAGTATGACTCGGGAAAATACAGAACTAAGAAAGATTATTGCAACTAAAGAGGAGGAAATCAAGGCAATAAATATGGAGTGGGAAAGGGCAACCTTAGAGCTTACAGGATACCTTGTAGACGGTTCTAGATCCCTTAAAAAAGCCTCCAGTCAAATAGAAAGTATTGCTTGTTCATTTCCCCAAGCAAATGCTTGGATTAGTGAACGTGTTGAGAGAGCTGCCAAAATATACATTGAGAAGGAAGAAACAATTCTGCAACTTAAGAGGAGCTTGGAAGATGCACAGAATACGGTAGTAGATCTGGGGCAGAAATTAAGTTCCTTGAAGGGAGTAACATTGGCGTTGACCGAACTACAACATCTTGATAATGATGAAATATCCAATGAGCACATAAGCGTGTTGTTGAACGACAAGATTGACTTGGTAAAGATGTTAGAGAAAAAACTCAAGTTCAAAGAGGCTGAGGTTATTGAAGCGGAAAAATGTGCTAATGTTGCTTTCGTTGTGATGAATTGGCTCTTTGACAGTCAAAAGGTTGTTCACAAAAATGAATTGGGGAGCACTATCCCTATCTCCACTCCTGTCAAGATGGCCAACCATAAAATTTCAGAGGCAATGGCTGATGCAAATGCTTTGGCACTGGATGATGCTATGACTCGCATTGAGTTGGCTACATCAGGAGTATTTGAATCTGAAAACGATATTAAATCATTTTATGCAGATACCGAAATGTATATCGCAGCTCTTCAAACATATATTCAGGAAGTTTCCTCTGCATACAAGGAAATGGTCCAGAACTTGGTTAAAGAAGTTCGTGAACTGCGGGAGAAATACATAGGACAAAGAGCAGAGTGCAAGAATTTTAACCATTGTACAGTTGATATGCAGTTACTGCAAGTACACAAGTATCAAAAGTTTGAAGACCAGTTTCTCATGTTCCATCAAATAAGAGACGAACTTACCAAAATGAATTGCAGGTTGAGATTTATTGAAGATTCCATGCACGCTGAAGTAAATGTATTTGAATGCTCTTCTACTGATGGAGGCGTACATGCAGAATCATGGAGTCCTGATATTTCTTCATCAAGATCGGATTTTTCGAATGAAAGTAGCGCTGTGGGGAACAAATTGGATGCTTCCTCATTTATTTGCAGGTCTAATTCACCTGAGAAGTTATCTGAGCAATTGGTGGAATTGGAATTTGAAGGCTCAATAATTGGGTCTGGTCACCAGAAAAATCAAAAAATGCGTTTGGAAGATTTGTGCAACAGTGAAGCAGCAAGAAATTTTCTGAAGAAGGAGCTGGGGATGCTTTTCAATGATTTCAACAAACTACATGTTCAGCTAGCGGCACTTTCCAATGAATTGAACTTGGGACATTTTCCTGAACCAGAAGGTACGTACTTCCTTGAACTTGCACTTTGAAGTAATAATCATTTTATTCCAATCAAGGGGTCTAAATAACTGATGATGCTTGGCAGACTTGAAACACTTGATTCCATCTTCTGAATCAGCATTGGAGGAAGCTAATGCAGGTTCTCTTAATACTAGACAGGTAAAATCCACACTAAAATTACTTTTACATGAATTATTGCGTGGCCAAACTAGATGATATGATGAACTATGCACTATTAGTTTTGAAAACAACTCTGTATCATAAGGAAAAAGAAAGAGATCGTAAGACTCACAAAATTCATGGGCAGGTGGTGGATGATGTGGAAATTGACCATGCTAGAAGCTTTTTCACTAAATTTGAGGAAGCCAATGCTACAATAAAAGAAGCAGATTTTGTGTTGAATGCTTTGGTGAAAGCAAATGAGAACGCAAAGCAATTGACTGGTATGTGGAAACACACTGGTGAAGAGTTAATGATGGAGCGGGCAAACTTGATTAAAGAAGTTGAACACTTAAAGTCTTCATTACTTGTGAAAGAAACCGAAAATCAGTTACTTCATGATCAAGCCCACTGTACTTTGGTAGAGATCGGAAGCTCAATGTCTTCGCTTGAAGAGTGTTATATGCAATTGAAAAGTGACGAGGAAAAGATGAAAGCAATATATTCAGATGTCTTTTCTGTGGGGCTAGAGATGCTGCAATTTGTAAGCAATTCAAGATCATTTCTGGAAGATATCTGCTCCAAGATTATGGAGAAGGACTTTTTCTTGTTTGCATTGTACCAGTGTTATCTAGGAGAGTTTGCCAAAAAGATTCCATGCCTCAATGCAGAATATGGTTTTCACGAATTGAGTGAAGTCCATAAACTGCAAGATATTTGGGCAAATGGTGGGAGTAAGATCAAATGTACTACTAGTAGTAAGTCTGTACATGAACGGGTTCAAAATGAAGTAGATCATGATGTGGAAGGGGCTGATATGATCTTATCATATGATGATTTGATGTATGAGAATTTTGCACTAAAGAAAGAATTGGGGCGGAAAGAAGTTCTACTAGAGGGATTACTTTTTGATTTCAGTTTGTTGCAAGAATCAACATCAAACACAAAGGACATCAAGGATGAAACTGATAAGCTTATACGGTCTTTAGGCCAAGTTCGATATGAGTTGGAGTTGAAAACAAGACAGCTTGATGAAATTCTGGTCCAACATAAAAAACTCGAGTGTCGTTTGACTGATTCCGAAGAGGCTCTTTTTATGTCAAATTCCAATCTTGCAAAAGCCAATGAAACAATTGCAAATTTTTCAGAGCAAAATTCTGAGCTTAAAATGCTTCTAAAAGATCTCTATATTAAGAAATCTGAAGTCGAAGAGCAACTAGAAGAACAAAAAGAGGTAGTCAAGAGTTTAGAAGAAGAAATTCTTCAGTTGAGTTCTTCAATGGAAAAAGATTTCCTCTCTTTGGTTGAAGGCATAGAAGAAGATTTGACAAGGGTCACCGGTGAGAGAGATCAACTCAAAGAAGATATTCATTGCTTGAATGATAAACTCGAGATGGCCTATGCATTGGTTGATGAAAAAGAAGCTATTATCGTTGCTGCTCACCAGGTATGATGAAACAACCTTTTCTGTTGTTTTCGTTGCTAAAGATGTGATTGCAGCCTTACAGGTGGATTTCACCCGACTTTCTTAATTTTGTAGGAGTCTGAAGCAAGTAAGATATATGCTGAACAAAAGGAAGAGGAGGTTAAAATTTTAGAAAGTTCTGTTGAGGAGCTCGAGTCTACAATAAATGTACTTGAAAAGAAGGTACGTTCCACTTATTTTTCTTATAATTGTTATTGATATTTCTCTTTTCACTGGAACCTTCGGATTGTACTTAATTCTAATGAAGCCTTGATGTAAGAATTTATCAGAGGATTAATGAAAAATGACATAGTAAATAATATTGTTTGTGTGTTTGCATCTAGAGACATGGATGTGAATGTGATTTGACTATATTGGTCACTAATTGAAATCAATTTAACAGTGTTGGTCCATTCGTTAGATAATTGTGATGGTAAAACTTAAAAGATAGCATGATATAATTTTTTTCTTACCTTAGGTATATGAGATGGATGATGAGGTGGAAAGACATCGGTTGATCAGAGATTCGCTTGAAACGGAACTCAAAGCTTTGAGGCAGAGATTGTTGACGGTTGAAAGCTTAACGGAAAATGTGGAATTAGAAAGTGCAGATGTTGAACAAACTCAAAACCAGATATCTAGGTAAGAAGTTTGAATTGTTATCTTTACTTAACCATTACTTACTATTTGTTTAGCTCTAATGATAGTTTTGGTGCAGGCCACCACTTAATAAAGAACTAGAACTTCATCAGGCTCATACTCGAATAAAGCTTCTTGAAGAGGAAAGAGCAGTACTGGAGAAAGAGGTATAGTCACAAGGCAATGTTGCTTTTCATCATCTCTGTTCTGCATGTTTTAAAAGTTTTGTTGACAATCTATAACTACCGTGAAGATCAAAGAATACAAGGATTATGTCACCGAGCTCATGCTGCATGCAGAAGCCCAAGCGTCACAGTACCAACAAAAGGTACACTTATAATAATGGTTTGATTGAATTCCCTATTTTATTGACCAAGCCTTATGTTTTTTAGGCGTTTCAAATACCTCTCTTTGACAAGCTTATTAGAACTATACCCTTCACAATATTTTGACAGTACAAGACATTGGAGGCCATGGTTTGTGAGGTAAAAATTGACTCAGCGAATCCAACAACTTCGGTGTCTGCAGTTCCAACACCGTGCAAAACTGATAAAAGCTCAGTAAGGGCAAGGGGCTCCAGCTCACCGTTTAGATGCATTGTGGGTTTGGTTCAGCAGATGAATTTGGAGAAGGATCAGGAATTGTCAGCAGCCAAGCTTCATATTGAGGAGCTAGAGGCACTTGCTGCTAGTCGGCAGAAAGAGGTAACATGGAGCTATCCTTGAAAGATCCTTCTCTATCCTCTTGACAAATAAGCAAGCATAACAAATTAATTTCATGTAATTGAGTTATCTTTATTTTTTCTCTTGTTACTTTAGAGGATACCTAATGTTCTTACCCTTGTACTTTATTCTTCTATCAATATAAGGCTGGTTTCATATATATATATATATATATATATATTTATATATATAACGTATAAAATAAATGTGTAAATGCTCATGGCTAAAGTCTAGGCCCCCACCATTATGCAAGAAAAATATACTGATTCATGTCTTATACTGGATTAGGTATGCATGCTGAACATGAGACTGGCGGCAGCTGAAAGCATGACACATGATGTGATTCGCGACTTGCTTGGCGTGAAACTGGACATGAATAACTTTGCAGTAAGAGTCACACTATATATCACTCTTGAAGCATGACAATCGATTGATATATTTCTTATTTGTGTGCATTTTGCTTTGTCATTTCATAGAACTTGGCAGACCAGTACCAGGTTAAGAAGTTAATGGAGGATGCCCATCAACAAACAGAAGACTTGCTGGAAAAGGTGCTTTTACATAATTTTTTTCTTTTTGGTGATTCTTTTTGACGGTCCTAATACATCAATCTTATCATTTGGTTAGGAGCAAGAAATTTTTAACTTAAGGAAGCAGATTAATGATCTAAATGAGGAACGAGAAAGGTTAGACGCATTCTTTATCTCTATTTTGCACTTTATTTTGTCTCTCCACCCAGTTTATGTACATGTGACTTTAAAAAAATTCAGCTAGCGGATCAAGAAGATAGATAGAGAGAAATTAAACGACAGTAACCCAGATTCTTAAATAATTCAGAGAAGAAAAAAGGGAAAATTCCTAAACTCATTCAAAATATAGATTAGACAGATGATGAAGCCCAAAACTGGTCCGTCCAACAAACTATACATCATGGACCTTGTTTATCTTAGACTGAAACACTCTTTATACTAGTTAGAACAGAAATGTTCTTGCTACTTTATTAACGTCACAACAATGTAATGTAGTTGCATGCTCGAAATAAATAAGAGGGACGGACATTTACTTGCTGCCCAGATCAGTGTTGAACAACTCGAAGAGCGGGATCGCTTGTTTTGTTCACAGAATGAGATGTTGAAGGTAGGGTAGGCTTCTAAAGTTGAGGCTTGTGTTAAATAACGTCTTATTGCTATTCTTTGAATAAATACCCTGTTGAGCTTTCTGCCACCCTCTCATTCATAGATGGACAAGATCAATCTAAACAAAAAGGTGGCAGAACTGGATGACATGGTGAAGAAACTTCTTCGAACAAAATCTACACAAGGGCAAACTCACATAACATCGTTAAGCAAGGTATGTGATGGAGATTAGGATGTTATAGTTGTATTTAATATTCAGTTTTGATGCAGTTATGGATTCAATACTTCCTTTTTACATGGTTAAGTTTCTCGTTATTTGGTAAAATAAATAATGAGAAACTTACCAACTATAAATAATCCAGTTCCAATAGATAAAGGTAATCTTGAATCCATAACTACATAAAAAATTATTATATTTTAACAAAATCTTATTATTAGTAGGTTGAGTTAATCTTCTTTATATGTTTTAGGCTTAATTTTATAAGTAGCTCCCGTATTATAAATCATGTCTCGTGTTGGCCTCTAACTTTGATTTTACATATCACACCCCCTTGAACTTTTCTACTCTATGCCAACAATCCCTCTGTTAATATTATGTAAAAAAAAAAAAATTTAATAGAAAATTCAATAAACTTTGATCACATGAGCTTTATTTATAGGTAAAGTTGTAATTATATATATTTGTTGACAGCATATTGTACGTGGATCAGAAATATTTTGAAAGAAAATTGTACTCTAATTAAAGGTATATAGTGTAAACCGTATTTTTATCGAAGATATATAGTTTCATCGAGCTATTGCCTATTTTTGGAGATACAGTTTCCCTTATAAAAGTATTTAATTATGATTTTATATCTTTATTAAAGCTCACGTGATTTGAACATGTACTGTTTCTATATAGTTTTTGACGGGACATCGATATAAGTGCTGATTTCGTAACATGTAAAATTAAAAGTCAGGAAACAACTTAATGTTAGGAGTATGATTCAGGGATCATTTATGAAAATAAACCTATGCTTTATTTGTGAATAAAATAGGCCTGGTTATCATATTTAAGTTAGCATATTGATTAATGAATACCAAGATTTCAGATTATCCGCTTGAGTTTTTTCTCTAGACTAGAATAATGTCTTTTCTCTTCCTTTGCACTTCTACATCAATATGTTTCTTTGTCAACAATTTTGACACGTAAGGTGCAACTAAAGTGTTCTAAAAGCTATCTTTATGAAGCAGAACCAACAGTTGAAATTTGGTGACAACAATGATTTTGCGAAGAGGCTTGAACAGTCTGAAAAGCTTCTATCTCGCGTAAATGGCGAACTTGCTCAGTACTATAATGAATCTTTACAAGACAAAACTATTGGAAATAGCTTGGGAACAAGTTACAGGTTAGTTGGTGGTTTTTCCAACTCATAGATAGGAAAGATTATAGCGCATTCTTTTATGAAGTCACTCTTATAAACAATAATTTCATGATAAATTAAACAGGAAGAACAAGCCGCAGTTTGGTTGATGTTCATTTGTGGAAAG
Source organism: Ficus hirta (assembly GCA_038430175.1). Taxonomy (NCBI): domain Eukaryota; kingdom Viridiplantae; phylum Streptophyta; class Magnoliopsida; order Rosales; family Moraceae; genus Ficus; species Ficus hirta. The sequence continues at coordinate 16,978,978 of CM076592.1, forward strand.
CTTTTATTCTACCCCAGTTTGCAGAATTTGAAAAGTCCTGTTTGCTTACGTTTTTATTTCGTAATTATGTAAATAATTCATGAAATCTGTTGACGGTTTTGAAATCTGGTTTCATTTGTTTCACACTTTTTCCTTCTCTCTAGGACAGTAAGTTTTTTTTTTTTTTTTGGTATTATTCTTTTTTTTTTTCCTGGTGTAGAAAATGCCTTGGGGCAGTGAATGTGCGGAAAAACTACGATTGTGATACTATTCTTCTGTAGTATTATAATTATTTTTATTGTGGTAAATTATTTTCTATTGGAAGGATTACCAGATTTATGCCTATCTTTTTAATTATTATTAGTATTACATATATTACTGGGAAAATTAGGGTGGATAGCTTAAGTTTACTATCTAATCTAATAGATAGTCCAACTTCTTTTTATTTAGTTAAATGACCTAATGTATATATATTTAATTATTTTTTATTTTTTCCAAACACCTCTCCTCTCTCTCTCTCTCTGCTCCCTCTGCCCATTTGTCTCTTCCTCCTCTGATGACGCCAAATCCTCTGCCACCAGCTCCGACTTCCTCTCGAGTTCCGTTCTTCATCGGCGAGATCAACGAGATCTACAAGCTCCGTTCCCCGCAACTCCAGTTCCTCTACGCGGGAATATGGTTGTCTTCGCGATTCCGATGAAATCAACGGCTTCTCTCTCCTCCACAATGACGGTGAGGCGTGGAGACCTATCTCCGTGGTTGCAGATTTCTCTTTTGCCCTCGTTATCTAGCTCCAGCGGCGAACTCGCGATCCAGCACTTGAGAGAGAAGGGGCGCTATCGTGGGGGAAGAGAGTTTTTTTTTTAATTTTTTTAATGTTAAATTAGTAATTTATCCATAGTTAATCACTGATTAACCGGAAAATTGGTGATACTATTATAGTCAGTCAATGATTGACTGTGCGTTAATCAGTTATTGATTACAAAAGTTTGTCAGTTGTATTATGGTCAATCTGTAATTAATTATCAATCAGTGATTAATCGATGGTTAATCAGTGATTAACTATGTAATATAATTAATCTGTAATTGACCATTTATATAATTGATTGACTATTCTAAAAAAATGCCTTTTAACTAATTTATAAAAGCTTAGGTTTTTTAACTAATTTTTAAAAACTTAAGTCATTTGTTAAAAAACTTATTAAAAAAAAACCATGTAGCTATAAATCTCTTATTACTGATAGCTTTTGATTAATTTGATGCTTGATAACTATCTTTTTTTTTGGAGCTTTTTGTGAATTAAGATTTCATTTAAAACCCTTTGAGATTGAACTCGAATGGGCATGTCCGTTGGTTGAAACTTGAAAATTTGGGATTTGGGAAACATTTTGAAAATTTTGCAAATTTTGGGAGGGAAAAAAGTGCACTTTAAATTCAAATGACAAAGAAAATTAGTTGTAGTAAATTGCTAGCCATTCATCTACCTGAAAAACACAGGATTTATTATTGATGAAGCAAATTGACCAGATATTCACTGCCTCCAAGCACACTTGGATATAGCTTGCACAACTTCATCGCATCCGAGTCTATGGGCTAGTTGGGCTAGTTTGGTATTGTTGTGCTTAGAGTTATAAATATAAGTTGGGTTAAATGGGAGACTAGTGCTGGGAATTCGGGCCGCCTGGCCCGGCCCGAGCCCGATGGGCTTTTTAAGAAAATCGGGCCGGCCCAGCCCGGCCCTTTGAAAACACGGGCCTTCCGGCCCGGCCCGAATTTTTGAAATATAAGCCCGGCCCGGCCCGCGGGCTTAGAGCGGGCCGGGAGCGGGTCGGGCCGGCCCGAGCCTAATTTTTTAAATTTTTATTTAATTTAATTTTTTTTTGTTTTTTCTTTTCTTTATATATATATATAATATATATAATATAAAATTATAATATATATAATTTTTTAATAAAAATTTTAAAAATAATTAAAATTTTAATAAAAATAATATATATAATTTTAATTTTTAAATAACGGACGGGCCGGGCCGGCCCAACGGGCTTAAATTTTCCGGGTGGACCGGCCCGGCCCGCCAGGCCTAAAAGGAGAGCCCAGCCCGCCTCTTACTGGCGGGCCGGGCCAACGACCGGGCCAAAATTACGGGCCGCGGGCCGGCCCGTTTGGCCCGGCCCAAATTCCCACCTCTATGGGAGACTCATTATTACTCGTAAATTTGGCTTGATAATAGGACCATCCTTAGTTCGATACAAGTGCAAAGACTGGGTTGGGTCTTAGTTTTTAGTACGACGGACTAGTCCGACTTGCCTGTTTAGTTTGCCTGAAGCATGTTTTTTTTTTTTTTTTAAACAACATAATATCATATTTGTAATGTAAATTAGTTTCAAATATATATCATTAATTTTAATAAAATATGACTTTCTTAAAGAGAAAAAAAAATGAAGAAAATGAAGATGACCGTTGCACTTCATTTGCAACGGTCATGTAACATGATGGGGCCAAAGCCCAAAGTGGCACTACAGCAGGGGGACAACGGTAGAAAAAATAATTGTTGCTCAATTTTTTTTTAATTATTATTCTTCATTTCTTCTTCATATAAGTATGTCCTTCCCTCATCATTTTTTCACACCCTTCAATCTTCAATCTTCAATCTTCAGTCTTTCAATTCTCACAAGTTCACAGCATTCTTTTATTCTTCTAATTCTCTTCTAAAATTCTCTTAAAATTTGTTATTCTCTACTTCAAGTTCCAAGTCACAAAATTAAGGTATATGCTATGATCTTTGTTATAACATTTTTTTTTTAATCATTCTTATTTGGTTTTTATAATATAATTTTTTTCTTTCCATATAAGATATGGATAAATTAATTATTTGGATAATTAATTTAAATATCTAGATAATCTTATTTAAATAAATATTTTAAATTAAATATGGTAATTATCCTACGTGGATTTCAAATTGAAACAGAATCTTATCCTAGTCTACCTTGCGTAGGCGTTTTTTATGAGGATAAGTGAAGGAAAATATTTTCTTCTTATTGATTTTATTTTGAATTTAAATTGGAGTTATGGAACATTATTCATGGAGATAAAATCATAAGATATTGGAAGAAAAAAATTTGAATCAAAATTTGAATCTTCTAGTCTTATTTGAATTCAAATTCCACATGGTCCATTCACTATAAATAAGACTCTAGGGACTCCTATTTTATTTAGGCTACAGACTCTAAGGTGAGCAAGACTTATTATTAATCTCTCATTATAGTATTAATAAGCAAGAGTTCTGGGTGGTTGGAAGGAGAAAGCCGTGCACGAATACCAATCGAGAGACCGAGTGCCCACACACTCTACTGTTCAGGAATTGGAGAATAGAAAAGAAGGCTAGTTGGTTGAAGCTTTCTTTGGTCACATCCTCCGACATTCCTGTTGGCTTCTCCTAAGGTACGTAGATTGTAGAATAATTTATTGTATATGGCATCATAACTAACGATCTTAAGATATTTTTTTTAAAAATTCCATTGTGTAAATTATCCATTTTTCCTACATTCCCTAGCCACGGCAGGATCGTACGACCAAATATATATATATATATATATTTTATAAAAGAAAAATACAGAGTATAGAAAAGGTAATTAATCCAAACTTTAGTCCTGTTTAAGGCTATTTTTTGAATTTATGGATTAAAATTAAGTACTAATAGATTTGTACATTAAAAATGATTAAAAAAAATACAAAATTTCGAAATGTAATGTATGTATATATAGGTGACGTTTACTATGCGCCACGGGATGTGGTGCGACGCCGAGTTGGAAAGTAGGCCTTTTACAAGGGAGACAAACATTGCAGGAGAGGGAGAAGAGTGCAGGAGAGGGAGAAGAGAAACTGCAACACGTTTTCTGATCCAACTGGCATAGGAGCATATTGTCCTTAACTGTGGCAGAAAGTCAATGGATTTGGAGATGTTCTTTGCTTGGTTTCTTTGAGTAATATAACCAGTTTAATATTGGTGCGTTGCACAGGGAAGGGAAGGAAGAAAAAAATAAATAAAAAAATTAAGTATTATATAATAAAAACAGTTGATTAAGATTAATAATATAATTATAATAAGTATAATTCTTCCCAAAATCTCTTCTAATAGTGAAGATACAAAATTAAAATGATAATATTACTAATAATAATAAAAATGAAAACAAAAGCAAAAAAATAAAAAATTCTTCTGTAGTCATACTCATTTAAAGAAAAAAAATAAAAAGAAAAATAAAACAAAGAACAAAAAAAAAAGAACAAAAATCTTTAGACTCAAAAGAACTGGAAAAAACAAACCCTAAAAAAAATTATAATAAAATAATATATATATCCCATTTTTTATTTTTTTTTACTGTTTTAAAAAAAACCAAAAAAAAATTTTATTAGGTTATATACATTCAAAAACATAAAAAAAAAAAAGGATTTTAAAATATAAAACAAAACAAACAAAAAAGACACTAAAAAAAATTTGCATGCAGAATCCTTAAAAAAAATGTTCTTTAAAAAATAGAACAAAAGAAACAAAAAAAACACACAAAAAAAAAAACCCAGAAAAAAAAATCAGAAATAAAGAAAAAAAATTCCGAAATAAAAAATCATTAAAAAAAAAAAGGTAAAGTGAGTAAAAACGCAATTCAACAATAAATTAGAATCTAATGTCTAAAATTTAGAGTAAAAAAAAAGGCAAAAACAATATTAAGAAAAAAAAACTCTAAATAGGGGTAAAACCGGCAACAAACTGTAGGAAAGAGAAAAGCAACTAAAAAAGAGGGGTAAAACGGTAATTATACTGTGCGGGCAGTAGTAGGTAATTGTACTGTGCGGGCAGTCGGCAATTTCTGCATAATAGGGATAAAAAGGTCAACTCACTGTAGATGGAAGAAAACCAACTAAATCAGAGGGGCAAAAAAGACTCTGTACTGTAGAAAATCGGAATAACATTGTAGCAAAGGAAAAAAGAAACTACAAATGAAGGGCAAAATCATCCATTAATAATTTTAGAAAGATAAAGTTGTCCCAACACTGTATCAAAGAGTAAAAGTAACTAAAACCCAAAGGCAAAATTGTCAATTGACCAAAAAAAAGAAAGGGTAAAACTGACATAACACTGTAGCGAAGAAAAAATAATTAGTGATGGAGGGTAAAAAAGTCATTACACTGTAGAAAAAAATAAAAATTACTATACATTGTTGTAGCAAAAATTACTGTATATTACTGTAACTAAAGTAGCGAAAATAAATTAAAAAAAAAAAACAAAATGTACTGTAGATTATTATAGAAATAACAGTAAAATTCCCCTCTCCTTTATTATATTAGTATAATGCATAGGTGTAATATATGCGACTCAGACAAACTAGTTACGACATTGAAGTTAGTGAGCACACCCGTGTGGAGAAGAAATTGTCGTTTGAATCTGACGACAGGGGAGGTGGATTGAACGATATGTGTTGTGTACAAAGGAAGAAAGAATAAAACTACAAGTCGTTTTATTCAAGAATGCACAATAGGTTGTAGGAAAATAGAAGTTTTCCAAGTTGGGGACGACAAAGGAGACTTTGAAATGTTGAAATGAAGAAGGAATATGAACCTGGATGAAAAATAGAATATTTGAGATTCCCAAGAATATGGACCATCTGATCAAGAATATGTTGAAAATCATAATGATCTTTCGTTTTCACCACCATCACCAAGTCATATCAATGTAAGGTCACATAGTGATCACCACCTCATCATGTTGGACACCAAATCAAGCTTCTTCTTCTCCTCCTCCTCCGATTCGCTCTCTTCGAGTACCATCCCCCTGTGCCGAAACTACATACCTATTCTTTGGTAAAGGATTCAAAGTGCAATAGTGTTTTACTAAGATCTTAGCCTGAACACCTACCCACCTATGCCTACACTTTACCTATAGTTTGTTTGGTTCTTAGGTATCAGCTTAAGGTTTTCATTTCAGTTTTTATCTTTTAAAAAAAATCAATAAAAATTATAATTAATTTTTGAAAAGTTAAACAATTTCAACTTAAAAATTACTTTTCAAACCCGTGTTTTAAACGCATGTTTAGTAGCTTGTTTGTTCCTCTCTTAAACCATTATCAGCCCTACATTGCAAATCTGACGACTCTAACCCACCTAATACACACATCCGTTTGGAAGCTTATAAGACACATCCCTCTCATTTTTATAAGAGTAATAGATTAACAAATTTCTCACATTTAATAATTTTTAACTTTTATCTTAACTTTTTTCATCAATTATTTTTTAAATTTATTTTAACTTTTCATAATTAATATCTAATAATAAAAGTGACAATAACCTTTTCAAAGTTTAAAACATAAACATGTAAATATATAAATGAAAAAAAAGTTACATAAAATACAACTAAAAGCATATATCTAATTCACCAAAAAAAAACTAAAAACTAAAAACATATATCTAATGGTTAAAAAATTAAAAACTAAAATATTTTATGTAACACATGTCTGTTAAATTCGAGAAATTCCTGAATCTTTCTCAAAATAAATTTACTTTCCCGTTGATGGGGAATCATTTTTTTCTCTTTTTCTTAGTTGGTGAAATTTATGATTAGTCATAGGGTTGTCCAATACACCTACATTTCATCTAATAGTTTGTTTGTTTTTCTTTCTCTTTCTGTCATCCTCCCCTCTCCCCTCTCCCCTCTCTCCTCCTTTTTTTTTTGTTGTGGGGGGGGGGGGGGGGGGATTCTTATTCAATATTTCTAGGTCAGAATGCTCAACTTATTTCCATATGATGGTGCCCTTGATGTCTTGGCCAAACATTGTTTCCCATTGGTGGCGGGACATGTGAGATAGACCTCAACATTTGAGATGCTTATGGCTTGGGTAACGCAAGTGATACAATGGTCGGGACAAAGAGTCGTGATCTTGCTCGAGTGCTAACTCCAAAACTCAATATTTCTAGGTCAGAATGCTCTTATTTCCATATGATGGTGCCCTTGATGTCTTGGCCAAACATTGTTTCCCATTGGTGGCGGGACATGTGAGATAGACCTCAACATTTGAGATGCTTATGGCTTGGGTAACACAAGTGATATAATGGTCGGGACAAAGAGTCGTGATCTTGCTCGAGTGCTAACTCCAAAACTCATCCTAACTTATTGTAGGCCGCAATTCGCCTATATAAAGCCAAAATCCCTAGTGATTGTTGGTAAGTCATATGACAGGGATTCGTTTTCATACCTTGTATGAACCGTCTGTTACACTCTATGAGCTAGCTATGCCTGAAGTCGTTACCTTAATCGTAAGAAGCGGCTTCAACATATCTGATAATGTATCTCTTGGTGTATACTACGTTCATGGTGCTGGTAAAGATGAATCACATGAGCTAATGTATGAAATTCCTTTATGCACGTGTGGAATACCTGGTGATAGAAGAGCTAACTCCACCGTCACATTAAAAACACACTCATAGATTTTAGAGATGAACAAATGCCTGTGCGGAGCCAAAAATAAATTTGCTAATGGCAAAATTAGTGGCAAAGAATTTTTTTCATTATTTTTTTTGGGCTAACGTTTTCATGGAGCAAAGACAAAACTTTTCATGTACATTTAAACCTACTTCTCAAGTGCTGAGCCTCACTTATTACTTCTATTAATGCGTCAAACTTTACAACCCATATTACGAACCCGTTCGAATAACAAATTCTAACTCATATTACAAACAAACGATATATATTTTTGTAAGAAAAAATATTTAAAATAATTGAAAAATAAATTTCAAGAGACCTTTCTTAAGAAAACAAGAGATTTGTATAATTAAGCCCCACGTTTGGTGATTGAGTTTAACTCAAACTCAACTCAAATTTTTCATATCAATTTTTATCTTTTTATGAAAAGTCAACAAAATTTATAACTACTTTTTAAAAAATCAACCAACTTAAACTTAAAAATTTTATCTCATCTCAAACTCAACTCAAACACTAAACGAACAAAATCTGCAAAAATTATAGAGTGATATAGATGCAAATTCCCAAATTGAGATATTGTAAAAAATCAAATTTACGAAAATAATTAAAGTAAATAACAAATTTTAAAAATTTTATTTACTAAGTAACTGATAAATTATTAAATAAATAACATATTTACAAGATATAAATGAATTATTTATTTGATAAATCTAGTAAATGACATATTTCCAAAACATAAATGAATTACTTATCTGATATATCTGATGTAAATAAATCATTTTTTTGAAAAATCTATTATTTACTTCAAATACTTTAAAAACATGCTGTTTATTTCAATTATTTTCTGAAAATTGCTATTTTTACTTCTTTTTGTCATTTATATTAACTTAAAAAATATTATAAAAAAAGTAACGTAAAAAAATTGTGATATATAACCATGGTCGCAATTATTCACGATATTTCTGAAATTTTCAAATTTGAGGAGTACCGAAATTTCTTTTAGGTGTAATATATTTTCCGTCAAAATATCGGGGAAATATGGGGAAAAATATCGATATCGGTAAAATATAATGCAATTTTTACAAAATATCCGGAAATATCGAGGAAATATCAGAAATTTCGGTGGAAATATTGAAAATTTAGGATGGAAATTGTAATTTGAAAATTTTTAAAATTGTGGATTTCTATCATCTGGCATCTTTTTGAGCATGCCATAATTATCTTATATTTTTTTTAAAAGGTGGTGAAATAGCGCAATTAGCAACTAGCATGTTACAATTATTTTATAAAAAAGAGATAAAAATAAAATAAACAGATAACGCATAAAATCTGAGAAAATATATTCTTCTAAACTTCTTACAACCTTTGCACAATTTATTATTTATACAAATAGATTGAAGAGAGATCAACAAACATATATATTAACATGTTTATATCTATATTCAGCTTTATTATAATAACATGTCATGACACCAATTTTACTTAAATCAAGATGATATCTCATTTATATTTGGACCTCTTATGACTTCCTTTTAATATCAAAATATACAAGATATAATATATATTTTTTATACAAAACTTATGTATTTATATATCTTTTTAATATTTATACCATCTTAAAATATTAAAAATAATTTTAAATATATATTTCAATAACTTCTATAATTTTTTTTTTGATATTTATATCAATAACGATAATATCTAAAAAAATTTATAAAATTGAACTATAAATTTTTCCGTTGATATTTCATATTTTCATCCTTACATATAACTTTAAAAAAAAAAAAAAGTCCAACACGGACAAGGCCAAAAACTTTTTTCTTCCTTTAAGCTAAAGAAAGAAGAAAGATAAAAGAAAAAGGCTTTTTTATTTTATTTTATTTTTTATTTTAGTGTTTTTAACACGCTTCTCTCTCTCTGTCTCTCTCTCTCTCTAGACTCGAAGAAGAAGCGGTCGGTTTCCAAAGTCCAAACTCCCATTTCCCTCCCCTCTCTATCTCTGTCTCTGTCCTGTCTCTGTCTCTCTCTCTCTCTGTTTCTCTCTCTAAAAGCACAGTTGCAGAGCCAGAGCCATCTTTGTATCTTCTTCCTTTCTTATTACCCTTTCATCTCTTCGGCGAGTGCCAACTTCATTATTTCTTCTTCTCATCCATTTTTTCTCTTATATATATATATTTTGTATTATTCCCTTTGTGAATGGTCACCGAACCTCACCTTTCCCTTCATGAAATCTAGGGTTTCTTTCGCGCCACTGCTCGCCCATGGCTGAGGTTAAGCGATTCCTCCCCGATCAACAATTAGGTCGGCTCCGTTTTTTCCCTTTTCCAATTTTTCAATCTCAATTATTGTATATATAGTTTAATATATAATTTACATACACTCATATATATAAATATGTATTTATGTAACTGTAGGTTCCAACAATGGCATGAAAACATATAATTCCGTTTCTCGTCATACAACCATTTTCCATTTTCATTTTTGTTTTTTGTTTTAATTTATTTTCATTTGAAATTAAGATTGATTATATATTGATCATAGACGTTAATATAATATAAAAGTATCTTATGGTTCGGGACCCACTTCCAAGTGATGATTTTTTCATCATTTTTTCCTCTTCTGCCATATATGTACCTTTTGAGCTCATTTGGTTATTTATTTACAGTTTGTCCTGATTAGCTATCATAGTTTTGATTAATTTGTTTTGATAAATTAAAAAAAGAACATTTGTTATGAAAGAAGTATAATTTGATCAAATAAATAATATTCTGTCTTTGAATTTGGCAGATCTTGTCCAGATACTGCAAGAAGCGCAAAATCGTTGGCTCCGACCTACCGAAATCTGTGAAATACTTCGCAACTATCAGAAGTTTCTACTGACACCAGATCCGCCAGTTACGCCTCCAGGTTTGTAACTGCCTTAATCGTGAGATATTGATTATTTTGATCATGTGTATGGTCCGGTTTTGCATGCTTAAACAGAGTAGAAATGTTAAAAGTATATAAGACGGCTTTTACTGAAGCTGGGGATTTTTTACAACAGTGTAGAATTTGTTCTTGGGAGAATAATTAAGATGGCTTTCTTCCAATTGAAGTGCAACCGGCCAGATTCGACAGTTAAAGATGGATTTTTTTTAATCTGTTTTATGATAGTTTCAACAAGGCCTTTATTGAGCTGTTAGTTGTTTCATAGTTCTATCTTATGTGGAAGGGTACAATTACACGGGCAAGCTTCGTATTGATTATGTTTCCAAATCATCTAAAACCATGTATGTTGATTAACTTGTGTAGTTGGTAATGTCTTTCCATACTCATTATTATTGCTCTGTAAATGTGGAGCATGCAAACAACTTTTAAACGTTGTTCATTTTTCAGCTGGCTCTCTCTTCCTGTTTGATCGAAAAGCACTCAGGTATTTTCGTAAAGACGGTCATCGATGGAGGAAAAAGAAAGATGGAAAGACTGTGAAAGAAGCTCATGAAAAGTTGAAGGTGTGCTGTTCAATCTATTATTAGTAAGTTCACTTTTTTTGTTTGGTCTTAAGATGCACTTGAAATGTTCAATCAAGGTGGTCATTGTTAATTATGTAAAAAAATTTTGACACTTCCCCCCATTGTTCTTCCTTGTACGTCAAAAAACTCCAAATAAGTTGAGAAAAGTCCCATTTTGTATCTCATCTCTACTCTCTTCTTGTCTCTTTACGTGATTATCAAATATGAGTGCCTTCTTGTGGCATTTTTTAATACATTCGTAATATGTATTTTGGTACTTAAGGCTAGCAGTTCTTTGTCAATTCTGTTGCTTGCTTTACCTCCTAAGTTATAACCTTTTCTTTTTATGCTCTTGCAAATTTCTCTCAATGGTCAACAGAGATTGTATTTCTCAACTCTTCTTGTGCACTTAATAAATCGATTTTCTATTCTTTGTTTAGGCTGGCAGTGTAGATGTTCTTCATTGTTATTATGCACATGGAGAGGAGAATGAGAACTTCCAGCGGCGGAGTTATTGGATGCTTGACGGGTGAGTGTAGCTGTTCTTGGAAGAGAGTACTGTTTTCTTGTCTACGTTTGCAAAGATATTTGATATGTGACTTCTATGGGTACCCAAAAGCCGGTCTCTCTCTACTAAATGATTCTAAAAGTTGTACTCATAGTTAGAGAGGGGGATTCTAGTTGGAAAAAACAGAGAAAAGACTCAGAATTTGGGGAATAATTTTCTTCATTCACTGAATAACCTTTATACAATTACAGGCTAACTAGAAAAGGAAACAGTAAAATACTAATTCTAGGAAACTTACAATACTGATTCTAGGAAACTAATAATACTTTCCTAAAATACATATTTGACATATAATTACAGCTATACAGATCCTACAGCTATACAAGCAGTTTCTGGATTTTCCTACACTCCCCCTCAAGCTGGTTTGAAAATATCTTTCAAAGTCAGCTTGCTTACTAGAAAATCAAACTGTTTTTTAGGCAGTCCCTTCGTAAGTAAGTCAGCCACTTGATCTTCAGTTGGAACATAGACCATACATACCAACCCATCTTCTATCTTCTCCTTAATAAAATGCTTGTCCACTTCAACATGCTTTGTACGATCATGAAGAACTGGATTATGAGCAATAGAGATCGCAGCCTTATTATCACAATATAGCTTTATAGGTAGTACTTTTGAAGCCCTCAACTCTTGCAGTATTCTCCTAATCCACATTGCTTCACAAATACCGAGAGCAACTGCCCTGAATTCAGCTTCCGCACTACTTCTTGCAACTACGCTCTGCTTCTTACTACGCCAAGTGACTAAATTACCACCAACATAAGTACAGTAGCCTGAGGTCGATCTCCTATCAGTTATACATCCAGCCCAATCCGCATCAGTATAAGCCTCAATCTGAAGATGTCCTCGAGGTTTAAAAAGAAGTCCTGTACCTGGTGTTCCTTTTAAATACCTTAGAATCCTGTAGACAGCCTCAAAATGCTCAGGACCAGAAGCGTGCATAAACTGGCTCACTGCACTTACAGAAAAGGCTATATCAGGACGTGTGTGTGGCAGATAAATAAGCCTGCCAACAAGCCTTTGATACCGCTCCTTATCCTTCACGTCTTCAATTCTGGCCGGTTGCAGCTTCACATTCGGTTCTAAGGGAGTTTCTATTGGTTTACAACTTAACATGCCTGTCTCATCAAGCAAATCAAGAACATACTTGCGTTGATTTACAATAATTCCCTCCTTGGACCTTGCGAACTCCATTCCAAGGAAGTATTTCAACGCTCCGAGGTCTTTAATTTCAAATTCCTCGGTTAGTCTCCTTTTCAGCCTATTCATCTCATCACAATCATCTCCCGTTAAGATAATATCTTCAACATACACAATTAAGATGGCAATCTTACCTTCGCTTGAATGTTTGTAAACCATGGTATGATCCGCTTGACTCTGTATAAATCCAATCCTCCTCACGACCTTGCCAAAACGCTCAAACCATGCTCTTGGTGATTGGTTGAGTCCATATAAGGATTTCTTCAATCTACAGATTCTTCCAACCCCAAGTTCTTCCTCAAAGCCCGGTGGTAGGCTCATAAACACCTCTTCTTCCAGATCTCCATTGAGAAAGGCATTTTTAACATCAAGCTGAAACAAAGGCCAGTTAGAATTCACAGCAAGAGATAACAGGACCTGAATTGTATTTCTCTTCGCAACAGGAGCAAAAGTTTCTTGATAGTCTATCCCATAGGTCTGAGTAAAGCCTTTTGCAACTAATCTGGCTTTATATCTTTCTGTACTCCCATCTGCTCTACTTTTGACAGTGAACACCCATTTGCATCCCACAACCTTTTTCTCACTAGGTAACTGAACCACTTCCCAAGTACCATTCTTCCTCAATGCCTCCATCTCTTCAAACACAGCTAATCTCCAATTCGGTTCATCCAAAGCTTCCTTAATATTTCTAGGCAACACAAGTTTTGAAATGTTTGTAGTAAAAGCTCTATACTTGGCGGAAAGGCTGTCATAGGAGATGTATTTGGCTATAGGGTGTCTAGTACAAGTTTGGGTTCCTTTTCTTAAGGCAATGGGAAGATCAAGGTCGGTTTCTTGGATGGGATTAACAGGTATCGGGTTTAGACCAGATTCAGGGATAACTACTCGGCTAGGACTTGGAATAGAAGATGGAAAAGGTGATGAGTTACCTGATGTATTCGGATGGACTTCACTTGGGGATTCCTCACGGTCTTGTACTGGAAGAATCAACAGATCTTTACTTTTTTCAATATTTTTCCTAGAATAAACCACAGGCTCAAGATTTGATCGATTTTTTTCCATTCGTAGTATTTCCATATCTGTCAAACCAATATCAGATTCAGTATTTCCCGATTGGATGATCCTAGTTTCCTTATCTATTTTAAAAGAATCAAAAACAATATGTGGTAAAGGTTCCGTTTCCCAAAAATTTGATTCATCCAACTTCTCCCCCTGAATTAAATTTTTGTTGAAAAAAGGTAAGTGTTCCAAAAAAGTGGCATTTAGAGTAACATGAAACTTCTTGGTCACGGGATTAAAAAATTTGTAACCCTTTTGATATGGGGCATACCCTAGAAAAACACATTTTTTTGCCCTAGGGTCTAATTTAGACCGAGAGCGCTTTGGTTTGTGCACATAGGCGGTGCAGCCAAAGACCTTTAAAGGCAAATTTGAGGTGATGTAAGTGTGTGGAAAAAACTTTTTGAAACACTCCAATGGAGTGATATTGCAACACTCTAGAAGGAATCCTATTAATTAAATATGAAGCAGTCAAAACAGCATCCCCCCACAAATATTTCGGCAAATTCATGTAAAACATCATAGCACGAGCAACTTCTAAAAGATGTTTATTCTTCCGCTCAGCTAATCCATTTTGTTCAGGAGTATCTGGGCAGGAAGATTGATGAAAAACGCCTTTTTCCTGTAAAAAAGTGTCTAAAACTTTATTAAAGTATTCTGTGCCATTATCCGATCGTAAAATGCTTATTTTTGACTGAAATTGATTTTCTATCATATTGTAAAATTTTACAACTTTAGATTTTTCCCGCATCAAATAAACTCAACATAGATGAGTATGGTCGTCTATAAAGGTTACAAACCATTTTTTACCCGAAACAGTGGTAACCTTTGAAGGTCCCCAAACATCACTATGAAAAAGATAAAATGGTTTCGAAGGTTGATATGGTTTTGAAATATAACTTTTTCTTTGGCTTTTGGCAAGTAAACATTTTTCACACTTTAATACAAAAGGATTGATATGCTTAAACAAAGATGGAAACAAATGTTTTAGATAAATAAAACTAGGATGGCCCAATCTGGAATGCCAAACCATTATTTGTTCATAAGCAGACATAGAACTAATACTACTAAACATTTGAGTCATTTTAGAACTAGGGAAATTATCCTCAAAATAGTAAAGCCCATTGATCATTCTAGCACTGCCAATCGTCGTCCCCAAGTTCCTGTCCTGAAGAATACAATGAGATTCAAAAAAGGTAACAGAACAATTAGAGTCTTTGGAAAGTTTGCTAACAGATAAAAGGTTACAAGCAAGTTTGGGAACATGGAGGACAGACTTTAGCCTTAATTTTTCTGAAATTTGAATCAAACCTTTTCCTGCAATGGGGGAAAAACTACCATCTGCTATCTTAACTTTTTTATTTCCAGGACATGGTGTACAGGATTGAAACAGTTTAAAGGAATTGGTCATATGATCAGATGCTCCTGAATCTATTATCCATGGAGCAGAAGAAGTGATGCAGCAAGATAGAGCTTTTGATTCATTACCTGTGTGTGCCATAGAAGCATTAGGAGAATCGGATGAAAACGAACCAGATTTCAGCAGTGTAAGAAGATGCTCCATTTGTTCTTTGGTAAAAGGGCTGGTCTTGGTCTCATTAGCAGTAGGAAAACTTTGTCCAGCTTTTTCTCCAGCCTTGCTCTTCCAATTTGCAGGTTTCCCATGGAGCTTCCAGCAAGTTTCACGAGTGTGACGTGGCTTGTTGCAGTAGTCACACCATACACGTGGTTTTTCACCATATTTCCGTGGATACATTTGAGGTTTCGACAAGTCTGCTCCAGTGGTCACCAAAGCCGAGCCTTCCATAGCTATTCCAGGTCCTTTCTTGCCCAACATAACATTCCTCCTACTTTCTTCCCTCCTTACTTCTGAAAATACCTCACCAATCGAAGGAAGCGGCTGTCTCCCAATGATTCTCCCCCTGACTTCATCAAACTCAACATTTAGGCCTGCCAAGAATTTGAAGATTCGGCTATCTTCAACAGTTTTCTTGTGGTGGTTTGCATCTTCTGAAGACTTCCACTCATAATTGTTGCAAAGATCAAGATCTTGCCAAACACGCTTCAACGAGTTTAAGTACTTAGTAACATTATCCTCTCCTTGCCGCATCTCACCAAGTTTGAGAGTCAATTCAAAAATCTGTGATTGATTCCCCAAATCAGAATACATTTGATTGACATTCTCCCACAGCTCTTGTGCTGTTGAGTAGCACATGTAGTTAGAGCTGATATCTTCCTCCATAGAATTCACGAGCCACGTCATCACCATAGAATTTCCAACATCCCATGTAGCATAGGCCGGATCTGCCTTTGGTGGGGCTTCCGTTCCTCCTGTCAAGTATCCCATCATTCCACGGCCTCTAATGTACATCCAAACTGCTTGTGACCAACGCAGAAAATTATCACCATTCAAACGAATGGTAGTAATTTGAACCGAGTGAGACTCTCCATTAGCCTTGATAGGGTCGGCTAATCTTTTTGAAGAAGGTTTATTTTGACTAGTGATGGATTCGGTAGACATGGTGGCTTGAAGGTAGAACAGAACAGAGAAAGAAGAATGGAAAGAATAAAGACGAACAGGCAAGAATGGCTCTGATACCAAGTTGGAAAAAACAGAGAAAAGACTCAGAATTTGGGGAATAATTTTCTTCATTCACTGAATAACCTTTATACAATTACAGGCTAACTAGAAAAGGAAGCAGTAAAATACTAATTCTAGGAAACTAACAATACTGATTCTAGGAAACTAACAATACTTTCCTAAAATACATATTTGACATATAATTACAGCTATACAGATCCTACAGCTATACAAGCAGTTTCCGGATTTTCCTACAATTCTCAAATCCAGGCTGTACATTGAATGAAATATTTATGAGTTTTTTTATGGCGTACTTCATTATTTGTGACATTGAGCAATTTTTAGTATCATAAGCATTAAGTGGTGGCATCTCCTTCCATCATTCCAAAACTTTTGAAAAAATTACGTTTTATAGTAAGTCCTTGTGCCTTCTTTTTGTTAATATTGTGTTTGTTTTCATTAACTTCATGTTTGCCTGTCATGTTTCAGGCAGTTGGAGCACATTGTTCTTGTGCATTACAGAGAAGTAAAAGAGGTACCTTGTGATAATCTCGTTTCTTCAATTGTGCCCTTTTCGTGCTGAAATTGTCATAATCTGCATTTACTATTTGATCATTGAAGTTGAGGGAAGATTATCAGATCTATGTATGGCTTCTAGAGTTCTAGTACATCCTGTTATCTTTTGTGGAACGGGACTCAATTAACTTAACTTGAATGCCCAACCTTAACCTTCATATATGTGTGTGTGTGTGTGTGTGTGTGTGTGTGTTGATTTTAATTTTTTAATCGTCTCTTTGTTCATTTATTTTTGTGTATACCGTTCTCTATGCATTTCAGGGGTACAAGTCCGGTGTCTCTCGTTTGCTGGCAAGTCCCAGATCACAGGTTGAAAGCCCTCAAAATAGTTTGGCACCTTGCCCTGCCCAAACAAGCTCCCCTGTCCCTACAGGACAAACATCTTTTTCACCAAATCCAAACAGAGTTGACTGGAGTGGGCAAACATTGTCATCTGAGTTTGAGGATGAGGATTCGGGTGAGAATCCTGGAGCTTCTTCTCTCACTCAGCGTGTATTCAGTTCCACATCACATGATGCTTCTTTGCTTTCACACGGAATTGCAGGTAAAAAGCATGGTTGCATGTGCTAGATATTCTCTACACCAGTTCTGGTATCAGTGACAAATTCACTGTTCTTTAACTTGAGTGAAATTCTGTTTGAACATTTTTTTTTATTCTGATTTTGCTAGAAGCCATCTCAGACTATTTGTTATTATATATTTCATATAATCAATCTATTGTAAGTTGGCCAGAAAATTTCTGTCATTCCTTTTATTGTTCATCTGACAAACAACCTTATAACGTGCATCTCACATACTACCTTGTGTTTGTGCGTGTCTTTTTTTTTTTTTTTTTTTTTTTCGTGTAAAAAATGGAAATTTAATAAAGGAACAAATACGACAAGCGCAACTAGCTATTTGCAATTCATAATTATCAAGCTTCAAAGTCTCATCATTAAACCTGAAAAATTGTTCAGCTATTGCTTTCTGTTCAGCAACAATAAGCAAGAGAAAGAAAAAGTTACTGACCAGCTGTCCATCTGTGCTTTTCCAGGATTTGCGGAGCTATCCAAGATCGTCCCTAACAAATGGTATCCTGGATCTAAATTGTATCAGGCATCTGGATCATCCATCTGGGCTGGAACTCTCAGCTCAACGAGAAGTGAAGACGGCATGCATAACCAGAAAAGTTATATTGAACAACCTTGTGCCGCGGACATTATAACTCATAAGCTAAGTGATGCTAAGTTGGATGGTGATAGTGGAATGCAACATATTATCACCAGTGGTGATAGATTGACAAGTGATGTAGACATTCAAGTGGAAACAATGGCTGCGAAGAGGGATTTTCAGGTATGTTTTTCTAGTCAGCTGTTCCTTTGAATTCTGACACCTTTTATCTTCAGCAAAGATTTACTTTCCAAATTAATTTTTATTTAAATGCTTATGAACAAATAAGAATAGATCTCCAAGTTTCTGGGAGATGTAAGTTTTGGTATCAATAGATGTTTGTTGAGATAGATCGATCGAATCAATTATTATTCTGTCATGGTTACTTGTGTCTTTTCAGTACGTTTCTGGATTTATGTTTCCTGTGATAGAAGCTTCCCGAGCAATCTACTTTTTTTCTTTCAGTTGCAACAGGAGCACAAATTTAATTTGTTTGATCCCCCTTTCAGCGTTATTGTGATCCTCAGATGGAAGCGAATTTCACCGACCAATTTGGGGAGAAATCTGAAGATCAAGATATTTCCTTACCCACTGACGGATCAGCAGAGCTGAAAAAACTAGACAGTTTCGGAAGATGGATGGACAAAGAAATTGGTGTGGATTGTGATGACTCCTTGATGGCTTCTGACTCTGGAAATTATTGGAATTCCATTGATGCTCAGAATGACGATAAAGAAGTATCGAGTTTATCATGTCGTATTCAATTGGATATTGATTCACTTGGCCCATCTCTTTCCCGGGAACAACTATTTAGTATCTTTGACGTCTCTCCAGATTGGGCTTATTCAGGTGTTGAAACAAAGGTAAATTTAATGTATTTGATATAGGTCAAACTTCTAGTCAAGCATGTATATATTTTTTTGAAATATCAACTGCACTTTATTTCTGCAAGTATGATGCAAGAGAATTTGAGATTTAAATCATGTGTCTTTGTTGTCTTGTTCTACTTTCAGGTTTTAATAGCAGGAAGATTTTTGGATAGAAAGAAGCATTTTGCGGAGACAAAGTGGGGATGCATGTTTGGGAAAATTGAGGTTCCTGCTGAAGTCGTGACTGATAATGTCATTCGATGTCAAACTCCTTTACATGCTTCTGGACGTGTTCCATTCTATGTGACCTGTAGAAATAGGTTAGCGTGCAGTGAGGTAAGAGAATTTGAATATCAAGAGAAACCTCCGAGAATCGCTATTAACAGCACACCAGAAGAAGAATTGCGCTTACAGATACGGCTAGGAAAATTGCTAAATTTAGGCTTAGAGAAGAATCCTTTAAATTGCTCAATCCTTGATTGTGATAGTTGTAAGCTTAGAAGTACGATATTTTCAACAAGAATCAACAGCAGTCACTCGACACCTGGTGATACCTTGATTCAAAATTTGCTAAAGGACAAACTTTGTCAGTGGCTTGTTTGCAAAATTCATGAAGAAGGTAAAGGACCTCATGTCTTGGATGATGAAGGCCAAGGAGTTATCCATTTGGCAGCTTCTCTTGGTTATCACTGGGCTATGGGCCCCATAGTCGCTGCTTACGTAAGTCCCAATTTCAGAGATGCACGTGGAAGAACGGGTCTTCATTGGGCATCCTACTTTGGGAGGTGAGTTTGCCGTCTTGCATTATTATACCAATCACATTAGCTATCAACTTTGTTATCTTTGGCTATTTAGCATCAGCAGGAGGCTGTTTGAAACACATTAATAGCAACTTCCTGCATTATTTGAATAAAATCTCAATCTGGCTGCTTTCTGATCATTTTTTGGCTACTTGATACTTCTTGTTGGTGTCATTTTTATCGGATAACTATCGTATGTGTACACAATTTCTTATCCAAGTTTGGTGGGTTTTTTTTTTTTTTTTGAAAGGAGAGGGTGGTTGGGGGGGGGGGGGGGGGGGGCGCGCGCGGTTGGAGGTGTAGGATTGTAGGCTAGACTTTTCTTTTTGCTAAGAAGTTCTAAGCTGTTGAGTGTTGAATTATTGTCATCTTGCATAATCTACGAATAAACTCAAATGTTTTTTTTTTTTCCTTTCAATTATTTCGATCATTTTTTATTCTCTCTCTCCCTCTCCCTCTCTCTCTCTCTCTCTCTCTTGGATAAATAAATGAAAAGGGATAAAAATGATAATTTAGATGGAACTAAATTTTGGGTTGCCTTTTGGATTCACTATGTAAAAGGTTTCAGTTTTTGTTTTCAGATTTCATTATGGATTGGGTTTCATTTCTGTAATTATCTTCTTACTTTGTCTCTGCCGGTTCCCCTCTCCAGTTTAGTTCTTTTTCTCTTTTAAAGGGAAACACACTCTAGTTTTTCGTCCCCCCTCCCTTTTTTGTAGTAATGTTTCAGTTTCTTATAAAAAAACTAAAAGAAATGCGGAAATTCAGATGTATATTCTCCCCTATCCTTTTATCCGTTCACATCTAGTTGACCTGTTGTTGATCTTTTTTTTAGGCTGATTGGAATCATCATGATGTATGTATATATATTTTTTTATCTTTGCAATTTGGATATCTTTAACCTCAACTGTTCTTCACCGTTTATGTAGAGAGGAAACCGTCATAGCTCTAGTTAGACTGGGTACTATCCCAGGTGCTGTTGATGACCCAACTGCAGCACGTCCAGGAGGGCAAACAGCTGCCGATCTAGCTTCAAATAGAGGGCACAAGGGGATTGCTGGATATTTGGCAGAAGCATATCTGACAAGTCAGCTTTCTTTGTTGAACATTAATGAAAATCAAGCAGATAGTGTAGCTGCATTAATTGATGCTGAAAGTGCAAATGAGACTGATTCAAAAGTCGTCTCATCTGACTTGGGCGTTGATAACCCTTTCTTGAAACGGTCCCTTGCTGCTGTCAGGAAATCATCCCTTGCAGCTGCACTAATTCAAGATGCCTTCAGGAATCTTTCATTCCGCCATAGACAATTAACCAAGAGTGGTGACGATAGTCCCAATGATTCACGTGACCTTGTTGCTCTGAGTTCTTTGAACAAAGTGCAGACGTTTAGTCATTTCGAGGATTATCTGCATTCTGCAGCTAAAAGCATTCAAAAAAAATATCGTGGCTGGAAAGGAAGGAAGGAATTCTTGGATATGCGCAGCCGTGTTGTTAAAATTCAGGTACTTCCAATTATGTTGTTCCTTCTTGTGCTAAATATATCTTGTCTGCTTAGAATAAAACTTATAACTTTATATGTATTCCTTACCATTAGTCTAGTTTGGTTTCTTCTCTATTCTCGTGTGACAATATATACTTTATATCTCTACTTTATATTTATTTTTGGATAAGAAACAAGAAACTTAAAGAGGAGGAGGGAGAACTACTAATCCACCAACCCAACAAAACAACACAAAGCAAAGGGACCTTTAGTAAGAGTTTCTAATTGTGGATTACCATTAAAAATAACCTAGAAAATACTTTTATTTTAGAAGTGGCAATTGATTGCTACAGGAGATTGATAAGTCTTCGAAATAACAGATGGTGGGTCATCTATCAGGCAATGCAAAAGATTTGCAAAAAAAATAAAAAATAAAATAATAATAATAATAATAATACTAATGATAAATAATAAATTATGGAAGACTCGATGGACCAAACTCTGTTATCACCAATCCCTTTCATTAACTATGAACCTTGGATATTCAACAAAGGAACAACTATCTAAAGCCTATCCTTCATTCGTCGTGTAATAAGGTGAAATTCCAATTTCCTACTAGGTTGAATCAAGGGATACGATAATGGAAGAGGCGAGCGTTATGAAATCATGTGCACAATAAAGCTCTAGGAGAGGAGATACTAACAACAAAGTATAGAAAATTTTGACCTCTGACATGGAATAGGAGAGAAATTTAGGGAAGCATATATGTATAATTTGGTGTAGAAGTTTTATGGGACAAACATATATTGTGGGTTGATGAGCATCTGTGCGAATGTTGATGAAATCTGGATTAAAGAATGCCATGCTACTAGCTTAAGTTTTGTGACATATCCTGGCTCCTTTCTCTCTTGCCCCCATTTTTTTTATTTTTTTGACCTGGAATAAGATGCATAATAAATGGGAGTTTTGATGATGCCTAATGTTCTCTGTAATTATGCATATTCTGTTCAGGCTCATTTCAGAGGGCATCAAGTTCGCAAGCAGTATAAAAAGCTTGTCTGGTCTGTCAGTATTTTGGAAAAGGTAATACTTCGTTGGAGAAGGAAAGGAGCGGGTTTGCGAGGATTTCGGGCAGAGAAAGCAGTTGAAGAAGCATCAGAAGACATAAAAAGTGGTGATGAATATGAATTTTTGCGTATTGGGAGGAAGCAGAAACGTGCTGCAGTTGAGCAAGCTCTTGCACGAGTTAAGTCAATGGCGCATCATCCTGAAGCATGCGAGCAATATATGAGGCTAGTTTCTAAATTTGAGAAGGTTGAGGTAATTTTGCATTTTCATACTATTATACTATTTTCATACTATTTCCTCTGGAGTTCCTTATTCGCGTTTCTTGTTGCTACACAATAAGAAACTATTTTGCTACACATAATGTTGTGTATTGTGGATTTTCATGGTAGCAACTATTGATCGGTTATCTTGCCAGAACTCAGAAGTGTTTGTTCTGACTCTTGAGTTTGTCCCTGTCTTTTGGTTCTCGGGGTGATTTTTGTGAATCACGTTTTGAAAATATTTTGTTAAGTAGGTTATTCCTATTTATCATTGGTTCAAGCTAATTGATATCCTTTTTTTTTTTTTTTTTAAACATTTGCACAGACGAGTGATGAGGGGAACGATATATCACAGGATGTCGATTGTTGAACAGAAGTCTTGCCTGCATTCGCCGATAACCAATGAGAAGTTGAAGTTTGATAATTGAATAGAGTTGAGGAAACTTTCAATTTCTAATGATCAGTTCTGGTAATATCCTTACCTTTTTAGTCTTTACTGATGGCTTGATTTTTCTCGATCCAAAAAATAAAAAAATAAAAATAAAACTGATGGCTTGACATCTTTTCCTTGGAGGATTTGTCAATTATAGAAATTAGATAGATAGGAGAAAAGGGAAAATTGTACATGTTTTGTTCTTTGTAATTTTATCTTCCTAGATCCCAAAATGTAATCAAAATTTATTTGGCATGGGATTAAAAAGTAGATTAGCTCTCATATGAAATATCAGTGCGATTGACACGCTTATATTGGCAAGTAGTGCTCTATTTTGTATACGAAAAAAATATTTACTAGAAGTTTAAAATCGAAAGGGAAACATTGCGCGCTTGCGAAACTGTCTTTTTTTTTTTTTTTTAGAGATGTTGTTAGCAACAAGTTCTGCGTAACATCGTCTATCTACTATTGCCGCAAACGTCGTCCTATCAAGATAACTGTTTGGAAGAATATAAAAATATCATTAGTCGGAAAATAATCTTCCCCGGATAGATATATTAAAAGTTTTAAATTGCTTGGGTAAATTGTTAGGTTGGTTACTGAACTTTTAACTTTGTGTAATTTTGGTTTCTGAACTTTTTTTCATTGCTTAAATGCCGTAAATTTTTAAAATGTTGTTATAATAGTCCTTCATGTTAATTTTTAGATGTTAACTTTTAGATGGAATCCGTTAGTTAACAATACTTTTTGATCAAATTACTAATAGATTCTATTTAAAAATTAACAAAAATGACTATTGTCGTAACATTTTAATAGTTTAGAGATATTCCCTTTTATAGCTAAAATGAACATAAAATATTAAAAACGTTGCTACAATAGTTTTTTTCGTTAATTTTTTTACGGAATCTAAAGTTAGCATTACTTTTTTTTACCAAATTGCTAACAAATTTTGTTCAACAATTAACGGAAAGGCCTATTATAGTAACATTTTAAAAGTTTAGGGACATTTCAGCTAAAAAAAAAAGTTCAGAGATCAAAATTGTACAATGTTAAGAGTTTATAAACTAAATGATCAATTTACCCAAACTGCTAATATGAATACTAAAGTTTATAATTTAGATTTTCAGCTCCAAAAAAAAAAATAATAATAATCTTTTAGATGTTTACAATATATTGATTTATGTGTAAACCTTTGGTCGACACTGTAAGTGCCTGTTTGGTTAACATTGCAAGTGTCTGTTTGGATAATAGATTGTATTTGAATATTTATTTAAATTGTTTTTGAATGTTCATTCAAATTAAATGTTTGCATTGAAAGTAGAATTTTAATTGTATTCAAATTAAATGTGTTTATATTTGTTAAGAAAAATGTTCCGAAAATCAACTTTAATCCAAATTTTTATGCCATCTTATGTCGCATGTGAATCGTCATTCGTTCATTGGTATGCATGTAACATCAATAAAAAGCATCTATAATTAAAAAGATAAGAAAAATTTGTTACCATGTATGTTATTATTCAAAAATTGAAAATAGAGTTGTTATCTATAGCATTATTATTATTATTTTTTTGTCAAAATAAGAGCCCGCTTGGAGCGACGTTTTTAGACGGTAAAATGTCATTTGGATCCAAAACTCCCAACTTTATATTAAACTCTCTCTTTTTCATTTTCAAAAAACTCAAACTTTTAAAGTTCATAACTTTCTCATTTCAAATCAAAATGAGATGATTCTTATATTCTTATATTAAAATGCTCACAATAACGAGACAAACAAAATAAGATTCATTTTGCATATTTTTTTTTCCGAACACATTTTGAAATTTTGCAGTATTTTCTATATCACAAAATTTTTTGAAAAGTTTTTCCTTCAACACATATATTTAGCCCAATCTTTAAAACACCGTCTCCAGACGTCCCCCCTCAAATAAGCCCTAACATTTGATTAGTGTAAAAGTTCAATTGTGAAGGTAATTTTATTACAATGGATTTTTAAAAGGTGTCAATAGCTATGGATTTAAGTTCAATTGTTGTGAAATAGTGAAATTTTTAAATAATTTTATTCTAGTAGTTGGCCAATCAAATTTCTAGAGTATTAGTTGGCTTGCAATGATAAAAGTAATTTTATTACAAATGAGTATTATGTCTAGGGATGACAACATGATAGGGATAAGTCTCACTCGCCTTCATACCTGCTTGCAAGATCGAGTTCGGAAAATCTTTAGTAGGAGTATTGTCTTGATATCATTTTTTTTTTATTTTGTCCATTAAGACTTACGAGTTCAAAGAAAAAATCGGGCAATATCATCAAAATTCAAAGAAAACTCGTTAAATTATATACAAAATTTAGTAGTGAAACCACTAATTTTGTTGTCGCACCAAACCTCATTATCGGACCAGACTTGCCATCATACTGAACCTCCCAATTCAAAGATGTGTGTTTCCTCGTGAACGGCATTGGGATCTATTTTGTGATGATTGGCGAGGTGGAGGTGGCACTGGCAGTAAGCTTGTTCTTCGTCATGAGCTTCAATATCAGCGATGTGATCTTTTTGCTGCAACGTTCCCTCTACACCGATTATTTTAAATTGGGGATCTAGGGATTTTTTAAAAGAAAAAAATTTGGAGAAATTCTAGAGTTTCAATAAACTTGAGGCTTATTTTATAATCTGAGGAAAGTTCTATGTTTAACAAATAAAAAATAATAATAGAAAATTAGCTAAATATAGTATTTACCATTATATCTAGTATTTACCTTATTTTCATATTTTTAATTTATCTAGTTAGTCATTAACTTTGAAATTGACAAAAAACAATAATATTTTAAAGGAAAAAATAATTGATTTTTAATCTAGCAAAATTTGGCATTTTTAATTATCTTCTAAAAAAATTAGTCATTTTGCTATCTTACCTGATAATAGATAGAATCTTGAACATGTTTGACAGAGCTTTTCTAGAAATTACTTTTGGCTTCTTAAATCCAAAATCTGTTTTTGGAAGAGTTTGAATGATATGTTAACAGAGCTTTTAATCTCTAAAAGAGGTTTCTGTCAAAGTTTGAATATAGGGCTTCTGAAAAAAAAAAAAAAAACTTTATTTGAATAATTTTTATTATTTCCTAGAAAACCTTAATATAACTATGACTTCAAAAGCCCTTAAAAATGTGTTTTCAAAACAATTACTGAAAAGTCATAACTTTTATTCTTCCCCTTCTACTAAATAAAAGCAAAAACAAAAGCAAAAACATAAAGCTTCGAATGTTATTAGTTTGAAATTAAATATTATGGGTCAACAATTGGAGACGGAGTTTTGGAAATTGGTTTCGAAATGTGTGTTTAGGGGAGGTGTGAATTGGAAATAAACTGTAACATTAAAAAAAATAGTGTAAAAATCAGAAAAAAAAAGTGTAAAAATTTAAAATCTTGTTTTGTTTATTTCATTTTTTTTGGTGCAATTTAATAAGAAAAAAATCTCATTTTAACTTAAAATAAGAAAGTTTCAGATTTTTAAAATTCGAGATTGCTTGAAAAAGAAATAGAGAAAATATAAATTTAGGAATTTTAGAGTTAAAGTAACGAAAACTCCGTCTTGAGTTATCTTTTGGCAACTTTAATGCTGATCATAAAAATAAAATTAATAATAGCGCTAAAAGTCCAAAAAATAAAATAAAATAAAAAAAATAAAATAGGGACAATCAGCTACAAGGAAAACACGACGTGTCGTTTTATCAGAAAATTATGGTTTTATTGCCCTCCCCTTGTCCGTTCTTTATCCTTGAGTCCGAGTACAGAGTAGAGAGAGTAGAAAAGATGGAAGCTCTGAATTCAGCCCTGAGCTCCGCCCATATCTCCGACGACGACAAACAACCACCAAACGACGTCGTTCCAGTGACTTCCTTCAGCGAGGCCGTCAACGATGTCACCCTCCACTTCCAGATCATTCGTCTTCCTCGGCAGGTCCACTACTACACCACTTCATCCAACTTCCCCTCCCCCCCCCCCTTCTTTTTTCTATTTACTTTTTTTTTTTTTAAGGGTTTCTCTTTTTCATTTACTTCAAAACTAGAAGGAAAACAAAAATAGAAATTATTTATTTATTTATTTATTCTTTTCTAAAGATATATGCTTGGATTGGTTGCAACTCTGCGAAATTTGGGCATTTGTACGCAGCAGCGCCTACTCAACCCGTGAGGTTTTTTTTTTTTTTTTTTTTTTCTGTTTTAATTCTTGTTTTAAAAATTTTGGTGTATTGGAAATTTTCGAAATAATATGCAGAAGCATAATGGAGTAAGTGTGAGTTGTGTGTTTGGTGGGGCATCTGATAATACAGCTTCAGGCATTGCTCGACGATTAGGTATTTTAATATTTTTTCTTTTTTTTTTTTTTGAGGTATTTTAATCTATATATATGTCTATACATAGGAAATGTCTCAAGTGCCGATGGATCCGGCAGTTGTAACATTCTATTTTGCTTCTTGTAACTGCTTGTTGACCTACATGTTACCTTTTGTTTTGAATCTTGTAACATGGACTATCTAGAACTATTAGCGTAAGTGATATGATGAGTATCAATGAAAAATTTTATATTTGAATCAACTGGTTGTTATAAAAAAAAAAAATGCTACAAGAGCCATTTTGTAAGGGTGCGGATAAGAGAGCATACTTTTATAAATGTATAAACTTGGGAAAAAAGGAATTCTGAATTAAAGAATTCTTGTATGTCAATATTGTACATTACACGGTTCCTCTTATAGAGGACTCAAAGAAAGAAAATAAGGAAACTATCTCTACAATTGCTGTCTAATACCTAGCTTTCCTATTTTACATCATTGACTAGAAGACACTATTTACCACTAATCAAATCTCCTAATATTCTGCTATATCACAACCAAATCTTCTATTTTTCTACACTCCCCCTCAAGCTGGTCCAAAGATATCTTCCATAGCCAGCTTGTTAGTTAAGTCATCAAACTTCTTCTTCGGTAATCCCTTGGTAAATACACCTGCAATTTGTTCTGCTGTAGAGACATACGGCATGCAAATCAGTCCAGCTTCTAACTTCTCCTTGATAAAGCGCTTATCCACTTCTACATGTTTTGTTCTGTCATGGAGGACAAGATTGTGAGCAATAGAAATCGTTGCTTTGTTATCACAATAGATTTTCATAGGCAAAGGATTAGAGGTTTTCAGCTCCTCTAATAACCTCTTAATCCATAAAACTTCACAAATTCCAATAGCAACAGCTCTGAACTCTGCTTCAGCACTGCTCCTAGCAACAATGTTTTGTTTCTTACTTCTCCACGTAACAAGGTTACCTCCAATAAATGTACAATAGCTAGAAGTCGATCGTCTGTCAATGACACTCCCTGCCCAATCTGCATCCGTATATGCTTCAACTTGTAGATGACCACGTTTCTTGAATATCAAACCCTTTTCCGGTGTTCCCTTAAGGTAT